>CM076577.1:630984454-631511350 GCA_034641835.2 Pinus albicaulis
TTAATGTCTTTCTTAGATGGTTTCTCTGACTACAACCAAGTGTTGGTTCATCCTGATGACCAATTGAAAACCACATTCAGGACTAAATGGGGCACTTACGCATATCAAAAGATGCCTTTTGGTCTGATCAACGCTGGTGCCACATTTTAGAGAGCCATGGACATCGCTTTCAAGGGATTACTTAACAAATTAGTGGTAATCTACTTGGATGATATAACTATATATTCCAAGAAACGAAGCGATCATCTTAGAGATTTGAAACAAATCTTCCAACGTTGTCAAAGGTATGGAATTTCACTTAACTCGAAAAAATCCTTTTTTGCATTAAGTGAAGGAAAACTTCTTGGATTCATATTGTCAAAATTTGGAATTCATATTGATCCTGATAGAATCAAGGAGATTTCTGAAATACTCTTACCTCACAACAAGAAAGCTATGCAATATTTTCTCGGCCAAATTAATTTTGTAAAGAGATTTGTGCTAGATTTTTCAAGAATTGTATTCCTTTACAAGCAATGATTAAAAAGAATTCAAACTTCAAATGGGGCCAAAATGAATATGAGGCATTTAATCTGATCAAACAAGCAATTGTTAATGCTCCATCTTTAGCAACTCCAAAAAATTTTGATCCTTTTATTATGTATACATTTGCCTCTGATAAATCATATGCTGCGATACTTACTCAAGCAAATCAAGACAAGGCAGAAGCCCCAATTGCTTTCTTCAGTTCAAATTTACAGGGGGCTGAGTTGAATTATTCAGATGTAGAGAAACAAGCTTATGCTGTTTTCAAAGCAATTAAATATTTCAGACCCTTTTTACTTAAAACCCATATAAAAATCATAGTACTGTTTCCAGCAGTAAGAAATATTTTAGTTTAGAAAGATGTGGGTGAGAAAAGAGCCAATTGGATTACTGCCTTACAAGAATATGATGTAGAAATCAAACCAACAAGTATTGTAAGAGGTCAAGGCTTTTGCAAAATACTAGTTGGGGCATCGCTTATTTCTAAAAAACCATCTACAGAGATACAAATGTATGAGGTAAGCCTAAACGATGTAGAATCATTATATGCTGATATCATATTTTATCTAAAGAATGGATATGCTCCTCCAAATCTCGATTACACCAAGAAAAGAGCTCTAAGTTTAAAGGCTAAACAATATCAGCTCGTGAATGATATTATTTTTAGAATGAATTATGATTATGTTCTCCTTAGATGTCTTGAGAAATCTGAAGCTAAAAAGTCTTACAGGAACTTCACGATGGGCCAGCAGGTGGAAATTATGCTGGAGATGCTACTACACATAAAATCCTTCATGCAGACTATTACTGGCCCACACTATTCAAAGATTCACATAGCTACGCAAGGAAATGTCAAGTTTGTCAAACCGCTGCTGTAAGACAAAAGAAACCATCATTTCCATTACAACCAGTTAACATTGAACAACCTTTTGATCAATGGGGATTGGATATAATAGGTGAGATCGTTCCTCACTCTTCTAAGCAACATAGGTATATCATTACAGAAACTGATTATTTTACAAAATGGGTAGAAGCAGTTCCTCTCAAGACTGCTAATGCCAAGCATATCATTGAGTTCATAGATCAGTTTATAATCACCAGGTTTGGTTTACCTTCTGCTTTAATGTTTGATAATGCATCGTATTTTTCTGGTAATGCTATGACTGAATTTGCACTCAAGAGAGGTTTCAAACTTAAATACTCTGCCAATTATTACCCACAGGGAAATGGTTTAGCTGAATCCACAAATAAAAATTTAATCAGAATTATTAAGCGAACCATTGATCAAAATCATAAAAATTGGCATAAGTCTTTAATATATGCTTTATGGGCAAATCGAATAACGCAGAAAGCCTCCATTAACACTTCTCCCTTTAATTTATTTTATGGGAAAGAAGTGGTTCTTCCAACTCATCTAACAATTCCTTCTATGGCCTTAGTTCAATATATTGATGAAGCACCAGCTTCTTCCTTACAACTAAGGCAGATGGAAATAATTAAGCTAGAAGAACAACGAGAAAAGGCCAAAATAACTCATGCTCATCACCAAGCGTTAGTTAAAGCTTCTTTTGATTCAAACATGGTATCCAGAAAGGACTTTCAGGTCGGAGATCTAGTTTTAAAATGGGACAAGGCTCATGAGGAAAAAAGGAAACATACAAAATTTCAACGAATGTGGCTTGGTCCTTTCCAAATCGCAGATATCATAGGTCCATCTATTTTTATGTTACATGATTTAACAGGAAAAAGAGAGTCTTTACCTATTAATGGACAGATCCTCAAAAAATATTTTCCATAGAAGATCACTCTTCTATTTTGTATATTAGTTTTCTTTATTGTCATAATAAAACCAGTTGTAAATGGTTACATTTGAAAATTCACGAAAAAGACACAAATTCTCTTTTTAGTTTTTTGTTTTTTTCACTTGTATAAATAGAATTCTTTTAGAAAATTGATCATTATTATTTAAAGATACAGTTAAAAGCTTTAAACCTAGAAATGATATTAGTTTCAAATTTGAAAATTTTGATAAAAAACAACTTTTAGTGGGAAATTGTTTTATGTCAGTTTAATGAAAGGTATCAATAACAAAACAAAGATTCTCTGTAGAAAAATTCTTTCCAAGAAACTCTACCTTTTTCGTCCAGAGCTATCTTAAGGAAACAATGACTTCCTCCCTACCTAGAAAATTACAATCTTTAGGGAATAATCCAACAATTCACTTTAACTTAAAGAGTAAGAGGTCTCATCACGAGCCGACTTATCATGATCATAGATATTATAGCTTGTTGACTTTGCCAATACTGCATACCACAACAGGGAAATGACTTAAGATTGTTGCAATCGAAAGGCAAGGGGTCTCATCACGAGCCAGCTTGTTTAGCAACGTTATAAATCAAGTGAATGACACTGTCATAAATTGGCTACCAAACCAAGACATTGTTCTTTAAGGATAAAAAGAAAAATGAAAGAAATAAGTGTGGATATGGATTTATCTTTGAAAATTTTATATTTTCCTAATTAGGACACAGGATCATTGCTGGGTAACAGGTAACCCTGTCGAGGCTATAAACGCCTACTGGTAGCTGTGGCTCTACCTATGACAAATGAGCATATTTAAAAACTGATTTACAGATAAGCCTTTTGTTTTTATCTTTATAAATCAAGTAATGACTGATGTAGATACAAGGACTAGCTTGAGGAAGTAAATAATCAAAATTGAATATAGAAAAAACAAAATGTCATTGATAGATAGAAGCATAATATACTTTGTCTTTCTATAATAAAGTTTGATTTTCTGGAAAATTTTCTATTTTGAAAGTTTAGAAAATTCAAAAGAAAAAGCAGAGATAACTGGTTCTTCCGAGTGAATCGCCAATTGTTGTGGCTAGCAACAACCCCCCTTTTTATTTATTATTAGTGGTAATACTAAATAAGTGGGGACCCTTACTCAAAAAATCCAAAAAATCAATTACTGATTGCTTTTCTTTTTCAATAAAACTTACTATCATAAACTTAGGAGAAAATTCCTTGAAAAATCTAGAAAAATTAAGTTTTATGATAGCTTAGAATTGAATCATTCTTTGAGGAATATCGCATCACAAAAAGGTAAATGAACGCCTCTTTATAAATGGAATTCTAAAAATTGTGATATGAAACTACGCGCTAAAGGAACATTTATCACATCGCATGCTTAGAATGTTATATCTTACGATGAAAACTTCAAATCACCGATAAGCGATAACATGTATCGCAAATCGCATATCGTAGAAAATATGTTAACGGATGTTTGTCATATATTATGTCTTGCGATCTTGCGATATTGCGATTTCGCGATGATACAATAATTGCGCTATTTGATTCCACGAGATTGCAATCTGCGATATTACGATTTTGCGATATTGCAAAGAAAATCACAGATCGCCTTATCGCAGATTTTTAAAGGCTCATTACACGAAGAAAATATTTCCATAAATCGAGACCCCGTTATACGCTTTAATGTTAAATTAATGAATTGATTGTCATTCATTAATGAAAAATGGTTTCGTTCTGATTGAAGAGTTATTTCACGTAAGGTAGTATCTTTCGTACGTCTTCAGCATTTAAAACTTTCCCGTCACCTTTTTCTATCATTATTCTCACTTAATTCATGAACTATAGGAGCAAAGAGCTGAGAACTATACAAATCAGTATTTAGAATAAAATGGGAAAGAAAGACAAGGCTCCAAGTTCGAAAGATAAAGAGATGACGTCCTTATACACAGACACTGCCTGTAACAGAGACGTTGGTATCACTACTTGGGAGGGCATGTATAATCTACTTGAAGAAGAGAACCCCAGAGTAATGGAGGTTACGGCTACTGCAGGGTCACATGGGCCTTCTGAAGCATCTCTTACAGAGCTAGCTTGTTCATTTTTGCACCAAATAGCAGCAAGACCTAGAATTCTTTTGTACACAGATATGATTAAATGGGTGCTGGATAGCACTGATATTTCAGACAGACAGTTTAAGACTCAGGGTCAAGAGCTCATTGGCTCATTCACTCCACAATATTTGAGGCTCATGTATCATTTGCCGGAGCCACAAGCAACTTATAACAAATAGTTCATGGAGAAGTTTGCCAAAGAAAATGAAAACCTAGCAGAATGCACCAAGGACTGGTCCAGGAGAGACGAACCACTGAAGAAAGATAAACACGGTATGTATAGTATTGGTTCTCTCACTTCTTCGTATTGATTTGCTGCTGCTATGCTCTGTCGGCTTTTTGGAAAGCCTGACATTAATAAGTTTTCACCTGAATGGCTTCCATTGTTGAATGTTGTTGTTAATGCTACCATTGTGGATTGGGCTAAGATACTTTTTGACAACTTAGCCACGGCTATTTTCAATTATCAGTCTAAGAGAACTGTTTCTCAGAGGATTTATCCTCCTTTTTATTTATCTGCTTATGTGATGGATTCAATCTGTTTTGTTTCTAAGTTTCCATTAATGGGTTGGAAATGGACAATTCAAGATCCTCTGCCCATTCATGTTTATCACAAAGAGTTGTGGGATTCAGAGTTCATTCCCTGTTTTTATAAGATTTTCCATGGCATCATGTTGCCCCTATATAGAATATTGTATGATAAAGATGCTCCAAGGTTTTCTCCTGAAGCAGAGGTGGACATTCTACTTGTTGCAAGATGGTTTGGAGAAGAATTATTTACATATGTTAGGGTTTTTGGAAGTTTTGCTTCCCCTCATGTTTTACCATTGTATGTTCCTGATAAACTCATCGCCCGAGAAATTTCATATCAAACCTGCGGAGAAGGAGGTTTGACGAAAGAGTTGAAGGATAAGAAGAAGGCTATCTGGCCTCAATTTCCTGTGGCCTGTGGGGCCTTTTCATTATTTGATGTTGGTCGTGCATTTAAAGAAGTAAACAATATTACATGTTTACATTTGTTCAAGTTTCCAAGAAGACCATTCAACCCATATGATGTTGTCAAAAATTTCACTACTACAGTCAAGATAAGAATGTTTTCTAAAGAAGAAGATTTGTTTGATGACATGTTCCAAGAAAAAGGCACACTTAAAGAAATTCTACATTTGGCTTAGATACGGTTTCCTCTAGTAGAGTTTCAAGAATTTAAAATATACAGAGAAAGGAGGTTAACTACCATCCCTTTGGATAAATTGTGATTGGAACCCGTGAGGGAACCAACTCCTAGTGTCAGTCTCAGTAGAAGTTCAAAGTACCAACAGGTCTAAGTCAAAGTCCGGAAGAGAAACCTCTGAACACTCTAAGAGTGAAGGGTCAGTAAAAGATACTGCCCAGTCTAAATAACTCTCATAGCAATATATTTCAACCTCTCCACAGTTAAATATTCCCCATCTCATTGTACAGCAATCATCAGTCAGAACTGAATTAGATAAGGAATGGGAAACGTTCAATGATTTGGTTAATATTGAAGCACAAAATACACAGACACCTGTAAGCAATGTACAGACAACAATAAATATAGTCACAGGAGTAACTACCAATGTCTCAGAGACAGAACATATTCCTATAACCCCATCTTCTAAACTCATGCTTAAAATAGAGGAAATTCCTCCTCTTGATGTGTTATATAGTCCACAACACAAGGCAGTGGTAAGAAAACAAAGAAAGAAAATGAAATTAGAGAATGTGCCTTCTCATGATGCAGAACACCTAGATGTTCTATGGAAAGATCCTACTACTAATCCAACTGAAAATCTCACTAAATTATCTCAGATCACAGGATCTTATGCCTATTCAGCCATTGACAAAGCATTTGAGGTACAACAATTATTAAATGAGAAATAAGATCAGATACAGGTCTTACAACAACAGCTGCAAGAAGCCAATGCTAATAGTGAAGCTCAGAAACAACTTGAAAAATTACAGCAATATTTTCAACAAATGCAGATTGGATATCAGAACAATTTGGCCGAAAAAGAGAAACAGCTACAGGTTATGCAAGAGATGCACAAAGATGATCCCAAGCTCACAGAGTTTATAACAGAGTCTATTTATTTAAATTACCAACTATTGCAACAAAAAGAAATATTATGCCAAAGAATAACATAATGGAACTCTTATTGTGAAGAAAGTGATAAAATCACTAATCATGTCGTAGATTTACGACATGATTATGATTTAACTGAAAAAAGAGTTAATGAATATTTGTCTTGGAAAAATAAAGAAGAAGGGAAAAGAGCAGGTGCACCTACAATCAATGAAAATCACAAAGAAATACTTTTTAATAATTGGGATGCACAGATCAGGAAGGCAGAGCAAGCGGCAGAAGAAACAGCCACAGCAACCAGCAATATTATTGATTGTATAAATGAAAATTTACACAAGGCAAATCTGATCTCTGAAACTATTCCAGGATACCTACCAAAACCACAACTACTGCAAACAGAATGGAAACAGAAAGCCCAAGAGAAGGCAGAATTGATTAAAGGATTAACAAAGTTAAATTGGGATTCTTACTGGGCATGTCTGGTAAAACCACACAGCCAGTGTATGACTCTCGAGTGTATCATCAATTTTGCCGAAAAGATAGCACCAGCTCTTGCCAATTCCGTCTTCACGGGACAGTTGAAATCTGAATTCGGCCAGCCTATTCTTCTCAAATCAATGCTGAACGCTTGCAATTCCAAAGAACACATTCACAGTTAGTTAGTTGTTAAATTTTAATTTTAGATTTAGTACTAGTTTTGCTTTATTTTTTCCTAAAAAGAGGACGGTCATTTAAACCGTATCCTACATTTTTGTAATTAATTATTTTTAGATTTAGTTAGTAGTATTTAAACCCTTCTCATGCATTTAGAGAAGGGTCCTGAAATTTGTCAAAAACTTGTCCTCAGAACATGCACTTCTGCACCCTTCGAGGAGGTTTTGATGAATGAATGGAACATGATTTATTGATATCTGCGTTTAATATCTGCTACTGATGTTTCACTTCTGTACTCTTAGTGTATGTTGAATTTAGAAGAGATAAGTCATTATTGCTTGAAGCTCATGAGTAGAATTAGTTATAAATGGTACTTTTATCTCTTAACTATTTTTGCCTCTGTGTTAAAGTGATATTTATGTTTAGTTGTTTATGTATTAACACTTGAATATTTAAGCTATCATTTGGCACTTTTGTACGGTGATAGCCATTTGTTTATGCTTAATATATGAATAGCTTATTATGCGATATATTCTTCACAACTGTTTCGTCTAAATTTTTATACGAAATGGTTTATCTTTATTGAATTCTTTTCTTATAACAGTTGAATGATCTTTATTACCAATTGTTATTTTAAATCATTTTAGATCGCATAAATAGAAATATTACATCCCGGGATAGTTTATAATTAGATATTTCTATTTAAATTAGAATACAATTTGCATATGATTAGATTAGAAATAGAATAAAAGCATTTCACTTAGGAACTTTCTTAGATAGGAAATATCAATTCTCAACACACATACATACACATTGGGAAACTGGTCCCATTATCCCCAGTCGGAGCCACTACACCAAACGGAAAAGGAACTGCTAACCAAGGTCCAGACTGAGTGGGTATCCCCCTTGTTGTAGACCCGATTTTCAGGGCTTCAACACCGTGGTCACGATCCATCCAATCATTGAGACCATACCTCCTGGACCCGACGTTTTTCAACCACAAATTGATCCAGATCTTGTCTCTTATTTGCCAGAACATCTGAATCCTGAAGTTGAACAACCAAAATTTGTTCCTACCTTGGGCATCCCACAAAATTCTGTAGCTATTGAATCTCCCATATCACACAGTCAACTACCTGAAATATACTTTGGGCCTAGCGGTGAAATTCTTCCACCTGGTTTAATTGCAATTGAAGAAAACTCACAAGACACTACACCTTTAACTCCAACCCATTTTGGGCAGGACCTTTACCTGTACGAGTCTTTTTCTCAATCGACACCCTCTGATTATGTTGATCTCCCTCCTTTTAAAATTCCCGTCAATTCAAAAGGGTATACATTTGGTCAAACAACCATGTCTAAACCAACATCTTCGGTTGGGCCTGCTATTCCAATTACGTCAGATCCTGCCCTCGCTACTCTGTCGATGTTTACCACTTCACTAGAGTCGTATTTTTATGGAGGCCTTATGGTCCCATCAGGTTACAAATCATTATCTGGAATTTTCTCTAGTGCATCTTCAAATCCATGGACTTTACCAATGTCATCATCTGGTATTTTAACTAGTAATCATATCATAAGTAATGAACAACTTGATTCATTATCCACATCATCGGGGCAATATCAAGCCGGTTCTTCTATTCCTTTAAGTACCATATCTACTGGACTCCCAGCATTTGGAGAGCAATATTTTTCGTCTTATTATCCTCCTCATGCTGGGGGGCAACCTTTGGTCACCCAATATGACAATACTCCATCACTTTTTGGTCAATCTAATGTTGAAACGAATTTTTGTCAATGGCAGCCCAGTTTTCCTATCCAACCACAAACGGTTGTACACTCGTATCAACTAGTTCAACCTGTTACACCCACTTCATTACCACTTGTTAATAAATCTATACCCTTGTTACATAATCAAAATTTTGTACATCATCAAACTTATCAAACGGGTCCTTCAACTCAATATCATCAAATGTTGGGTCCACAGACTCCAAATCCTTTGATTAATTTACAACAACCTACATCAAGAATTATTTATTCGCAAGCTGGTCTACCATTTTATGGGGTGTCACAACCACAACTGAGTACTACATATCAACCGAATCCAAGTCATGTTAATTTGGGTTATAACATTGGTGGATAGACCCCTTGGCAGTCACAGGCTCAAATGCCTCAAACTTCATTTCAACAAGTATCATATCCAGGTTTTGGTCAACAGAATCCTCAAGTGCTTGCTATGCAAAACAACCCCTATCTGGGTTACCAGCAGCATATTCATTATGCTGGTGCTCAAATTCTTGTTGCTCAAGAAATTCCATCTTATCCTGGCTATGCTAAACCTGACCTTAATAGAAAGTTTCCATTTGTTGCAACTTTAGAGTTACCAGATTTAAATCGGTTAACCAATGATCCAATCAACTATGCTCCTTGGTGGTCGATGACACCTCACAAATTACCATCGGATATTCCTAAGTTCAATGGAAACCCTGAAGAAGATCCATCGAATCATGTTATGACTTATCATTTATGGTGTTCATCAAATTCCCTGAATGATGATTCTATTTGACTACGTATTTTTCAGCGTATGCTCACAGGTCTGGCTGCAAAATGGTACATTGAATTAACTAGAGCTTCTTTTGATAATTTCACAACACTAGCTACTGTGTTTTTGACTCATTTCCAGTTACCCATCAGATATGAAACTAGAATGAAACTCTTGACTAATTTCAAACAGACTAATGCTACTCACATTTCTAATCATATTCATGAGTGGCATCGTCGTCGACGAATGGTTAAGACATTTGTTCCGGATCAACTCCTTGTTGAATGGTTCCTTAAGTCCCTATTACCATCTATAACTGAGGATGTAGCTAAAGGTGGTTTCATCATAAAAGAGAAATATACCACTCATGCACAATATTTAGACTTGATTTACACTCAGTCTGGCACACTTTATGAAAAAAATCCCTAATGCACCGAGATCTAATTTCAATGTTCCTCCTCAATTAAAGGACCCTCATGCCGGAGACGGCTTGATAGGCACTACAAACACACACCACACTACTGCATTTGATCCTGCTCCTACTTTAGAAATTAATTCTGTGTCATTTGACAAAGGCAAAGGTGACAAGCAACCAGGAAATAAGAAAAAGGGGAAATTAAAGAAAAATCAAACTTCTAACCCGCAGTAAAGATCATCTGATCAACTGTCTGGACCTCAGAAACCTCGTTATCCATACATAATCTATAATGAGGAACACTTTGTTAGGGATTCTCCTCATCGTGCTCAAGTCTCAAAAATCATCAAGGCTTCCAATGCGTCAGCTGTGTTGACAGACTCATTTCCAAATCCGGACACAAATATGGTTGCTATGGATCCAGCTACTAGTTCCAAAGTGTTAATGTTATCTTTCAAAAAACCTTCAACTAATATTTTGGTGTCGACGTAGAATAAATATTATGGTATTCTGGCCACTGATCAACCTACTACCTCGACCATGAATCCATCTATAGAATCAGTACCACCTACTGCTATTCCTGAATTGGCAATCAAGCCACCAAAGGGAGTAATTCATAAATCAACATATAATCTTCGAGCAAGAGCTGCAAAAAATTATAATATAGTTGAAGATTTGGCTCAATCCCCTTCAACTATGTCTACTCTTGAGGTATTACAAAATTTTCCCTCCCAAAAACAGGTTTTATTGTCGGCTATTGGTGGAATTGATCCGACTGATTCTAATCTTGTCGTCTTTAATCATACGGGCTATGTGCCACAATTACCAGCAGAATTGGAATTCTCCATACAAATAAATGTTCTCAATCACCTTGTTCATCGCACTATTATTGATGAGAGAGCATCTACATGCATTATGTCTCTAAACTATTGGAAGTCACTTGGCTCGCCACGCTTATCACAGTCATCAATGACATTGAAGGCATTTGATGGATGTACATATAAACCTTGTGGTATTATTAATAACCTACATGTTGAACTAGGGGGAAAAACAGTGAATATTGATGTTGAGGTTGTTGATGAACCCCTTGACTATAATATTTTACTTGGAAGGCCATGGGTATATGCGATAACTGCTATTGTTTCTACATATTTTAGAATGATTTCCTTTCCACATAAAGGTACAATTATAGTCATTAAATCAACTATCATTCTGTGCCTCTACTTCGCAGGTAACTGGAAGCGTTCCGTTTGTTCACATACCCTAACTAGAACTTTAGAACATTGGTGTAGGACTCTTAAAGGATTCCACTTTAATGGGAACCTTTGCATTACCGGTGCCTGCGACGTCAGCAGAAATTGCAAGCATCGAGACCTGCTACATGATCTCTTCCACTCTATTTGGCTTAAGGAAGAGTATAGGTGATTCTAATATTTCTACGTTGGATGAATTTCTGCCACCTAGCCCTATTGAGCTGGCATAGCAATCAATCTATCTGGCTTGGGTGAAAAATCCGAAATCAACATCGCCGAGTGTTTGGGTTGATCACTCATTAGATTTTGGTACCCCATTTGATCCATTTTCCTCAATGTTCTTGACAGATGAGAATATTTTGGAAGCTATGATGTCAGAAGGAGAACCAGGGGAAGATTATCATCATCGTTCCCATATTCCTAATTATGAAGAAAATCATCTTAGTGAACTATATCACCCATCCATAAAAACTTTCTTTTCGAATTATTTTCCCATTGATGCAATCAATTCCGAGCTAAATCTTTCAAATATCGAAGAAACAATTTCTATTAATATTTCGACCAAACCTGGCATTGTAGAGAATATTCATGTTGGTGTATCTTGTTCTCCATCAGAACTCGAATCATATCGCTCTCTTTTTCATGAATTTCGTGACGTATTTTCTTGGTCTTACGAGGAAATTTCAGGCATAAATACCAGTATAGTTGAACACACTATTAATATGTATCCTGATGTCAAACCGGTGCATCAACGACTTTGTCTTGTTCATCCAAATAAAGTCGTTGCCATCAAAGCAGAAGTTGAAAAACTTTTGCGTGCTAGTTTCATTTACCCTGTTCCACTAACTGAGTGGGTTTCCAATATCATTCATGTCATGAAAAAACAAGAAACCATTAGAGTGTGCATCGATTATCGGGATGTTAATCATGCTTGTCCAAAATATAACTATCCTATTCCCTTTATCGACCAGATTATTGACGATTTTGCTATATGTGAAATTTTTTCGTTCATGGATGGATTTTCTGGCTACAATCAAATCAATATCCGCCCAGATGATCAGCATAAGATAGCATTCATCTGTCCCTAGGGCACATTTTCTTATAGGAAACTTATGTTTGGTTTAAAGAACGTTGGGGCAAATTTTCAGAGAGAAATGGATTATGCTTTCAATGACATCAAGCACATTGTTCAACCATATCTAGATGATTTACCAGCGCATTCACGAAATCGGACTGATCACCCGATGCATTTGAGAGCCATTTTCTTAAGCTGTTGACACTACAAAATATGCCTCAATCCACATAAATGTGTGTTTTGTGTTGGTTCTAGTCGTTTGTTTGGATTCGTAGTCTCAAAATAAGGGATTCGACTCGACCCTTTGAAGGTTCAGGTCATTCTTGATTTTCCTGCACCGTCAAACTTACTTCAGATACAGAAACTTCAAGGAAACGCTAACTTCCTAAGGAGGTTCATTCCAAATTATGCCGAAATGTCTAAAGGATTTACTCGACTATTGAAAAATGGGGTTCCCTTCCATTGTGACCAAGTTGCACAAGCTTCTTTTGATGTTTTCAAGGACACTCTTGTCTGAGCGTCATTAATGTATCCTCCTAATTATCAAAATGATTATTTCCTATATATCGTCGTGGTTGAAATGACCATTGCAATGGTATTGGTCCAAGTAGAAGAAGGAATTGAACATTCGATCTATTATTTGATTCGTAATCTCAATGATACAGAAGTTAAGTACTCATACGTAGAAAAGCTTGCCTTGGTGGTTGTTCAAGCTGTCCAAATATTTCACCATTATATCCTTCTCTGAAAAACAACAATAGTTTCGGATTGCAACCCCATGACTTACATCTTATCACGTAAATTGGTGGGGGGAAAATATTCAAAATGGATTGTCATTTTGCAGGAATTTGATTTGGAATTTATCCAATCCAAGTCAAAGAAGTCTTTAGTTTTGGCTGAGCTTCTCTGTGACCTTCCCTCTGATAGTACTGAAACTACGTCGAAACCATCAATTCCATATGAGACTTTGTTTCTAATAGGATCATCTGATCCTTGGTATGGGGATTTCATCATTTATCTCCAAACCAAAACTTTTCGACCTAATACCTCTTGCTCTGAACAATGACGTATTCGATACCAAGACAAAGATTATCTTATCGTCGGTGATACACTTTATCATCGTGTTGTCGATACCATTTTAAGGAGGTGCCTCACTCATGAGGAGGCCGAAAAAGTATTAAATGATTATCATACTGGGGCTTGTGGTGGACACTTATCTAGATTTGCTACCACATAGAAGATACTCCGCGTTGGTTACTTTTGGCCTACTATTTTTCGAGATTGCATCCTCGTTGTCAAAAGTTGTCATGCATGGCATATTTTTTACCGTAAAATCTGCAAACCGCCAATGCCAATGCATCCAGTTGTCTCTGTTGGAACATTTACGAAATGAGATATTGAATTCATGATCTATAACCCTCCTTCGTCTGGGGGGCATGGTTATATTATTGTCGCAGTTGACTACTTTACCAAATGGGCCGAAGCGATACCTAAATTCAATAACACAGGACAAACAACTGCATTGTTTTTCTTCAACCACATTATTGCACGGTTTGGGGTCCCACAGGCTATATTTATAGATCATGGGAAGAATTTTTGCAACCACATGATGTCTAAATTGACTACCAAGTTAGGATTGTCACATGATAATTCTACTCCTTATTATCCACAATCTAATGGACAAGTTGAGGCTATTAACAAAATTCTTAAACGAATGCTTCAACGAATGATAGGAATTTGTAAAAGAAACTGGCATTTGATCCTATACTCCGCCTTGTGGGCGTATCAAACCTCGGTGATAAATGCAACCGGATTTACTCCCTTTCAATTGGGGTATGGTCTGGAAGCTATCTTACCAATCCAATGCGAAACATCATCATTAAAACTCGCAATAGACTTGTTACCTGACACTTCAGAAGAAGAAGCATCTCCTTAACCTCATCCATCTTGATGAAATGAGTCATGAAGCCCAATTGGAAAACGAAGCGCATAAGAGACGTATAAAGGCGCAATATGACAAAAATTTCCAGCCTCACATTTTCTCAGAGGGCGACTTGGTCCTTATCTATGATCAAAAAGCTGATGTAATAGGTACATGGAAATTTGAGCCGTTATGGCATGGCCCCTATATTTTCAAAAGAGTTCTTGCTAAGGGTGCCTATGAGTTGTTTTATTATGATGGAATTCCATTGGCGCAGCCTAGAAATGGGTTATATTTGAAACGTTACTATGCTTAATCATGAGCATGGTTTTATTATATTATATATATGTTGTTGATTTGCATTCACTATCTTAATTTTTTTTTAGAGTTTTCTTGACGTTAGTAATCCGCTTCACATTTCATCGCAAATGTCTGAATCTTCAAAACCATTTGTTGGATATGCTGATGGTGCTAGTCGTAGTACGTAGAATCTATTCTCTGCAGCGTGGCCCATTTTCGCTCCGAACAGCGAGTTAGTGAGTTTTCATGGCCCATTTTTTCTTCGAACAGCGAGTTAGTGAGTTTTTAAGGGATTTGTATTGGTAGATCGACGAACAATATCGTTGAGTATAGCACGTTGATCGAACTTCTCTCTAATGTCATTTCATTTGGTATTAACCGTATAATCATAAGGTTAGACTCAAAACTTGTGGTATTAAAACTTACTAGTGTTTATACTATTAGAAATCCAACACTTCTTAGATTGTTCCTAAGAGTTCGACTTTTGGAAAGACATTTTTATTTTATTCAATATTAACACATTTCCATAAATTTGAACACATTGTCTGATTCATTAGCTAATCAAGTTTTAGATAGACATTTTCAACACATGTAAAGAAAACATTCACATCATTGAATAGGATTGCACATTAAACATAGGAAAAACTCTGAAATCATATAGATAGATAGTTATAGTTTTTTACAAAATTTGTGCCCAAGACACATTGGTCATCTGACCTCAAAATGTATGCAAAATGTCATAAGTAAACTAGTGGTGCTAGTGGTAACATGCTATAGATCTAGCTATCTTACGAAGTAACCACATCCAACGGTTAGGAACCCAATAGTGTGTCGTTGCAGTCGCATAGGAAGCTCTTCGATCCGGCAATCCGGAATCCTGAAGGTCAAGCCTTCTATGTGCTGCTGAAGCTCAGTCAGAGTCTCAGCCAGATCAAGATCCTGAAGGAATAATCTCTCGACAGCCCTCTCTGCTGGCACATTTGCTTCGTGCTCCGGTTTCACTACTAGTTGAACACGAAAAACATCTGCATTACGTCAAACATTTAGTTTAGTCTTGGAAATAAATCAAAACACAAAAACATTGTATAAACCTTAGGAAAATCAAAAAACATGGTCAAAACATTATTACCTATTGCTCTCCACTAAGTGCCTTCTAGTAGTGCTAAATCTGGATCTCCTCAAAAATCGATGCCTGCATACGCATACTCATCGATGGCGACAATCTGTCGCCGGAACTAAGCAAAAAATGTAGTATAGAACACAACAGTCGATTGGACAGCATGCCGACCCATGAGTTCTACCCATCTCTACATTCGAGGATCTCTAGGACTAGCTATATCCAGTGTCACATGTTTTGGCTACATCAGTGGAATCCGTTCCAAGGCGAAGGATATAAGGATAAAACCATAACTGAAATTCTTCTTCCTTCCTCCCTTTGCTTTATTCAATTTTTCCTTTATCTGAGATAGAACAGCTTCAAACTAGTTGAATACTGTTGGTTCCATACACTCTAGCACGTACTGCATATATGATATGTTTGCTACATGTAGTGTGATGGTGCCGGCAAGTTTAGCGATTATGAAAAGGATAGTTCAAAAAGGCAAATCTCTGACATCCCGAATGTTTATTTTTCCATCTTTGCTAGGTTCTGCCCCTGGATAGCAATATTTCAGAATATAATCCCTCACTATCTCTCCTCCAACGGTAGACCCTGAGATTGAAATGGGCAAACCTCCCCTCGACAAACCTGTGAGAAAATACACATCCTCAACTGTTATAGGAACCACTTGGTTCCTAATATGAAATGCCTCTATCTTTGGATCCCATGCTCGAACTAAGAACTCTAAGAGTTCTATTTGTTGCCTCATCCTGGACAATTTGAAATACTTAAGCAGTCCACAATCTCTTAGGGCTCTTCCAGTACCCGGAGCATTCAAGGCAATCATACCATGTTCTTCATGTTCTCTTTCCCTCCATGTAATCGTCATTATAATCCTATGGAAACCTGAAACACAACCATAAGATCCATTAGATTCCATTTATTGCAAAAAACTAGGTCAATTTTGGGCATAGTAAGAAAATAAAAAACTTAAACTGTGCCAAACGCACTCCCTGAAAAGAGACAGTGCATTGCACATGCAAGTACACTTCATTGTACTTGGTATGCAACGCAGGTTTCGACATTCAGGGATGTTTTGCCCTAATTTTTGGCATAATTTACCCTAGGGGCCTTAAAACCATAAAAATTTGCAGAAATTGGAAATGAAATGAATACCAAAGGAAAGAGGAGGTTCATGGCACTAACCTGGATCAAACGGCGACGAAATCCGTCCACAAAAATGATCGCAATCAACAGCTGAAGTTCGGGGGCAAAATCAGGTTCAGAGCTCCAAAATACAAATGGTAACTATGGAATGGTAAAAATGAATAGTGGAACTACTTTTAAATAGTCATTTAATTATTTTCAAGTTAAATTTATTGCTATGACTATAGTTTTATTATGTTTTTATCATGAAATGGGTATTTTTAATCCATTTGATGTTGTTCTGAACAGAAAATACAGCAGATGAACAGATTAGTTGTGCGGATTTATTTCAAATAATGACTTGACCACAAAGCATACTTTTTCTCCTTATTTTTTGAGCTTTGTTAAAAACAAAAAAGGATTTGAAGTGCACTTTTATCTCTTTTTTGAGCTTCTATAACAGGGAAAAAGGAACCCCTTGGAGTCTTCTTTCAGCTCTTTTCAGACTCCAATAATGTGAAAATATTGTCGAGCACTTGTCATTTCGAGCTCGTAAAAGTAAATGAATTGATATCTACTCAGTATAATTTTAACCCTTTTCCGGACTGAGATATATTATTTACAAAAAAGGAATACCTTGGTTAAACATGACAAAAGAGGTTCTCTCAGATATTATTTTACACTTTTTCGGATCTGAGTGACAAATTTATGAAAAGGTACTTATGGAGTTTTCTTTCATCCACTTTTTCAAACTCTCTAAATATGAAAAAGGATCGGGCTATCACTGTCGTTAAGCTCGTTAAAACATAAAATAGCGACGGGCTTGTCAATCATGGCAAGAATCGAGTTTCATTCATCGCTAGACTTGTTAAATTATTAAATAGTGATACTTTATTCACCCGAAGGGTTGAATTATAGATCAAGCAAATGTTATCCTCCTTAAGCTTGTTAAAAAATAAAGAGGTACTGGTTGACAAATGACCGGGGAAAATTTGGGAAAAGTGAGCAAAATTTCTTTATGGTAGCAAGTCGCTCTTGAACATGACACTTCCTTCACTCCATGTCTGTGACTGTTTGGGTTGGGTAATCATCTTGACGGTTCATTCACACCTATGGTTCATCATACCTTCACTTCGGTTTTGGGTCAATGCTGCCAACTCATCATAGTGTTGCCGATATGTTCAAGAGAAGTCATCCAGTGAATACACTCATCCTTCTGCAATACTCGTAAACCTTTATTCTCATGACCGTCATCCCTGAAAATTACTATATCAAGTCATACCCTTGTCTCTGAAATCAGTAACTCCTGTTTCGCAATAAGGTGACTTCCTGTCGATGACAAATTAATATCCAGGAAGTTCACTTAGAAACATCAGATTCTAGTACCATGAGGCTTGTTACAACATTGACAAGATCCTCACTTCCGGACCTTTGACTGAAAGATTTTGTTTGGCATTCGACGTCAAATCATCTATTCATGCCTTACGAAATGTACTAAAGTGCCTTGAGGGCCATTTTCATTAATGGTGGTTCTCTCGCATTTTTTAATAGCTCACATCAATGGCTGGTAATCAAACGATGTCTTTCCTTGTTCGACGACAAATCATATATTCGCATGGCTAGACTTGTACCCGAATAATCGAGTGAACGAGATAAGAAGACCCTGGATCTAGTTTTAGCCATTCGAGCTACGATTTCAATATTGTTGTACACATCATCTGTATGGTGACCTTACATATAGATTTTCATCCGAACATGGGCCTATATCTATAGGCATGTCTGCATTGGGCAACATTCCAGTGTCGATGACTTTTTGAATTATGTACATGTTATGAGATTGTTTATGTGTTGAACATGGGAATGCCTACCCTCAGAAATTATGATCAAAGATGATATATCATGATGTAATGTATTGTAAGATTGATGTAGGTGACCACTCCACTTCATCTCCAACCCATCACAGTGTAAAGCATCTCAATCAAATATTTTTATTATTTTGAACTCATGCTTTAGGGGGAAATTGTTATAGGTGAATTTGGGCATCATTCCCAATGACCTGGTTAACTAGGCATCATCTCAAGGACCAATGGCTAAGGGTCTATAATTCCCTATCATTTCAAGTTGCTACATGCCCTAAGGCAAGAACAAGACAAATCAAACATGACTTTCATCAAGCAAAGGTTTCCAAGGTTTGAAGTTTATTATCTAGCATGTGGGAGCTCACCAACATTGCCTCTAAGGGGACTAAGTGTGTTTCATATGCATGTAGTCCCATGCAAGGCTGCTCTGAAAAGCACTTCCCAACATCTATGGGTGCGTTGGTCACATTGGGAGCGAAATTCCCATTGTTCCAAAATCTCCACTTGGCTAGTGCCTTCTAGAAGAGTTCACATGTTTCAAGCTTCGAATCCAAGTGTCCATTTGACATCTACATGACTGGGAACATGTCTTGCTTATTATTGGAAATTAATTCATTGCAAAACTACCTTCAACTCATCTATAAATTTAACACAGATCTAAGTGTTTGAGAAGGAATAATTTGAGTAGAGAAATGCTGGAGAATTTTCAATTGAGAGTTAGATTTGTGTAACAGCTGCTGGAGAGATTTATACTCTGATGGGGCTGAGGATCGCTGCTGGAAGGGTCACTTCAAATCATTCATTTGGTATTAACCTCTCCTTCTATCATCAATAAATAATACATCATACTTTTCCCTATATGCATCTGTATTGGCTTTGATTTTCCATATTGCAAGATCTTAGTTGATGTATATGGTTTATACTTTACTGATTTAGCTAAATAACTTGAATAGAAATCTGTATTATTGCTATCTTTTGTTGTTTTAGTGTTCTCTCTAGCAGGAAGCATTTTGGCTACAAACCGCTTGAATTTGAAGCTACAACGGAAGCGACAGAAGGAGCCATTTAGAAGCAGTTGGATTACAAGTAAGCCTCTAATCCTTTATGTGTGTCTGCTCTAAGTTAGGAAAGGTAGTCGTATAATCTTTAATCTGTTGTTCTAGATTGTCATCTATTTAGGGAAGCGTGTTTTATCTGTAATTCACAATTCTGACCCAACACAATCAATAGATATTAGTGTGCAGGTGACGGTTGGATCAAGTCGCAAAAATGACAGCGAGATAATAGATGTACCAAATTATGTCGCATTGGCCAGAAGACAGTTGGAACACCTCGCAATTGGCGACTTTATATTTACGTGTTAATACATCGCAAGTTATATTGTTTAAATTGTGATGCGATGAGGAGCCACGTGTCGAGTGGAGGTCCATGCACATATCGCACATCGAATGCGATATGGTATCATTGTTAATGGCATAGACTTAAAATTGTGAAAGGCCAATTTGTGTTAAGTTTTGGATTGCGATGTTGCGATGCGATATCGTCATTGAAATTTTTCATCGGCATTGTTATTGTTTATTGGTTAAACATTGCAATTGTATGCTATAATTTGTGATTTACGAACTGATATATATTGTCAATGGGTCAATTGCCGAGGAGTTAGGATGTATGCTGCACGATGTATCTTATATTGCGATCTGTGATCTGTTTGAGGCTGAGAAGTTCCGATAAAGCAATCCATTGTTGCGTGCTTCTGAGTATATGTGGGCCCATAACCCACAAGTCCACGCACAGACTCTATAATTATGCATTTTTGCTACATCACTTTCTTTCTAAACACATGTACTTTATAATTTCTTCTCAAGATTATGTTTTAGATAATATTGAGGAGACTTGGATGGCACAAATCTGAAGACAAATCAATTTGACACTAATATTATCAAACAAAGGCCTTATAGTAACATTTCATGTATGATCAAGGAAATTCCTTCATAATTCATTACTTGGAAATTACAATAATGCTAATTATTTTTCTTCTTTGATGGAGCTTTCAAAAATAATCCAAGGGTGGTTGGTGGGAGAGGAAGACTTCATGATCATGGAGGAAACAAGGTGGTGTAATATGCTTCCGGATTGGGATGTGTTTCTAATAACCTAACAAAAACATAGTCATTATGGCAAGGACGAGGGTATCATATCTCTGAATGTTCTAGAGGATTTAATGATTATAATCAACGCAACATTGAGCATAACTAATTTTGGAGGAAGTAAGATCAATTTTGTTATTTTTTGAATTAAACATATCCTTATCCATTTTGACCAAGTCTCATTTTTCCATATTAGAAGAAATTTGAATAACAAAGCAGACCATTGGGGCAAGGTGGCCACCTCTCTAGCACATGAGGCCTTGCTAAAGAATAGGGTTAATTATTATAGTTTAAGCCATTAATCAATGGGAATATATTTAATCACCAAACATCACATTAGTTTGCCTCCAATACAATAGAAAAGATGGAATTATTACAGTTTAGGAAAAGACACATGGTATACCCACTCCTCTCACTTGCTTCAATCCAACCCAGTCATGGTTCTTCCATGCAAAAATTTGGTTCCCATAAGATATACGAGATAATGGGGTTTCCATGGCACATCTGATTTAGTTCGATGGTTAGGTCTATGTGGTTGCAACAATTTTTGGCTTTAAGAGCCATATATCCTTGGTTTTTGCCAGCTCTAGCTACAAGGGAAGTCTATTTTAGATAAATATAGGTGTTTTTGGGTATGTTTAATGGTCTATGGGCCCTTTCTTGGGATTGATTTGAGGAAATCATCTCAAACTAGGTTTTCTCTACAAGATTTATCTTTGTCTCTAACTAGGCATCCCCTAGTTTTTTAGTACCCTTGCATGGTTTTAGTAATTTTTCATGGTTCTTACTTTGTTATAATTTCTCTCTACTCTTTAGTGATTTACCAACTTCAATTTGAAAGAATATTCCTTTTTTGGGTTACATTTATGTTTGGAGTGGGAATTTTTTCTTCTAAAATGATGGATTGGTTTGCTTTGGTACAACATTACTTAACAGGATATACATGGATAACCCAACAATGTAGGAGATTTGAATGTGATTAGAAATCATTTAAGTGAACACCAATGCTCTAGTAACAATATCCACCAAGCTATTTGAGATTGAGCAAGTCACTGCTTCTCTCCATTGCCAATGATGACATTATCAAATATCTGAAATTTTAAAGGGATTTCATTATTATAATCAAATAAATGTTGGAAATAGTTAATTATGGAGGAAATGTGGTCAATTATCTTATTTGTTGGATCAAAAAAATTCTCATTCATTTTTACCAAGTCTCATCTTTCCATATCAAGAGAAACTTGAATAACAAAGAATACCATTGGGCTAAGGTCACCACCTCTCTAGTTCCTAGGGTATTGTTAAAACATGGGGTTAATAATTATAGTTTAGTCCACTAGTTAATGGGATTCTATTTAATCACCAAACATCACATCAATTGTGCTCCAATTCAATCAAAGAGATTTCATTATTATGGTATAGGTAAAGGCACATTATATACCCACTTCCGTCACTTAATTCATCCTAGCTCACTTGTGGTTCCTCAACGCAGTGATCTAGCTCCTGTAAGATATACGACATAGTTGAGTTTCCATGACATGTATAGTCTAGTTTGATGGTTGGGTTTATGTGGTTGTTGCATACTCTAGCTTTAAGGGCCATGTATCCTTGTTTATTGTGGGCTCTTGTTACAAGGGTAGTGTATTTTAGAGAGACAAACGTATTTTTGGGCTATGTTTTGTGGGGCTACAACGCCTTTCTTAAACTCAATTTCTGGACCTCATCTCAAACCAAATCCCCTATGAGGGATTCATCTGCGTCTTTGACCAGTCATCCTCTGTTTTTTCAGCACCCTTTCATGGTTTCAGTAATTTTGATGGTTTTTTCTTTGTTACAAATTCTCTTTTCTCCTCGACAATTTCAAAATTTCAATTTGAAATAAATCTTCCTTGATTAAGTTAGAGTTATATTTGGAGTGGGTATTTATGCTTCTACAATGATATATTGGTTTGATTTGGTATAATATTCTTTGACATGCTAGACATGGAGAACCCAACAATGAAGGAGATTCAAAATGAACTTGAATACAAGAGGAAACAAATTAGGTGAACACCAATGTTCTAGCAACAATTTTCACCAATATAGTTGAGATTGAGCAAGAGAATGCCTCTAAAAATGCCAATGTCATGCATCCACTTCTCTATAAAAGCCAAAAAATTGAAGACTTTGAGATGGAATGTTGACTCAAATCTCCTTTTAGTGCCCAACGCATATGTGCTCTCTCCTTAGCCTCCAATTAATCTCTACCTCTAGCCAAAACCAGTAGAGGAGGACTCTATCCACCAAAACAAAGACCCTATGGACATAGAGGAACTAAACTCCCACCATGTTGAGGAACATGAATCATAAGACAATACTCAAATTTTATTTTTTTTTATGTATTTGTATGTACTATGTATTATAGATAAATATGTGAAACAACTTACTTATAATAAATCATGTTATTCCTTTTTAGAAAGGTTATTAGAGGATTTAATAAAATGTATACAAATATTTATTGTTTTATTACATCCTTGAAACTATTGAATTTGTATTAATGATAGCTTCCATGAAGCCTCTTTTGAATTATTATCATTTATATTCCATATAGAGAGAGATTTGTTTCATATAAGTGATATATATTAAAATATTGAAGTTTATTTAGTAATATCACTTAAAACAAAATGAGTATGATATTTATTAGACTGTTTTTATATATGTGTTTTTAATAATAATATTATAATTAAGTATTTATTTAAGTTATTTTGTAATAACTTTTTATTAATTTTTGGAATTTGAAAATTTAAAAAAAAAAAAAAAAATTGCAATAATTTAATACTCTAATCAATTTTTTGACATTTTGGATAAATTAAAAATTAAACATTATTTTTCAAAGTATATAGGCCTTAAATCATGATAAAACTTTACTTAAAAAAATTGTAAACTTATTATTTAATCATCATAAAATTTTACATTTTTTAACAATAGGAAAACCCATCATAACTTACTTGTCAAATTGGTTGCTATCCACTAATACAGGTTGACTCTGCCAGATCTTAAATTTAACCTGTTTCTTTACTTCTAAAGAAAACTAAGCTCTTAACCAAACAAACTTTACTTTTATTTAATTTTTTTGTAAAATTATTATTTTATTTTCCATTGGAAAAAGGTCCCTACAGTACACGATTATGATTAAAGTTACTCCTTTAGCTCAACAACTCTATCTCTCTACCATTCTTTTTTAATGTTTTCGTTATTAAATCTTCTCATGGTACATCAAAACAATTATTTGTTTTTGAAGTTGATAGAAAAATTAAATGGCTTTACCCACCATTCACTACCATGTATGTTGTGGAAGTATTTTTTTTCATGTTTCAATTTTATTTTTTTTAAACTAAGGTGAATTGGTAATTTTTTGGAGTAATTTAAGCAAGGTCTAAGATCTCTTTTTTTTGTAAGTTAGGCTATTCTATTGATTCGATAAAAAAAATATTACATATGCTACAGGCGAGGTTGGAAAGCTGTGCTTAGCCAATCCCAGCCCTAGTTGCTCGGTTTCGGGGCTACCTCAGAGGAGGAAACCAACCCAAACAAAACTTGGGACAGAAAATTACAATATGCGCAATAGCATTGATGTATCTAGATAGTACAAAATATGCAGAAATAGAAAAACATTGATGGTGGCTTGCTCGACAAAAAACATGGAAGAGTTGTGCAGCTGCGCAGGCCTCAATCTTCATATTCATCATCACTATCAGGGACCTCCTCCTTAATGGGGCAAGTGGGCGCCTGTGCAGCCGCTTCCTCAGAGTCTGCCACTCGACGCCTGGGTTTGGGGACAGGTGCAAAGAGGATGGGGACTCTGGATCCTCTGCATTAGGGACACGCATCCAGTTGCCTTCAGATTCCATCACCCAGACATTTGATTCATCGTCTTCCTCCACCTGAACCGGCAACAGATCAGTCTTGCGAGGCAAGGGGTGCGCCTGGCGCGCTATGGTGGAATTATGCGGGCCACGCCTACCTCTCTACGCATCTTGCATTGGAGCTTCTTCCTCCCACTTGGGATTGGGGGTCTTTCATGAAAAAAAGCCGTAGGAGGAGCCTTCCATCAACTCCAAGCAGTTTTTCTCTCTGTGGTAATAACGGCTAGGGGGAGAACCTCTCTGACCACCTCAGATGGTTCTCTGGCGTAATCTAGGGGCCATTGCAAAATGAGGCAGGGGGGAGGCTTCAAGGGAACGGTACGCAGCAGGGGGAAAAAAATGTCGAGGACCAGGGGGGTCGGAAGGGCCAGGGAAGAGGTGCGCAGACTGGGAAGTCACAGCCCAGAGGGGACTGCGCAGCACAGCGCTAAGAAGAGGGTTGCACGGCCGTCTGGAATCGGGGAAGTGCCAAAGCAGAGTCAAAAATAAAGGCAGAGGGAAATTATTGTGAGTTGCTCGGGGCTAAGGGCTCATCCTTTTAAAGGGCCTTAGACACGTGCGAGGGGGATGACAATGAGTATGCCTCGCACACAGCTGCATTCCATGACCAATTTCCTAAGTAGGCTCAAGGGAAGGGTGATGGCTGATATACAAATCAATCATGATAATCATTTATGGTGATTGCTGCAGGGGGTACCCTGGAGAGGGTGGCGTTGTACCCAGCGTCTCATTATCATACCTTATCATGTTTGTCTCGTGTGGATGGCTAACAGTTTGAAGATTTGCAGCAGGTGAGGCTCTGCACAAAACATCTCCGTCCTACAGGGTGTGTGAGAAATGATTGCCATTTGTGCCAGTTCTGTCACCCGCATTTGGGGAAGCAAGGTCTAAGATCAAATCTAATGGTTATCACTATAATACCAAAAGTATATGTAACAACCCTTAAATATTATATAAAAAAAATTTATAACTTAATAAGAATCCAGACTCCACAAAGGTAAGGGGACTTATTTCTAATACCTAATAGAAAAATATGAGGCAAATATAAAAAATTTAGAAGAGACACTACCTTTTCATTTATAATTCAAATCATCATGAACCCATCATGACACAAAGTAGGGTCAACTTCAAAATTCATGTGTTAGCATCATTTAAATTACCTGACATGGGGAAACTTAGTGCTTGCTATTTAAGTTAAAAATTACTCTTTCAGAAAAATTGGGAAAATTTGCATAAAAATTTATATTTTATAATGTTTAATGCTAAATTAAAAGTGGTCAATATATACTTGCTTTTTAAGTAACTAATAAATTGAGATGTGAAGTGGATAAATGAATTTCTTGCTCATGTAAAATAATTGCATAAATTTTGGTGGGTAGTAACCACTAGTAATTCTACACGTTTACAATTTTACTCCTACATAAGTGTTGAGGAAAACATACATAATGGTGGGGAGTTACTCCACGTAATTATATTTATTTACATATTATTATTATCCATTTGTATGCAAAGACTTACTCAAATTATGATGGGAAGTAATTGATGGTAAATGTGTTGTTTCCCTCGGTATGGGTTATTTTCAAGGATTTATTGCAACCATATCTATAAATTAATGCATGAATATATGAGGTAGTTATCCACGTGACATTGTATTATGCAAAGGATACAACTAGAAATTGTCCCAAAAGGTGCAAAGAGGATAGGATTGTGAATTTAAAAAAGTTGTATTTTAGTTTCCATAATCAAGCAAATACTACTTTAATAAGACGAAGCATTGTTGCTATAATGAATATAATCTAAGGCCTTCTCAAAAAGTTCTTTTTGAAAAAATATCCATTGGAGAACAAGATACAAACATTTTAGCAGGTTTGTATTCTAAAAAAAATTGCACATACATATCAACAAATTGAACCGTCCACATCCCATTTGCGTTGACCTTCTAAACTTGGATTTCCATCTCCTGTGTTGCCCAGTTGGTGCACCCTTTATTGGTTGTGTATTAATACTTGGTATTCGACCAACTTGAGAAGGTGCATGAGTGCATATGTGAATTGGCGTCACTAATAAAATTGTCCATGGCTAAGATTATGTATAGCTTTTATCATTGTGATTTTATGACCAATAACACTAAATGCATGAAAAAATGGAATATCTCAAGGGGCTGCATTGTAAATAAAGGGATTACTTTCCTTGGGTTGTGAAACCTGAAGAGGAAAGAGAGTTGGAAATTAAGATTTCTATTGAACTCATTGAATAATCTTGGAAAGGAAGCTTGTGCATTAATTGTGTGTGAGTGATAGGGTTGGCCCAGACATCCATCCTTATGGAATCATAGAGGGCGGCTAATTGTAGAGAGTGATTGTGCAACAAAGCCTTTGATTAAGTGGAGCAATCTGCATTTGTAGTCAATTTCTAGTCAATTGGTGAATCTTTCATTTAAAAAGGTGCCTTTTGTGTTCTTTGTATTTAATTCCACTTTGTTATTTAGATGATTATAAGTATTTTAATGTTGTGTATGCTTATGAGCATTTGCATTGCACATATTTCGTGTTGCTTATTCAATTTCAAGTTTTGCTGGTTATGTGTAGTTTCTCTCATTTCTTGATTTTTTTCAAATTATACCGAAGAAATTGAATTTTCAAGGGTGCTCGAGCATGGGGTACATCACATAGAACCAAGTTGGTTATCAATAAATACACAGATCTAAATTTTCAACATTGAAGCATTTTCACTGTTGTATAGCAAACAAATTGTGTTTCACTATCAAGAACTTTGAAAAAAAGAGTACTGGACTAAAGCTTGTTTGTGTCAAAGCTAAATTATCTGTCAACACAAAATTATTTTTCCTTACTAGCATAACTTAAAAGCAACAATTTTCCAAGTTATGAAACTATAATAACTCATGAAAATGATTATCATAGCTAGCTCAACCACATTAACTATTGTCTTAATAGTTTAAGAGAAAAAAATGAGGCATATAGGAAAATTTCATTTGATGTTAGGCAACCATAATCCATCACTAGCAGGAAAAGGAATTGTACATTATCTTTGTTGAACCTTTTTTTCATCAGTACCTTTGTTGAACCTTTTTTTCATCAGTACCTTTGTTGAACCTTTTTTTCAACATTACCTTTGTTGAACGTATGCATTAAGAAGTTTCAAGCATAACTAAGCTAAAAAGACCATAACTATGGGAAAATTCTTGTTGAACTAAGTTACATCGTCTAGAAATTCAATAACAATGACCAAGATTCGATGAACAAGTATATAACCAAATATTCATGGTTTTGAGCACTTCAACATGGTTTTTGTTTCGTCAAATTTGAAAACTCATTATTCAAAAATACGATACTTATTTACAGAAAGACCCTACATATATGAGTTATAAGCAATTAAGGTAAACATATATCTAATTAAATATCACTCCACATTTCAGCAACACCCATCAACAACATTACCAAAGCGCCATGAGTACATTACAACCAATCTTTCTAAATAATTATAGGAATAAAAAAATATGTTTAATCGGACCAATGCAACTTAAGCTTCAATTTGAATATTCAAAATAATCATGCTAACATGTGTATAACCAATCTGCCAAAATATTTTAGTTCAGTTGAAGAGTTATCGCAACATCTAAACATTCAATAAACGATAATAAATTTCTCTCGATTAACTAATGGATCAGGTGAAACAAAATCCTTCAACATATCATATCAATTTAGAAGGTTGTAAGATAAGAAAATTTCTCCCATCCAATTCCATGTTCTTATGTAACAAAAGATAGTACAATTTGTGGTGGAGTGAATGTGATTCAATCCAGAAAGAAGTAACAGGAAAAGACATTGAAACAAAGCCAATTTATGTAATGAAATTAATTTACCGGATAGTAAAAAACTTATTTGTACCATGCTTTTCCTAGTAAGTCTCCAAATCAATTGAGAAATTTAGATTATAACATGGCCCTTTTGTGTGCATGGGTTATCAAGAAACCTCTTATGTATTGTAGTTCATCACGTAAGATATTTTAGTGTTGTGCAAGTCTAGATAAACTATGCCTACCATAGTACTGATGCACAAGATCCCCATTCATGTTAACCTATCAATTTCAAATTTACCAAAAGTCTATTATTTGTCAAATGTTTCGCAATAACCATCATGGAACATAGGTACTCTTGGGTAGCTACGTTCTAATCTAATCCAACCCACACCCTTTAGATTAAATAAATCTAAGCATTAAATACTATTTTTGTTGAATGCATCACATGATTTTGCAGAATCCATTTCTTGAAACCAATAAAGACGAACAACATTATAGCAAATGCCATTATATTTCTAGCCCAAAATCAGGGGTGGCATTTGATCGTAGCGGTAGTGGGTTGCAACTGCACCAAATGCCTCTCCAAAAACACCGGAAGGTTAGGTATTCCAACATAATAATTCAATGCAGATGTCGCTGAAATTTCCACTCGAACGGATAATAGCACCACCTGCAATTAAAATTGCCACTGCTTCTGGAGAATGGCACCACCCTTAAATTGAACAATTAAAGTTTGAACAAATGTCACATTTAATGGGAAAAAGAGTAGATGAGACAGATGTCAGGAAGAGATGAAAAAACTAGACGAAACTAAGAGGTGAACTAATTCAAAAGAAAGGCCTATCTGCTTAATAAGACCTTTAAGTTATGGTCAATCAAATTTTTGAAAAGTATTTTTGTAATAATATTGAAAATAAATATTTATTTGCTAAAGTTAAACTAATAGTGGTGAAAATACAATGCTAGTGTCCAGCATGTTTTTTATACCGGCCATATTATAATTTTTTTATTTTGGTCAAAAAAACTTTGACTTTCAATTACTTTAGAAATTTTTAAACAGGTTCTCTGAATTTTATTAAAGTTTTGACACTGATATTTTGAAAATTAAAAAGTATTTTTTTTAATGTAAATTTCTCTTCTCTAATTGGTTGATGGTTATTTTTATGTGGTTTTAAATTGAATTATAGGATATAAAAATTATATTAAAAGTCTAAATATATATATATATATATTCCACAAGTTTCATAAATTTGCACAACATAATGTCATGTGGATAGATGCCCACCATTGGCTATTTTTATGTGGTTTTAAATTGAATTATGAGATAAAAAAATTATATTAAAAAACATAAAATCTAAAAAAAATTATATTCGTCAAGTCTCATAACTTTACACAACAGAATTTCATGTGAATAACTTCCCACCATTTTTTAAGTAAGAATACCATGTAGATAATTGTCCACCATAATTTATGCAAGTATTTGCATAAAATATGGTAGGCAACTATCCACGTGGCATTTTGCACATATTAAAGTTACATTATTTAATTTGTACCATAAACCCCTTTCATGGCTCAATTCCTAATCTTGATTTTGTAATACATTGAAAATAAATGTGCGATATGGAGAGTAATTCTCATGTACACAAATCTCTCTCTAAATATATATTTATCTATTTTTTTTAATCCAAGAAATATTCATAGGATCCCTTCATATTTGGATTAAGGGTTGGCTCGGGTTGTCTCGACTCTCTAGGGTTTCGACCGCTAACTCGAGCAGAGACTCGATATTATTTGAATGTGGTAACCTAAGAGAGACATGATTTTACTTTAACTTATGACGTATGTACATTATCAAAAGTGATACATTAAAATTTTTACGAGGAAAATCTTTTAGGATCTTTTTGTGAAATATCTTTATGGAGAGGACTGATTCATAAACTCCAATGACTTAATATGAAATATGTAATTTTTTTTTCATAGCGAAGTGACACACTATAACCAGCATACTCTTTTTTTTCTTTTCTTTTTTCCTTAATTAATTAATTGCATATAGTATGTGTAGTGACTTTACGCTATTTATGATACCTCTGCTTTTCTTTGCGTTGTAGAAAGCATTTTCATTTGAATAAGACATTGCAAATTCACCTTGCTTTCCAGCATTTCTTATATCACAATACCTAATGGTCGGAGTCCAAAATTTGTAGTCAACCATGATTTTAAACTACAATATCATTCTCTTGAGGAAACCTCTTCACGAATCAATATTGAAGTAAAAAATAAACTGAGTGTGAAGAGGTGGGTTTTAGTAACCTTCCTAATTGACTAATCTCCAAGTAGACTGTCTCATTTCCTATGTCATTTTTAGGGAGGATTATGCCCAAACTAGATAGAGGAAATTCAATGTTTAATATTTACAATTTGAATATTTCGAAATTGCAATGTTAGAATGATCGGGACATTTCAAAATTACAATTTCAAAAAGATTCATAGTTTATGAATTGATTTCAATTTTTGGATTTGTAATTTAAATAACATGTTGATTTGATTGTAAATGTTTTATTTATTAGATTTTGGTAAAGGCTATTAAAAATGAGGCATTTTAGTTGTTTTATAGTTTACTTTCTAACATTAATTAAGAAAAAAAAAATTTAATGTTTAATAAAATTGATATAATAGATATTTTTAATTAATTTTATCAAAATAATAAAATATATTTTCATGATTATGATGATGATTAGCATCTACTAAAACCATAATTGGTTTATTAGACTTTAGAAAAATAAATATTACTTAAATTACTTCATAATCTTATTTATATGCTCAATACACATTAAGAAAAATGGTCCAATATACCATAGTTTTGATTACTTAGTAGGTTAGGAAGGCTAGTGTTGTAATAGATCTTTAAAAATTGAGTTCTAATTTTCATGTACACATAGCACTCTAGGAGAAATTACATTCCATATTCAACCCTTTTAGTGTCTCAAAAATGACATACTAGTGCATCCCACTGTGTTTTGGGAATTATATACCTAGTTTCATTATGTAGTTCGTAGGAGTTTGTTCATATTTTAGCAATGTTTATTTTCTTCTTTGTCCTATTCAAAGTTGAAAAATACTTACAGTTGACCAACTCTTTCACATGTATTAGCTTCCATTTATTTTCTAATTCTTTATTGCAACACAAATTCTCTTTAAATTTAGAAGAAATATTATTTTTAATATTGTAAATATCACTAATATGGCATCTTCATGTATTCCTCAATGATTTAGCCAACATTTGGCATATTAATATCATTCGTACTTGAACCAATGGTGGTATTATTATACTTGGAAGAAATTTTAGTGATCCTCTTGTCATCTATGTTGTTTATCTCATTCTTATACATTAAGCACCTAATAATAAGTGTACACTCAATGGGATAGAGACTCATTCTATGAGGAGGATAAAAGAGAGCGTATGGCTTTTAATATTAAAATTATAAGATATAAAAATATATATATTTAATATACTCCATCTAAATAATCCAAAAATTTTGCATTATCTTCCAGTATATATAGAAAAACCAAAGAATCATAAAATGAACCATACTCTTTGTAGAATTAGATCATAAAATTTTGTTATGTAATATATTAAATATATTCAATTTTATTAGAAATTTACAAATTTAAAATTAAAGGAAAAAATTTATATTTATATATATATATATATATATATATATATATATATATATATATATATATATATATATATATAACTCTTGCGTAAGAAGTTGAACTCCAATATGGAATAGTATCCAGTTTAATGGATGGGATTAAGTTCAAATATAATTAAAAATCACATGAGCTTAATGAAAATATTTTTATTGATGACCATAAGGAATTGGTTTTTTTTGTGCATACTATTTTTTGTTGAAACCACTTTTTTGGTCTTGGAGTAAGATCTAAAACTACTTAGACAAGCAAAGAACTTGCCTTCCTTGGATGCAAGGAAACAAGTTAAATCAACAACCCAAAATTATCTTGCAAAAATGAAAGTTTACCCCTTAAAACCACGAACGTAATTCTTTAGATTACGTAATTTCTTCCAAATAACAAGAATAAAATAACCGACATTAACATATAATAACCAATATCATCACTAAAATATGATAAATTTACCATTTAAATAATAATAAGAATAAATAAATCATACTCTACTAGGGGTGAGGTATTTTCCTTCCTATTTACCAAGTCTAAAAATTCTAATAACTTGCAGGCGTTTTTATTAAAACAGTGCCTTCATGAGACAACTCCTACACCGTGGAAAACAAAACAAGTACTAAAAACAATATGAAAAGAAAAATAAAAATTTAAGCCTGCCAAAAAAGGAGGAAATCCATTCAACCAATTCAATTCCATTGACAATCCCCAATGGAGCAATGGCAATCCTATGAGAATATATATTCATTTTTTTTTCAAAGTTGCATGTGTTAAAGGCATAGGATTGACTAGACATAAGAGAATATAATTTCATGATTTTTTTCCTTCCTTCATTTCACTTTAATTCGGATTGCATTCAAGCTTGCAATTCCATTAGCTCCTTTAGTCTCAAAGTGGAAAGGTATAAACACTCTCCTACAATATACACACTAGGCCTAATACCATATATGTTTATGAAAATAGGCCTTTAAAATGAGGCCTTTGAAGGGTGGATCATCACCATCAGTAAAAATAGTAGATCAAAATTTCCTAGGGAAATTGAAATGGATCGAGACAAATCAATCACAAAATTATGTGGAAATCCATTATTCAAGAGATCCCAAGATGGGTCAGTGAGAAACATAGATAAGTAAAGTTCCTGAGAATGTATTGGTAAAAATGTGGCTATAGACTACAAGGGTGCCTAGGTAAATAAGGATGGGACAAAGAGGAAGCACCATTGTTAATATTTGGGACTGGTCAAAGCCTCGAAAAAAAACTTTTGAGAGAAAAGGTTCCCCACTCTTTTTTTGTAGAGGTGGCACTCCTCTTTTAAATAAAGAAAATAAAGATAAAATGCAAATAGATAATGTGTGAGAGTGGAATGGAATTTATATAAAATGAGTATTAGCAATGATATAATACAACATTCACAAAAGCATGAACAAAATTTGCGTACTTATCAAGCATCATTTTATAGCATACAAGTGTGTAAAGCATCACACATTTGGACAGATGAAATCAAATGGAACACAATTATCAAGAACTTTAAAGGATAGTTGCATTTAAACTCATAGAGATGAAAAGTGTTACTCACCTGCAACCTTAAGCTTAAAGTCAAAAGGTCACAATAGCTATGAACTCTTGCTAGTTCTCGATGAAACCTTTTAAAAATATCTAATAAATTACAATGCATTTGTTTATTTAAGGACAAATATTGAGTTCTCATGAACCATGTAAATAGGAAAAGTGACCTAGAAAAGAAAATAAATAACAATTAGGAATCAAATTTAATACTCATAAAACTCGAAGTGAAAAGATTGAATGAATACTAAATGAGAGGAAATAATGAAATGAAGAAAAGACCAAATTTAGACACTTTACTTACAGTGCTAGAAACATATTCTCCTTTTATTTTTACTTAATGAAATATGTATTTACTGTCGAATCTTTATGAATAAAATCTAACTTCTCAAACCTTTTTGAACTATTGAAATCAGATAGCCTTCAACAACTTTATGTATAGTATTTTCTAACCAACTCGTGCTGAAATCTCGTAAAAGTACCGCAATGATTTCATGACTTACTTAGACATTGGAGAATTCTTAATTTCTTCTAATTTGAAACTTCGCTAATGTATTATATATTCTTGATCATCATTCTTGTTGGTTTAGTCAATTAACCACTATTGAATATCTTCCTTTGAAAGGTTTGTGGTCGTTTCAAAATTTTCAGCTCATGAAATATATTTGTCTTTTTTGTAGTAGAATTGTCACAATTAACAATAAATTGTGTTAAAAAAACTAATTCTTTCACTCCAACAATCCTTTAGGCATTTGAGTTATGCCTTTGAGGACCAATTTTGTTATTTTCTTCGCATATCATTAATGTTAGTGACCCTAGCAATAAAAAACACTCAGAACATTTTTAACAAAATACTCATCTAGGTCCAAATCATTTTGTAGAATTTCTTTGTAAAAAGTAGTATTAAAAGAAAGAGCAAGCGAACTCTCTGCTAACTCCCACGACTGCAGGATTACATTAAGTCTTTTAGTAATGTTTTCAACCATAGATTTCCATACTTCTTCCAATATACTTGATGCTCCTCTCATCTTCGTACTTGATTCAAAAAATTCATAGACCAGTCTTAACGTATTTAATGGTTCGACATACAGAGGCTTGGGACATAAAGAAACTTCTGGCTTCTTTATTTTTTTTTCAAGGTAATTATTTCTTGGTGTTGCTAATTTATTTATAATTCTAAAGCATCTCATGTAGCCTATTGCAACTTCAAAACTTGAGAAACTCTAATTTCTGCAATATCAATGTCGGAGTTCCTTTTTCCCACTACTTTCTTATTTTTTACACTAACATTTCCTATTTGTAGTTTTTTTTAACAATTACCAAATTCTACATTGTTTATTGTTATTAATTATTTCTCAAAAATAACAAAGTCTAAGTAGTAAATTACTTAGAAGGAATTATGTGTTCCAATATTTGTTTTGCAACCCAAGGAGAGACCTCAACAACAACAACAATTTCCATATTTTCAAAATTAAATGGTTCTTCTTAAATTACTTTAACAAACTTTCCTTTTTCTTTCCTCTTTCTTTTGGAACCAATATAAACAACATGAGGATATTCACCTCCTCCACCACCAATGTTTTTTATATTGCCTCTTTCTCTTTAAATAGTACATTTCCTTACTCTGGATTTCTAGAGACAAAGGAACTCTTATGAAAATTAATAGGGGATCTATGGTCAGAATTGGATGTAGGTTTTCCTCATTGTTTTTGTCTATCATTTGTACTAATTAAAGTATCATCATGGACAAGTTTTTCCTCATTTTATTCTTCTCTTGAATTACGATTATCTCTACTTTCTTCTTCCAGTTGTTTAGTAAAACTAAAAGCACAACCAATAGAAGTTATATGTGTAGAAAATATTTCATGTGGGTTCAATCCTTTGAAGTGTTGATTTGCTACATTTTTAAAGTGCCATAGTGTGAAGCAATTTCATCTAGGTGGAAAATGGATTTCACTCTGAAATCCCCAAATTTAAAACGAATTTGAATGAACTGTTTTTTCCATCTTTTATCAATGTGGGTTCTCTCAGCATAATTAAATAGAAAATAACTTGTTAGAAAAATAATATGCAAGGAGCATAAATCTTCTTTCAATTCCATAGAGCCTTCTGTAAGAAAACTTTTCTTGCAATTCAAATTTCCCTTTCCCGATAGAAAAGCTTAGGCCTCATTAGAAATCCTTTTGTATTAGGACAAAAAAATAATTTTATTGGAATATATAACAAAATATTTTTTAACCTCATAAAAATAAAAGTGAGCCTTGTTCTTCCATAACACGAGATACTAGAATTACATAGGTTGTTCATCTATATTTACAGTTTGATCACCAAGTATGTCTCAAACACATTTGAGTAAACTAGGATGAAAATCAAATAGGAAGAATCAAGACATTAAGAATCCTTTTGGGCTCTTAAATTTCCCTAGATAATAAGAAAACTCATTGGAAATGATAATATCCTAATTGAATATGATTCCTCTATTTATTGAATGATGAATAATATGTTGGAAATATTGAGAGGGGGGTTGAATCAGAGTTTCGTAATTTTTGACAAGTTTTCACTTACTTAGTCTTGAAACTGAATTCACATCACTTAATCAACCATCCACAATGTATGAACATAGAGATTAAATTGCAAATCAAAATTTGAAGAAAGAATACTTGAAGATAAACTTTAATTTATTACAATCTCTTGTGAGGAAACCAATCCTTTGTAAGCATCAACTTTAAAAAGTTACAAGCTCCAACTTGTCAATAAGATGAGGACACCAATCCTCAATAATCACCAACTTATAGTAATTATAGGCTCCAACCTGAACTCATCCTTCATTACTCCACAACTTGGACTTCAAATCAAGCCTAAACTAGAACTTCGAATAGTAGAACTTAGTCGTAAAACTTGACCTTCAAAAATTATAGCTCATCCCCTAAAACTTGGCATTCAAAAAAAAATATTCAACCCTGAAACTCGACCTTCATGGGCATAGAACTCAGCCCTAAAATTAAAACTGTGGCTCAACCTTAAGATAGACTTGAAACTCGTCCTCTCCAGGGATAAAATTCAGCATTTCAGAAAAGCATGAAGTTCAACCTTCTCCTTGCCAAAACTTAGCCTACTCAGCCTCCAAATACACGTGTACTCGAAACTAAAAAACAAAAACTCAAAGAAACCATAAAACCTTCCCAAGAAAAAAATCCAAAAATCATTCAAAAAATGTTCCAAAACCCTTTCACTGAAAGTTTCTTCAATTATGCTACACTTCACTTCTTCTTGGTTCATGAGGTATTAACTTCGGACCTACTCATTTTCTCCCCTAAAAAATCTAATTACTTAAGTTGAGTTATTATAAATTATCCTTATTACACCCATTTATAGTGTGTTTGGACATTGGGTTAGGGCCAAATTGTCCACTAGCTGGGCCAACTGGTGCAACGAAAAGAATGTATATTAAATATTCAAAAATCCATTTCTCCTCAACCATGAGGAATTAGTTTACTTGTCATATATCATTGGGAATTTCTTAGAACAATATTTCCAACCATATTTCCTACGCTCCCATTTAAGCTAGATAATTGGAGTAAAAATGCCTTTAAAGATAGGGAATCCAAATGGGGCTTGCTTGTACTTTTTTTGGGTCATATTGACAAAAATATTTCATAACTCCTAATTCCTATGGAAATATAGGGAGTGTCATATACCATTGGAAAGGCCTCTGAATATGTTATTTGACTATTTAACTTTATCTTTCACTTAGATAGCCTTTGACATCAACAACAACCATTTTCAACAAAATATACAAAATATATCTGGGTACATGTTCAGTAGAATGTTCCCAAAAAATATTCATAAAAACCATTTAAACTCTTCATAGGGGTTAACCAATGTATTTACTTAATTTTTAGTAGCATCCATCAAGGCAAGAGAAGAGATTTTTAAGAAAAAATTTCAAAATTTCAATGTATCCTCCTATAGATTTCATGAATTCAATTAAAATTTTGAAATCCTTATGTGGATTAGGTAGTCATAATGTGTTCCTAAAATGTCTTGGAATTAAACACAAAATATTTTTGTTCATTTTTTCAAGATGGACCACCCATTTATGGTTATAAAACTTCTCATCATGCCATGAAAAAAAAATTGTTAAGTCAAATACTTCAAACATACAACTTATTTTCACTATTCCAATCACCCAAGCTTGGTTGGTGTCTTGTTTATCTTCTGGTAATTTTAAATGTCACTTATATGAAACAAACTAGTGGTAGTTATGGTTCTCCCATACTAGTGTATTAAGCGTATCTCCACAATAAGGCTTTTCCTCCAACCTACCTTCATTTCCTTTGATAGCCTTGAGGTATTTGGTGTCATAAAATCTTAATGTAAAATTAATGAGGAATTTTACATTGGATTTACTAACTCCATCAATTACTTGTCATAATATTACATAATGGTTCTTTGATGATAACATTTTCCTCAAGGTAACAATCATGTGATCACATTATTGAGAACCATGTGGGATTAAATATTGAGATCAATTAAAATGAAGTTGTGGTACTAGGCCTTTGATTCACCTCAAAAATTATGTTTATCGAAAACTTGACCATCAGGAGTCAAAGTGTCAAGATGAAATAAAATTGGGGTGACAACAAGTTAGGATGGATGAGTACACAGGATTCAGGAATCCATACAATTGGGGTGATTTGGATTCGATATGGTGAATCAGAAAAGTCGAAAGTTGGGATTTGTAAAAATATTTACGAAGTTTTGTCCTCCTCACATCCAAACTTTTGAAAAATTGCTAAGTATAAGAATCAAGGTATCTGGATCACAATGTATGGGTTGAGTGATAAGTTATATTACCATCCTATTTTTCAAATAAAATAAAAGAGAGAGAGAGAGAGAGAGACTAAGTATAAATTATTTTTTCAAGAGACATTAGGAACTAATGACCAACGATATGTATAAAAGGACATTTAAACCAAAAATTCGAAAATTTTGGTTAAAAACCCATGTGAGTCTTGAGTGATAAAATTTCAGGTGAGGCATGTGCAAAATTGTGGTTTATTAGTAGAGTTGGAGATAAATTTAGGTGATTGAAGTATAAAAAGAGCTTAAGATATCATATTGGAAATAGATTTAGGGGTGTTCATGAATTAGAGGACGTGGAGGGAAGGGGGAAGGAATGCAATCATTCTAAGTGTAGTGATATGGAAGAGCGAGAACTTGAACTAAAGAAAGAAGTCGATGGGATATATTTGAAGTGGAAAACTAATGGAAACATTGGCCATTGTAAGAATCATTGAGGAAGTTAATAAAATGTGAATAGGAAGGAAGGGAATGAGATTATATCAGAGAAAAATGATGATAATACAATTAGGGTTGATGATGATTTTGTTAATGTGAAGAGTACATATTTCGATTGCAGAAGGAAAATGAATTTTGAAGAGAATATGGGATTAGGTCATGAGGATTTTAAAAAGATGAAGAAAATGGAATGGGGTAATGATGATTTGTAGTGAAATGTTGAAATGGAACATAGTGATATGTATGAGAAGAGAATGTGGATTGATAGTGGTGTGGTTAAAGGGAAGGATATGCAATTGAGTAATGAAAGAAATGATATAGAAGGGAATCCCAGGGTATTGAGGAATTAAAATTTGAGAAAAATAAATGGAAAAAATGATATAGAATGGAATCTCATGGGCTTAAGGAATCATCCTAATTCATATTTTAGAATTCGTGAGAATAAAGAACTAGATCTAATCCGTTGTGAAGATGCATGAAGAATAAATAAAGAACTAGATCTAATCCATTGTGAAGATACATGAAGAATATGATGTAAAATATCCTAAGGAGATGGGGGTCATAGGTTCCAAGGTATAACTTTTAATTACTTGTGTTACAAATCAAAGCCCTTGGTTATAGCTATGTCTAACCAAAAGCTTGATCTAGAAGAAGTATGTTATGGGAGAAGTTAATTCCCAACATAGGGTGAATGCAAAAGGTAAATGTAAGCAATTAGATATTTCTCTATCTAATTACACTAAGCCCGCATACTACAGTGGAAGTTTGCTTGAAAGAGATTTCTAATAGTTTAAGGGAAATCATGGAGAAGAAGGAAGGTCTTTTAAAATGGAAATAGGTGCAAATAGAAATATATCCCTAGAGAAAATAGAAGAGATTGATCTGTATGGATGAAAATAAGGACAGAAGAAGATTCAAATTGAGCATCTTCAAGTTTCTCTAGGTTTACCAAATGTTTCATTAACCTTAACATCATAAAACCCAAACATGTGCCCAACTTCTTATAGCTGAGAAAAAAGTGTCCAATCATTGGGTCACACAAAACACACAAGACCAAGCTCACAAGGCTTTATTATATTTTTGAATTTTCCAAGACACATACTTTTGTACACAATCCTAGTTGCTCCTTCAATACGAACTCCATGGAGAATTATGAAAACTTTGTTCGTAGTCACTTTTTTTCTCATGGGAATGATCAGTCATCACATGTTAAAAAAAAAACTCCCCAATGTAATCGAGTATGCTTTCCCTAGTGATAGTGAATTGGTGTGTGGGAGGTGGGAACTAAGAATGGACAATTCTTTGTACGAAATATTCTTGCAGAATGGAAACATGCAATGGAATCCGTTTTATCAAGGTATTCTTGGTGGAAATAATCTAGATAGGAATCCCTTTAGCAATAAAACAGGTGGTACTCATTGTCAATCTAGTTATCAAAGGACACTCGAACCACAAATTCTTTTGGAAGAAATCTAGGAAAAAATAATTGCAATGAAAGGAAATTTAGTTTTCTAAGAGAGGTACAAGAGAAAACTAGACAAGAAGGGCCTAGCTTGGAGACATGGGGGCACCTTGAGGTAGTGTTCAAATGTGCAACTACACCCAAAGATATTATATTAAATGGTCTTGTGTCCTGAACACATCCTCATTTTTTTTCACCCAAAGGGGTTGGATCCAATGGTAGAAAGTAAGGATTTTTTTATTATTCAATAATGTTCAATTCTCATGAGGACCTAGCACTAAATCCATGGGGGCACCTTGAGGTAGTGGTTGAATGTGTGGTTTCACCCAAAGAGACTATATTAAAAATAATCTTATGACCTGTGCACACATAAGTGATCAAATACCATCCTCGTGTCCTTTATTTAACTAGCCCACAGGAGCATATATTAGTTGGTGATGGAGAGTATGGTTAAGGAATTTCTTGCCACATCGCTTGGGGGGTGTGCAGGGCACCTGAATGTTATAGTGGTAGTGATTGAAATTGACCCCATGTCACATGACTACAGGCACAACGTAGTTGTCAATTCCTCTAGACATACACAAAAAAACATAGGTTAGACACCTATGTTAGTGCCACATGTGAGAAAAAAATTCATTTAACCTTGCCACATGTCCCTTTCCCTTTATCAATAAGCCTTGCCACCATCGTGCTTCTTCAGGAAAATGAAGTGGTATGAAGCTTACATTGATTTTTTCCCCATGTCTATGGGGAGTAGTTTGCTTTCATAAACCACAAACTCCAAGACCTTGAGATGCCATATCCAATTATAATCTAAAGTATAATTAATTTGTAAGTCACATGCCTTAAGAATTTGGTTTAATGTTGCTTTTTTAATAAATTTAGGTTACAAAAACCCACTTAAATTAGAGCCTAATTAAGAAAATTTTGATTGATAGGAAGGACATAACATGCTTAGCCATGTATGTTGGCGATATGAGTTAATAATTTATTGATACCTCATATTACCATTCCCTTCTCACATACATGAAGTGATTTAAAAAATTTCTTATTTTAGGGTCAAGTCTATGAGGGGATGATATTTTCCTTTTATAAAAGAAGCACAAAATCCAACTTATGCAGATTCAAAAATCATGTTATAAGTAGAATGAATTTGGACATTGCATTCATAGAAAATATTGGTTTGAAGGTGCTTTTTATAATAATTAGCTTTATAGAAACTCATGTGAATTTAGAGCCTAGTAATTAAAAAAATTTCGATAAATAGGGAGGTACTAGCATAGGTTAGCCACATACGTTAGTGCCACGAGTGAGAACATGGAATAGCCACCTATCCTACAATGTGTAATTATGTAAGGCTAATATCACCATGTGGTAGGTATGATTGGTCCACACGTTTTCCACACTTACAATGTAGAGGTCATCGTGACAACATTGCAATCTTTGAGCTTGCCATTAATACCCCTTATTACCCTTACCCTTCCTTATAGGCATGAACTGATATAAAGCTCACCTTAATTTAGGGTTCATGGGCAGACCTTTGCATCTCACAAAACATAAATTCCAACCTATTTTGGATTCTAGATATAAACATGTCACTTTATAAAACAAATTTATAAATTTAAAAAAAAATGCATGTCACATGTGTAGAAAATTTTATGTGAGTCATAAGGCTTAAAGCACCTCATTGACATGAACAAACGAATCTAGAACTATAATGTATTTTGATTTAGTAATACTTCGAGATTGAGGAAGAGGTTATACAAGTTGGAGTAGAAAGGACTATAAATATGCATGAATCTTTGAACTTAAAAGGCTTATCTAATTCTATCCACTTATGTTTGGTGTTCATAAAAAGATTTGAGCATGTCTGGTAAAGCCTATAAGAAGGAAAAAAAAGGGTTTGGGAGAAGATTATAAGGACAATCTGGTCATGTCACATTGCATTGCAACCCACCATAAAGATCGTTAAACTATTTCACGATCCAATTTTGATTATTTGTGAGGTCTATTGAAATAAATTTATGTAATGAGAAACATAAAAAATATATATTCACTAAAGGACACGAACTTGAAAATTTTGTAAAATAGGATTAGAGAATGTGTTAAGCGAGAATAAAAAGTTTATAATCAAAGAAAATAAGAAAACCCTAAATTGATTAATTGATATACCTGGAAAAATTTTAAATTCCAACTTTTTCATATCGCCAAAATTTATAAAATCACGTATGTAACGATGATACAAGTAAAATTAAATCCATTGAATCCCTTCAAAACTTTATTTACCTAAACTTTAACTATAACTATTAAAATTAAGACAAATCAATTTTCTATATTCAATTTTCATACTAACATGTGAAACACCCAAAATAACATAAACTCTACAATGTATCCATCTCTAATACCTTTCATATTTAGAGGGTATGCTCATTAAATTATTAAGTGACTACAAAACATTAAGGTGTATAGTATTAAAAAAACATAATAAAAGTAAGCGTTGTAATTTTTAATGTCAACTAACAATGTTGTTTATCGATGTTACAATTTTGTCTAGATAATCATTTTTCGTTGGAATTTGGTCGATTTTTTTTGCAAAAAATCTAACCATAGGAGTTTAAACTATTTTTTTTTAAATAGATTCGGCACGATCAAAACCTCCAGGACACCAAAAATCCTAAAGTTTGACATCTATTACCCAAAATTTCCAAAATTTCTACCAAATTTTAATCAAAATCTTATTCAAATTTCCACTATTTTCCAAACAAATTTGTGACTTCATTACACACCCTTCAACTAACCACTATATCACTTAACTACCATGTCACTTAATTGATAAAATCCCTCAACTAACTACTATCACTTAATTAATAAAACCCCTCCTCTTCTTAGTTTTCCTTTCAATGAAAATATCATACTTTTTTTTCTTTCCATGAAAATATCGTACGTTTTTAGTTTTCATAAAGATACATAACGTAAAGGGCATCTCCTCTAAACTTTTGGATATAGATTAAAATAAAACAATTCAAATAATAATAATGTCCGACTAATGGAGGATTGGTCCCATTGTAATAATAATGTCCGGCTAAAGAGGATTGTTCTTTTTGTTTCTTTTTATTATTTTGTTGGTAGTAATATATTATTTTATTGGTAGTAGTATGAGGTTATAAATTTGTTTAAAAAATAATAGCACTTAAAAAGGGATATAGACTAAAATAAAACAACTCAAATAATAATAATGTCCGACTAAAGGAGGATTGGTCCCGTTGTAATAATAACGTCCGGCTAAAGAGGATTGTTCTTTTTGTTTCTTTTTATTATTTTGTTGGTAGTAATATATTATTTTATTGGTAGTAGTATGAGGTTATAAATTTGTTTAAAAAATAATTGAAATTTTGGACAGAAATTTTGAGAAAACTAATTTATATTTGTCAAATTTTAAGATTTTGGGTACCAAGGTTTTTTTTATCAAGTTAAATTTATTTTCGTTATCAAAAAAAATTATTTAAACACTTTCATATATTGGATTTTTTTTTATCATGTTGACAGAAATTTTGAGAAAACTAATTTATATTTGTTAAATTTTAAGATTTTGGGTACCAAGGTTTTTTTATCAAGTTAAATTTATTTTCGTTATCAAAAAAAATTATTTAAACACTTTCATATATTGGGTTTTTTTTTTATCATGTTAAATCTATTTCCGTTATCAAAAAAAAATATTTAAACACTTTCATATTTTTTGAGAAAAAAAATCACCAAATTCCAGCTAAAAATAACTTTCTAGACTAATTTGTGGCATTTATAAACCACACCATTTTATCTAAACATCAATCCATCTCCATATAAAAAGTGGCAAAAGACTATCCATAGACTTGACTTATGACTTCCAAAATTTAACAGCAAATTAAAATCCTTATTAGATATGAGTAATAAAATTTATTTGGACTCTTAATATTTCTTAATAGCAACAAAAAAAACTTTCTGTAAAAATCATATCATTAGAATTTTGTTGACAAGATTTCAAGGATCCTAAGAAATCACAAGGTTCCCTCTACTTTTAGGCTCAACACCATTCAAAGTTTCATAAGATCTATAAAAGACCCAGTGGACCCTAAGAATATAAAAGGTGTTTTTGTAATCCGTAATTCATGAGGGACACCCTATGATGGTGAAATTGGCAGCTCAATAAATCAGAAGATTCAAGAACATGTGGCAGACATCAAACATGGGAGCACCTGCTCATCGACATTAGCAGAACATGCAGAAAAGGTGAGACACCACATTTGCATTGAAGACACTCGGGTCATTGCTAATATAGATCATTTCCATCACCGTAAGTTTAAGGAGGCTATATAGATTGAAAGGAGGCCAAGAAATCTGAATAGAGAAAATGGCTCGAAAATTAGTAGTTGTTAGATCCTTGAGATTTCCTCTTAATTTTTTATTATTGTTGTTCTTATTATTATTGTTTTTATTTTTTATGTTTTATTTTTTTTATTTTTCTTCCTAATATCTTGATTTTTAATTTTATTTATTTATTTGTATTTGTTGACTACAAATATAGTCTATTAATTTATTTATTCTCTTCATTATTTATTTACTTATTCAGTTTTATTTCATTAAATTTTTTTTACCATTTATTATGTTTACTTATTTTTAAGTTTTCAGAATTAATTTTTTGATTATTTAAGTTTGACTCAAATATTATTTTATTTTAGTGTTTTGATTATTTAGGTTTAACATTCTTTATTTAAGTTTGAACATTTATTATTTTTATTCATTTTTAAGTTTTTGGAATTAATTGTCTTTGATTATTTAAGTTTGACCCAAATATTATTTTTATTTTAGTAATTGTTTAGTGTTTTGATTATTTGGGCTTGATCTAAATATTATTTTTATTTTAGATATTCATTTCATTAAAAAAATTCTTTTTGATTAATTATTTTTCTTAATTCAATATTAACAACTATATTCTAACAATTATTTCCTTATATTAAAATTATATTTATTAATAAATAATATTTATTTAGTCAAATCTAACTGTTATATTATAATGGCTAAAAATTTTTCTTTTCATCTATTTAATTTGATGTCAAGATCTAGTTCTTCATCTTGTTTTGACATGAACCACACTGGATGGTTCGAACTAGTCCACAAAAATCTAATGATGTGATTTCTACGGAAAATTTGTTTGCTTGTACGGAAAATTTGTTTGCTTTTCATAATATAAATTACAGAAGCATAAACTCAATTACTCCCTAATAAATTTAACTTCCATCTTAAAACTTTATATGAAATATCAATATAAAAAAATTAAAAATTAAAAACTATTTTCTATTCAAACTATATTTTTTTCAATCAAATATTTTGAACCAGCTTTAAAGTGATGTTGGAGATGTTTTTTATTGATTTTATGTACACTAATCAATTTCACTATATTATAACTAGCAATTGCTCCTTAACAGGACCAAAAGGACACCAAAGGAGTTAAACCACTCTTAATATTTTGGCAAATGTCACCAGCGAACGAACTCGGCATTACACAGCCCTTGCTTATCTGCCGCCTAGGCAAAGCTGCATTACACCTCCGTCTGTGAGCCGTTGCTTATCCGCCGCCCGAGCAAAGCTGCCGTTAAACTAAAACGATGGATAAATATTACACAAATAAGTAGATGAAATTTTTTACTGAGATTTTCAAAATTGGCATTTGCACGCTGTCAGGCGCCATTTTCAGCAGTTCAAAAGATTAAATAAAGACAAATCAGCAATATACTGGTTGGTTCACAGTATTCAACCGTGCAAAGGTGAAATAAACGGGAATTCCGAAAAATCAATCCCTGCAGTTGCGATTTGTAACATAAAATTAAGATTATTCCATAATAATTCAGTTAAATATAAATAATTTTATAAAATTTTAAAACACTTTCAAACCAGAAATATTATTAAATATTTAATAATCTCTAATAATTAACTACCAACTTAAATTTATAAAACAAATTATCTACCTCAATAAATATAAATATTAAACGCTCAAATAATTTAATCTAATTTTTTATATATTTAAATAATAAATATAAATATTAAGCCCTGAAGTTTGTGCTCATCCACATTTCAAAATAGTTCAATTTTAATTCTCTTTATTTCCAACTCCTGAAATGACAAAGACACTTTAACCCATATTGTGCTAATGTAGTAATTTTTAAGCGACCAAAGAGGAAAAGGGTAAAGCTTTAAAGCTTGAAGGCATTAGCATTTTTTTTCTAGCAGTTTTGATACTATGATTAAGAGTGTTGGAGTCTTCCATCAACTAGTGTAACGTTGAATCTTTCTGTGCACATTTCACCAATTTGTTATAAAAAACAAGGACCCTTATAGGAAGGAAAGCCATTGAAATTTACTCTGCAGATTTATGAACTGTGATCACATTTGATATGTTATTTTTACATTATAAAAAACAATTGATATGTTATTTTTACATTATATAAAAAAATTAACCATTGCCAGAATTAGGCATTAAAATTTAATGCGGATTATGAACTTACTTCAAAAATTACTTCAGATTGACCATAGTCTGGTTTAAATCCCTGTAAGAAGCTGCTATTGGTTTTATGGCTAACGGCAAGCTGCCACGCTTTTGTATAATACGCTTGGAGGCCTGTTTCATCTCTTGTGAAAGAGGATCATTTTGACGTTTCGGAAACGCATGAATGTTGAAAAATTTCAAGCTCCGTTTGGTAGTTAAATATTTCATTTCATGAGTGCACTTATGAGCCCCCCTAGCTTCTCCAACTCTTTTATCACGTGTACTGACGACAATTAATTAGAGAGAAGAACAAATAATAAAATCTTTTTAACCAGAAAATTATATGTTATTTATTATATCGACACATAAGAAAAACCAGTAGTAAGTATGTATAATTGGTTAAATTCTCAAATTTTGATAAGAATAATATAATAATTGAAGAAATATTTTGACGAAAAAGTAATGCAATTTTTTTTTGATGAAACCTGAAACCGAGATCTTGTTTATAAAATATATAGAAGAAAAAAACTAAATACAAAGTTGAAAGAACGCTGCTCCGAAAATTTGTAGATACCCCTACAACAATAAGAGGACTTCAACTCAGGCCTAGTTAACCTCCGAAGCTCTCTTAAGCATTCTATGTCGAAATTCCTCTTCTTCATCAGTCTGCTCTGCCTGGCATTGAAGCGAATATTGAAGAAGCTCTTGAATGATGGATTTTTGGTTGGGTTAAGGAAGAATAGATATCCCGCCATGAAGTAAATTGATGCGAGAAAGTAGCATACAGGCTCCATCACATCCCATGTCAGCTCCCAGAATGTCAGCCTCATTAAACCCACTATTTGAAGCCCGAAAAATCCCACTCCCAACCGTAATTTAGTCATGGCGTGACTCTTAGCTTTCTGATCAATCTCCGCCTTTTCTTTCTTCAATTTCTGCAGCTCCTCCCTGCAAATATTTCTCTTCAGTGCTACAGAAACGGGCATTTCCTTCTCAAAAGCTCTTGCAATCTGAAACCACGTAAAAAATTAAAGAATTTTCAGTCAAACATTAACACCAAAAGCCCTAAATCAACGAATTCCCAATTCTGGAAATACTAAAGGGCTGAATTAAATCAGATACCTTGTCAAGATGAAGATACAGTGTTGTTTAAAATGAGGATATGTCCTGATTCGTCCAGTAACTTAGCAATCCCCCTCGCTTCGGCCATTGAAGATCCCTAAGACTCCATGCAAACTCGTAGCAACTCTTCATACGAAATGCAGTCGTTCTGAATCCTTTCCAGTCTGTGTTTGAGAGCCTCGAGGCGTACAAATTTCAGTAGCCTCCTGTCGTCCTCTACCGATATCTGCCCGGCCGGGGGGCGAACGTCTGAATTCTGAAACTGTTCCCGCCAGCCAAAGAATAGTTGGGAGGGAGGGAAAAGCTGGGACGGACACTGAGACTGAGAATGGCTTAACTGCGTTTTCTCTCGACCGTGCAGGAAACGGGGAGGATGCCCTCGAAAATGGCTCTGAGGTCGCAAGTTCGAATCTCGTCCGAGACGAAGGGCATGAGGGACATTGCAGACACTGAGACTGAGAATGGCTCAACTGCGTTTGCTCTCGACCGTGCAGGAAACGAGGAGGATGCCCTTGAAAAAGGCTCTGAGGTCGCAGGTTCGAATCTCGTCCGAGACGAAGGGCATGAGGGACATTGTGGAGGCAGGTACAGGCTCTGCGAGTGATAGTAGCCATGATATGATTTCAAGTGACAGAACCTCACCAAAGGAAGCCAATGAGAGCTAAAATCATAGCACTGAGACTACTGAAGTATTCCAGAAACACAGCAACAGAAAGTGGAGGGAAGTCATCCGTGGACGCCATCAGAGTCTCTGGATGGAAGGGCGACAATGAAGAGCTGGTATACCGTCGAATGGAGTCACCTCGTACGGGGTTCTGCAAGAGGTCGCTAAGTGTTAAAATGTGAGAGGATAGAAGGGCGAATCTGACGTAGAGGTAGAGCCCAGGGATTGGCTGGATGAACAATGTTTTCCAGTCAATCTCATAAAAGAACACCTTCGTGTAATTATTCTAGTAATACTTTCCTATATAGTTTTTATTAGTTATGATTCGTGTTTATGTTTTTTTATTATTTATGACTCTATGTGTTTATATATATGTTTTTTTTATTATTAATTAAATTCTCTAATTAATAGTTTGGGTAATCTATTTAACATTATACATAAATTTATGAAAGCAAAAAATAAATTTAAAAAAGCAAAAAAAATATTAATTTTTAAGAAAGAAAATTGAGGAAAATTAGTTATAATTTAAAATTATATAATATATAATATAAATTTTTATAAAAAAATGTATTTGATTACTTATTGTTAAAAATAAATAAAAAATTTGATTAAAAAAAATTCAATTATATATATTTACGATTTCCTTGTAACTTCTCAAACGAAAGTTGGGAGGACTTAATACAATATATTAAGTCACTTCTATGATACGAAAGGATTTTATAAAATTTAGGGTTTGTATCTATATTTTGAAAGATTGATAATTTTACCAAATGACCATAGGTGGATTCCATAAAATTTAAACTTTACACGTTTATGATTAAAGCAAATATTCAACTTTCCACTTAAATGAAAAAAAAATACCAAATATTTATATGATAATTTTTGAAAGGGTATTTTAAACTTGCACTTTCATCTTAAAAAAAAAATTATTTTTATTAAAGAAATTGAAAGGAAAATTTCAAACAAATTGGATTTATTATTATTATTATTATTATTATTATTATTATAAATAAGTTTTTAATTATAATGGAGTAGAGTAAATTTATAATATTTAATGGATAATGTATCTTTAATTTGCAATGTTTATAATGTTTAAATGGATAAATTAAGTGTGAATTTAGGTGAAAGAGATAGAGATAGTTGAAGTCGAGATTGGGTGAGAAGAGAAATATGGGTTTCATTTCAAATAAAGAGGTGTATTTTTCCATTTGGTTTGGTTAAGAATTGTTTTTTAAGAAAATAGATTGTGAAGAGTGTTCAAGATTTGGTGAAGAGAGTAGTAGGTTGTGAAGAGTGTTCAAGATTTTGTGAAGAGACATTTTTCTACTTCAAAATCACATTTTTCAAAGTTAATAAAGTGGCTAAATTCTTTTTTCCATTTGGTTCAAGGTTAAGAATTGCTTTTTAAGAAAATAGGTTGTGAAGAGTGTTCAAGTTTTGGTGAAGAGAGTATTAGGTTGTGAAGAGTGTTCAAGATTTGGTGAAGAGGCATTTTTCTAATTCAAAATCACATTTTTCAAAGTTAATAAAGTGACTAAATTCTTTATAGGCGGTTATAACTAAAGGTAACATATAGTTTATTTTTCTAGGGAGATTTTTTTTACACTTTTTAGTATGAATTAGATAAGAAGGAAGTCTGATCTATGGGCCTAATGGGGTTACAATTATTTCAACTTGGTTTTAAGGCCTTGGTTTGAATCTTTCTATTCATGTCAATATGTGAAGTAAATAAAAAAAACAGTGGGTTCGTTTTCATATCCACTTCCCCTTCATTTGTTGGACCAAAATATCACACCTTTCAAAGTTAATAAAGTAGTTAATCACATCTTTCGAAGTTAATAAAATGGTTGAATTCTTTATAGGTAATGATCTAGCTAAAAGTAAGGTAAAGTTTACCTTTCTGTAGAGATGATTCTTCACATTTTTTTTTAAAATGAATTGTATAAGGAGGTAGTTCTCTCTATGGGCCCATAGAGTTACAATTTTTTTTATTTTGGTTTCACTGCCTTGGTTTGACTATATTTTTTTAAGTCAAGATGTGAAGGGAGAGATTTTTTTGGGGTTCATTTGATTAGTTTTCCCTTCATTGTTGGGATCAAAATATACCAAGTTTAATGGAAGACAAACTTGTTAGTTTCCAAGAAGTGGCTCAAGAAACCCTAGATTGGAAGGGAATTCTATGTATTCTCTAGTTTTTACCACTCTTTCATATAATCCTTTAGAAAATATATTTTTTGTATGGGTGGATTAGGTTTGGGTTTGAATACTAGACGATGAGTATCTTCCCTTTTATTGTAGGTTTTATAATACTCATGGCCACTTATTGTGTAACTTCCTAAGGAAATCAATGGCTTCAAGTCAAAGGGTCAAAAATTTCTAGCAAGGCATGTTGTAAAGCAAGAGAAGGGTGTTAGCTTTCAAGGTTACTTCAAAAGTATTTGCACCATTCTTAGGGGCGCTTCAATAATATTGGGAAAATGGTATGTGGATTACCCTTGGTTGTTTCAAGATGGGTATACACGCGTGAGGTAGCTTACGAATTAATTTCTAAACCTTGAGCAAATCTTGATGTGTCATTTTTCCTTGGATCATTGTATATTTAGATAATACAATGATATTCATCATGATGCACACATGGAGAGTTGGTGATTTGATTAAAGGATGAATTTCCATGGGGGAGGACTTATGGGCATCACAAAGGATGGCGTTGAGCTCTAGATTTCATGGGCATACTATATTTCTTCCATGGAAGCTTGTGATTGAGTGAAGGACACTTGGGTTGAGGGAGTGATCATGTAGGTGGTGTGTACCCAAAGGAGTACATGGCATAGAACTTAGTGCCAAAACTTTGGAGGCTTATGGAGGTGGAGCATTGTACATTCCTAAGGACCATTCATACCTTAGAGCCCTACTTATTAGACTTCTTCTCCTTGGAACTTGACATTTGTCACTTGTATGGGGAGTGCTTCACATGTGAGAATATATTCTTATGGATAGGTTGCTTGTAGTGGATTTGAACCACTTCACATTGTTGAACTCCCTAACCTCTCATATAAATATAGGAATTAGAGAGTTCATTCTTCCATTCAATTGATTAGACATTTTTATTAGAGATGTGAGGAGTTGAGTGCTCCAGTTCCTCTCTCTTGTGTGCTCATCATTGTATTTTCTCTCTTTATCTAAGTGTGTCGAGGTTCTTGGAGAATTTCAATTAATATTCTAGGGTAAATATTTTACCATGACGATGCAAAGTAGCTAGAGTTTGCCATCAATCATAGAGGAATAAAGATAGAATTGTAAATTGTATCTCTTGTCAAAGAGGAAGACTAGGTTTTCGAAAATCTTAGATATACTTATTATTCTTGCTAAGTAAGAGAATAAAAGGAGGTATTTTTCTTGAGTGAAGGAGGACTTGATGATGATGATACTAGAATGTTGTGGATTCTTAGCGGAGTGACAAACTTTGGTTAGGAGTGAATCCTATCAAGGAAGAGTTGGTGGCGAAGGTTTTCAAGGGTCCCCATAGGTTCTTCACCTGTGACATATTATGTGCATCTATGGGATGCTAATTAATACCCATTATTTCACTAATATTAATAAATACGTCCCAAAATTGTTTTGTTGGACCCTCCCCCACCACCCTTTCAATATGTCTTTATGATAATTAGAAAAACCATAATTTTACTAGATACCCCATTTTATACAGTCAAATAGCTATAAATCCCACCATATCTCGCATCCCCCCACCCCATCCCCAATACGTACAATATATTGACTTTGTTTTTCACATTTTTGAAATCCCCGTTATGAATGAGTATGATAAGATATTAATTAAAAAATTGAAGCCCCCATGGGTTTCCCTAGATAGGATTTAAAGAGCTTGAAATTGAACCAACTTATGATAAGTTGTAAGTATGTGCATGTACTTCATATTTTATATATAAATATAAGGTTTCATTTATCTAATAATCGTGTACCTGTAAATTGAATTCATGTTTGTATTGTATTCCTTATTGGGTAACTCCCAAAATTTGTTGATCACTAGTATTTGACATAATACAAGGATGAAATTGTTATCTAATTTAAAATATATCTTGAAGATAAAGGAGGAATATTTATTGTTGTATTAAATTTATTTCAAATTTCTTATATACATGGAAAGCATGTATGGTTAAGGTTGTAGCTTGTTGCAATTGAAGTACACTTTTTTGTATCCTTTCTCTTGACTTTCCTAATGATTCAAACTTAAGTGAAGTGAATTATTTTATTATTTTTGTTGATATGATTAAATATTTTAGATAAGCTCTACAACTAAAATTCCTCCAGATTTAATTCAAGAAACCTTTAGTAACAGGTGAAGTTTCTGAATTTGGATTAAAAATCATATACACACATTTATATAGATGATAATTTTCTTTGATAACCTTATGGAGCTCATAATATTTATTCAAGTAGATCCTCAAAGTCTAGATGAGTAGAAGATAATTCAAGTAATGCAATGGAGGTTTCCTTACTGTGAAGATGATAGGACTAAAGGGTGCAAGTGTTTCTCTTAGAGTCAGATTGGAGTTAGGTTTATTATGAAAAAAAGTTCCAGAAGCATCACTTCACATGTGGTTTTGTTTTTAAATACCAAATTTCAATCCCCTGAGGATGAAGGACTATAATATCTTTTAGAGGTTTCAGATTTTTTGGTTTGAAGGAGGTAGAGACTTTTGATACCAATGACCAAGAGCTTAGATTTTTAGTTTCTTTGGTGGGCTTAAGTATTGGTTTATGGATTTCCAATGAAGGTTCAAATTTTATTAGTCACCTTACACGTCTCAATAAATATGTTAATGGAGTTTTTTTATTTTATTTATGGATTAAGGATCTAGAAGAGGAGCAGTGAAAGCATGTACTATGAGTATATGTGTGTAGTCCCATGGATTAGTCTCTTGTTTTCAAGGGAGTGATTGAGGAAAGGATAGAAAGAAGTGATGTGTATGATGGATGTCCTTCCAAAATTATAGTTCTAAAACAAATAAGAACCTTAAGGATTTAGGGGTCTCTCATGTTACCTAATCTAATGAAAACTTAACTTTTCCATTAAGGAGTGGTGTCAATTCAAAGGTGGATATTGTGAATTTAAGAATGAAATTAATGGTACACAATCACTATGGATCTCTCTCAAATGATTGAGAATTTAAATCCTTCTCACTAACCTTGATTAATGATTTTGAGGTAATGTTTCAAAAACTAGGGATAGATGAAGAGGGGAATCAATTGGGATATTATTGTGTAGTTCATCTTCAGATTTATTCCCTCTTCTAAATATAGTTTCTTTGGCCTCGAAGGACTAAGGTATGTAAGGTAAATATTTAAAGTTAGTATTAGATCCTCTATTATTTCAACCGCTTCTCCACCTAATATATATACTCAAATATTGAAGAGAAATGGAAGAAAATAAGAGATGGTGGTATGGGACATGATGTCCCATTTTTCTTCTCACCATTAGGTGAGGCAGTTGATATTATTAGAAGGATTTCATTCATGATCTATTGATTTTGACAAAATATATCTTGAAATATTTGGTGAGTGACATATTTCACTCGAATAGATCATCACAATATACCATGCATTATATTGAATTATTTTATTACTCAAGTTTATTTCCTTAGATCTCAAGTTTATTATCACTAACTTATTACTCACATTTATGAAAATAATTGAAATATGGAAGTGAAAGAAACAAAAAAATGAACACATAATCTACACAAATGAACATAATATGTATCACAAGAAACCTGATAAAGAAGAAAACCCAGCTACAAGTTAGGGCCTTATTTTTTCATTAATAAATGAGCTCTCACTATGGAGTTGAATTTGACACCTCAATCTGAATGGCTACCATAAAATCTTCTTCCTCCTCTGTTACAGTCTCAAAACCCACTATTAAATGTTCTTTCCAACTATGGAGAAAGTACATTGCTAAGAGAATGGAAACCTCATCTCTTTTGAGCAACCCAACATTTAACATAGCCTAATAGTTGTTAGGGTTAGGGTTTTTACATGTCTCGACCCTCAATTAATGGTAGTTATTTACCTTTCAAATATTCTTGAAATATCACATGTGGTTATCCCCTCATGTGTGAGTAATGGGGGCTAATATGACATCCAATTGGTGATGGTTAACAAGGTATGTCAAATTACAAGAACAATAACTCCCATGTATGAGCTCTAATTGAGGTGCTTTTTGTACATTAGGAAGGTCGTGGTGTGAAAAATAGTATCAATGGGCTAGAGGTATAATCATTAAAATTTAACCCTAAAAAGTGTCATTTGATACCTCAAAGTGCTCTAAAAGGTTTAAAATCCCAATTTTCCAAACTAGGACTTCCCAATAAAATGGGCCCTTGGGGTTTATTCCTTCAATTTTTTCCACTAAGAAAGTACCATATATATGCTAAATTATATAATGGTACATTCAAAATAATTAATGTCATTCAATACCTTCCATTTTTGTGGCTTCCTGCCAAAGATATTTGTTGGATTGGATTGTAATGGCTCTTTCCTATTTTTTATTCTTGAATCTTTACTTGTTCAAGCTTTAATATGTGATCAATAATCTAAGTGGTATCCATGTATTTTATCTTCAAAATAATTTCTTTGGTTAATTACATATATATGTATGTATGTATCATTTAAAAAATTTCCAAGTGGGTTTATCTCAAGGGATTGGGAAGAATATTATCATCCTGACCTATATTCAGTTACTACATGTGAAATGATCAGCTTTGTTATAATGGATTTGATCCTTGTTCTTGAGTTTAAGCATTCCCACAAGCACCAAAATACATATATTCATCATATGGAATATAAAGATTCTAAACCCCCACCTCCACCCAAAAAAATGTTTCATTTAATTTGATGCAATAATACGTAAAAAAGAAATCGAAAATGTTAAAATTATTATTCTTGAGCTATAGTAACATGACCACTTTAGTTATTCGTCAAACAAAAACATCATTAACTACTTTATTTGTTAAAAAACTTGGAAAAGTGGAAATGCATCATAATGGATAACTTTCGACTTATATATGTATCCATATACATAGAGAGGGTCTTTTGTCCCACAAGCAACGGGTCTTCGTACATCAACTTAGTGTCTACTTAGGTATGCATCATCAATATCATTGTCGTCATCATCATCATCATCATTGTATTCCTCATCATCATTATCATTTTCATCATCATGATCCTCATCCTTATCATCATTGTCATCATCATCGACAATATCATAGTCATCATCATAATCATCATCATCATTATCCTAGTCAGTATCCTCATCATAATCATTACCATCATCATGACACACATCCTCTTCCTCTTCCTCAGAAACAACATCAACAACATCATCGTCGTCTTCATCATTAACATCAACATCTAAGTCATCATCACCATTAGCACCATGAGCATTAACACCAACATCACCATTGCCAATCAGCATCTACCATCACCATTAACACTTATCAAAAACATCACCATCATTATTGAAAATGCCTTAAAACATTAGTTCTTACTATTTATTTGTCTATCTGTAAATATGTATACTTATAATTGAATTAGTAAATATGTATACTTATAATTAAATTAGTATACATAACAAGATTTGTGAATTTTTATAATAACTTATATTTTAATTTTAAAAAGTTTAATAAAAAATTGTAAAATTATTAACAAAATAATTCTTTTTTAATTTTCTCAAAGTTAGTTTAGATTATCCTATTTAAGATTTGAAATAGGTTTTGTTGAAATTAAAATTAAATTAAATAAAAGTGGTTTAATATGTTAAGAGTAAGAATAGATCTTTTATTTATTTTTTTAAACAGTTCTCCAAATTTCATTTATTTAGCTAAATATCCTTCTACAAGGTGTTTAATTCTATTTTCCATGGTTTTATAATAAAAACCCTTGTATGGTAAGAAGGGTTTGATACTACTTGGAGGAGAAACTTATAGTTTTTTAACAGACCCGCTGTAATTATTTTCACAATTTTTTAACTATTTCAAATAATAATAATAATTTAATTTTTAAGAGATTTAAAAATATTAATATGTTTTTTTTTTAATATTCAAGTGATAAATGGTATCTCTAATAAATTTGTTGATATAGATTAATATTTTAACGAAAAGTTATTTGAACTTAAAACTTATTGGTATGAAATTTCCCTAATACCTAATAATATTAGGTATAAGTTATTCAGCTAACCCTTTAAACCATACTCCTTGTTTTTTACTAAATTTATATTATTTTGCTTTAATTTATTTAATACAGTTTAATTTTTTAACATGTATGTGATTGTTGTGATGTTACAGATTAGTCAATACATTATTCTAACAAAAATAGTGTTGAAAGTATACTTTTTAATGCAAGTTCAAATTTTTTTTTGTAAGATTAGGGTATAGTTTCCAATATTTTAATATAATAATGGAGAGTTTATGTTTTTTTTTTTTTAAATGTTATATTTATTCTTTTAAGCAAGTGGAAAGCTTAATATTACTAATAATGTTTCATATAGAGTATAAACTAGGCTGAGTTTTAGAAGCTTGTGTTTAGATGAAGAGTTGTCTGTAAAATGCTTATTCTGATCTGAAATGAACTTGTGAGGGACCATCTCCCATAGTGATGGCGGGTAAAACCCACATTCCCAGTTTCGGATTATTTAAACCTCAATCTGTGTGTAAAATGCCTTCACATTTTATTGCCCAACCAGTTCCACCATTTGGCAAACTCACACTGTTCATGTTACTTGAACTAGAAATTTCAATAAATATGTTGCTTCTAATATCTCAATCTGAGATTGAGATATTAATTTAAATTTCCCCATTAGTTATGAACTCCTCAAAGCATATAAAAATATTCCTTTTACAATAACCCCACAAAAAGAACCAGTCTTGTATCCAAAACCCTCAGCACACTTTATAGACATACATATATCGACCACCCGGGTTTATGCATTCGCAAGATCAACGCTCCTTAGGTTCAAGCCCTTACTCAACCCACATGTATGGCTACACTCATACCTTCGGTTCCAACCTTACTCAACCCTCGGCAGACGCATATATTAAACCTCGTTCATTACATCACATATTTCATATCACACCCACTTCGCACATTCAAGCATTATATGTGCGCTACGATATATCAATGTGTATATTACGGCCTTCTTCAAAGTTATTGGAAGAGTTATAACAAACCCAACGGCACCGGACATACCTCTATTAACTCGCAACCTTAATTCGAACAGTCCCAATCAATCTAAATTAGAATTGGGGCCCAGCACCAACGACCCTTCCATATCCAACGGTGGAGAATACGTCGCTCTGGCCTTGACGATCCAACAATCCAATTGGATATCGCGCGAGTTACTTGCACGATCGTTAACTCGTGATGAGAGTGTTTTTCCAAAACTGCTTAAGGCCACGTGTCAGCCTGTGGCATTGATCGCGTTCAAACGGGGAATACAGCTTTCCTTTCAAAAGTGGTGTGATCAAACTGTTGGTTCCAAATCTCGGTTTCATTGTTCGTCTCTTTTGGTTCCTTCCTTTTTGCTCGGGGTTCCGCACTACTCAATTCAACATAGTTCTTCAGCGTTGTAACTAATACGCCCTCGCTCCTCGTTACATAGTGCTCATCCAATGAACACTGCTTCCAGAGTTCCACTTATATCGCTTCGCGTGGGGAACAAACGCCTAGATATCCTCCAACTTTAAACAACACTCGGTTATCAAACGCCAATCAGTTCCTTATGAGCAGCATAAAACCTCCATGTGTGGCTTAAATCCATACCTCTGTTCATGGCATATACTCAACGAATATATAACTCCACTGTCTATCAGTTCGAGATACACTGTCGACAGTATTAACATCGATTCCTCTAACTATATACAGAGCACAATTAATCCCAATTTGTAGAGTACATAATTACACATTCTTATATTCTCATTCATGAAATTTCGACACATTCACATAGAAGTCGAGAGGATTCAAGCATTCTCACACAGAACTAAATCACGAATGCACAGGTAGTACTGAACAGATTCTTTCATAACATATACATGGTTTACTTACAAAACTTTCTGCTCGGCCAGATCTTCTGATTCGATGGCCTCCTACTCTACAGTATCAAGCATTCTATGCAGTTTCTCTACAGATCTCTGTGCAAGTCTCTCTGGACTCTGCCACAGAGGTTTACTTTTATATCAATTACAATGAATCGATTCGAATTCCTAGATGACTCACAAACTCTTCAAATTCCTAACTCTAAGACTAACTCTCTCATAGACAGAGAGGGACTCCTAAAATTAGCTTAACTTCTGAAACTGAATATCTCTTCAGGTGCCCATTAATCATTCAGGAAGTTACAATATTTTCTCTACAAATTAACTAAATTAGCTCAACTATGGATAATTTCATAGGGAAATAAAACATGAGACCCCCCCTTTACATTTATTTATGTACAAAATTTGTCTTGGGCCTAATGCCCCTGCATCAGACTCCCCAGGTTAAAACAGTTCATGATCTCCTGATCATGTGCTTCATCTTTATCTGCCTGGATCCCATACTTTTTTTAACAACTGACCATCTGTTGTAGTGTTCTTCTTTCACATTCCTCTTGGCTTCCATATCTTGGTCTTCATCTTTGCACTTGCTATTCCCTCACAGTCTTTGACTGTCTTCTTCTTGCTGCTGCTGATTTTCTGCTTCCTTGCTGCTGTCCTTTTCTGAGGCATTTTTTGCATTAGTTTTCTTATAAATTCAATTTCTCCATCTAATCTTTCCTCTGACTGCTGGAAACTTACTTCTGTTTTCTGCATTCTCATTTCTTCAATTCTTACTGCTGCCCTATTCGCCACCCAATCATCCATACCCTCTCTGCAACAGTAAAATTATTGCTCCTCTGTTGGCAACACTTCAGCTTGTTGCTTCAACATTCCACTCTCTTTTCTGGATGTTTTCTGCAAACATTCTCGCCATCTCCTTTGGCCAAATAGATCCTCACTATGCTGCAACTCAGTTTCAGCATCCTCTTCTTCTGTCTTGGAAATCTTCAGCAATTTCCTTCCCTCTTCTTGATTGACTCCAGCAATCAAATAAAGTTCTCTAGCCACTGTATCTTCATCTTCTGTCAGAGTGAAACTCTGGTTCTCCACTGTTGTAGTAGCCCCAACATTCTGCCATACAGCCTTCTCCCTAATCTTCTCTTAGCTATTCGAACAAGCCAATTCCTTTCTGCTACCAACAGCAACCAACTTCCATCCATGAGACATGATTGTCTCATCTTCTTCCGGCTGCTCATCTTCATTCCTCAACAGATCCTTTTCTTTGTCATCTATAGGAACAACAAGTTCCTTCACAGGAGGCATGATAGTCTCATCTTCCTCCTTCTGCAACAGTCCATCACCTTTTAGATCAACTTCAAAATATAGATTGTTTTCTGCCTTGCCTGTAAACATAGCCAATTCATCAGTTTAAAAACCCCAAGACCCAATGGTCCCAACTGATGATTGAATCATCGATTCTTTTCTATCTTCATCCCATGGTGTCTTCACATTCTACAACCCCCAATTCTGAAATTCAGGTTTTCTCTCTTGTATTGAATCCTGTTGATTCAGCATACTCTCTAGCAGCTCAATTTCTCCATTCCATGGTTGAAAATCTTCCACAGAATTATCCTTCTCCTTCAATTGACTGCCCCATGATGTCAACTTATCTCCATCATCAACAAGATCTGCACTCATCAAACAACTGTTAGAATCAAACTCACAAGGCCTCAGTGCCTTTCTCTGCTCTGTCAGCATCTTAGTATGTTGTCCTACAATTCTTTTCTTTTCAATCAGCACATCAGTATGCTGATTCCAACTCTTCAAACATTTCTTGAGACTGTCAGCTAGTCTCCCCTTTGCACCATCCTCTCCAAGGATGCCTCTCTGCTCTAGTTCATAGGAATGAACTCTCTCATCTTCAATCACCTCTGTCCTTATCATATGAACACCTTCCCTCTATGGTTCAGTCCTCTGCTCCAAAACACTTAATTCATGCCAAAATATTGGCATCTCTTATTCACTATCTTCTATTGTCACTATCTCCTCAGCCTTCATCAGAATAGAATCTTGATTTCTCATCTCTGCAAAGACTCCGGCTACCTGTCCATCACTCCCTACTTGGCCATTTAACAAAAGAAGTTTTTCATTATCAGCATTAATGACAAACTCATCATCATCAACCTCATTGAAACAATCTCTTCTATAAAATAAGGAATTAATGAATTCCTTCTACTACAATAGTTCAATCTGTTCTTCATCTGAAAGATACTCATCATATCTTGCTTGGCAACAGTCAGCTTCATTTGTTACAGTTCCATCATATGAACTGCCATCATTAACACCTGCATTCATACACAACTTGTCAGATGCAATAACATAAGACCTCATGGTCTCATTTGATGATCTGATCACCAAATCTTCCTGATGTTCCAAGTCTTTCACATGCTTCAGAGATTCTCCAATGTTCCCTGCTTCAAATTCTTCAAGTTGTTCAACTTCCAGCTTCTGGCCAATATCACAAACTAAATCTCCTCTGCTTCCAATATGTGGGAAACAAGAATCTTTCTCCAACTGTGCATGGACATCTTCAAAACATGTAGCTGCTCCATTCTTCTCAGTGACAACATCAGAATTATGTTCTTTCTCACCTGCTGCTCCTTCAAACATACAAAATATGTCAGATGTAAGGCTCTTAGACCCCCTGGTCCCACTTGAAGCTTCAGTCTCCAAGTCCCTCTCCAGATACTCAATCACTCTGAGTATTTCATTTTTCTTCTGAGCATTTATCATTTGCTCTTTCTTCCTTTGTAGCCTCTGCCACTTTATCTTCTACTTCATGAGCCAACCAACTCTCTAGCTTTCTTCTATCATCAGTTTCAATCTGTTGAGCTGCTCCCTGATCTCAGCTAATTCCTTCCAATACTCTTCATCAGTGAGTCTCTTTCTCATGCCAATTGCTTTGGCATATTCACTCACTCTTCTGCTGTGGCTTCTCTCAGAACCTCTACAATCTCTGCAACCTCTGCTATGGCTCTCAGTAGCCATTTTATTCTCTAGGATTTCTTCACTCACAAGCTGCACTAAGCCTCTGCAATAGCAAGCTCTCTTGCTGCAACTTACCTCACCAATCCCTTCCTCTGAATCTGGATTTTGGCAAGTACTGGTCCCCTATCTGCTGGAACCTTCTGAGCACTCTCTTCTGCTCTCTATGCTTCACTCTGCAACTTCTCTCAAGAACACATATTTTCTTCCTTCATCAAACCTCAGTTTGGAATCTTCCAGGTTCTGCCACACTCTTTCTGCACTCAAAATCCCTTGCTGGATTCTTCTATCATTGCTCTCAAAGCTTGTGATCTGCTTCTTGCTGAGATTTCTTCCTCACTTGCTTGCACTCTATATTCTGCAAACAATACCTTCTAACCAGAGTTCAAATAAGGCTCATCATCTTACCTCTCAATATCCTTGAATGATCTTGCTTCTTTTCTCACCTGCAGTGCATTTCTACCTGCTGCAATCCTCAAGACACTCTATCTTCAACTCCAAATTATGTTCATCTAGAGACCTTCACTGCATGTCAAATCAAATCTGCAAATTCTCTGTTAAACAGATTTAAACTTCAACTTTTCCTTCCTGTTCAATACATGTTCATTTCAAAATTCAACTTTCAAAGAGCTAATTCAATTCTAGCTCTGATACCACTTGATGGCAGGTAAAACCCACATTCCCAGTTTCGGATTATTTCAACCTCAATCTATGTGTAAAATGCCTTCACATTTTATTTCCCAACCAGTTCCACCATTTGGAAAACTCACACTGTTCATGTTACTTGAACTGGAAATTTCAATAAATCTGTTGCTTTTAATATCTCAATCTGAGATTGAGATATTAATTTAAATTTCCCCCTTAGTTATGAACTCCTCAAAGCATATAAAAATATTCCTTTTATAATAACCCCACAAAAAGAACCGGTCTTGTATCCAAAACCCTCAGCACACTTTATAGACATACATATATCGACCACCCAGGTTTATGCGTTCGCAAGATCAACGCTCCTAAGGTTCAAGCCCTTACTCAACCCACATGTATGGCTACACTCATACCTTCGGTTCCAACCTTACTCAACCATCGGAAGACACATATATTAAACCACGTTCATTACATCACATATTTCATATCATGCCCACTTCACACATTCAAGCATTATATGTGCACTACGATATATCAATGTGTATATTACGGCCTTCTTCAAAGTTATTGGAAGAGTTATAACAAACCCAACGGCACCGGACATACCTCTATTAACTCACAACCTTAATTCAAATAGTCATGATCAATCTAAATTAGAATTGGGGCCCAGCACCAACGACCCTTCCACATCCAACGATGGAGAATACGTCGCTCTGGCCTTGACGATCCAACGGTCCAACTGGATATTGCGCGAGTTACTTGCACGATCGTTAACTCGCGATGAGAGTGGTTTTCCAAAACTGCTTAAGGCCACGTGTCGGCCTGTGGCATTGATCGCGTTCAAACGGGGAATACAGATTTCCTTTCAAAGGCGGTGTGATCAAACTGCTGGTTCCAAATCCCAATTTCACTGTTTGTCTCTTTTGGTTCTGCCCTTTTTGCTCAGGGTTCCGCACTACTCAATTCAACATAGTTCTTCCGCGTTGTAACTAATATGCCCTCGCTCCTCGTTACATAGTGCTCATCCGATGAACACCGCTTCCAGATTTCCACTTATATCGCTTCACGCGAGGAACAAACACCTAGATATCCTCCAAGTTTAAACAACACTAGGTTACCGAACGCCAGTCAGTTCCTTATGAGCGGCATAAAACCTCCATGTGTGGCTTAAGCCATACCTCTGTTCATGGCATATACTCAACGAATATATAACTCCACTATCTATCAGTTCGAGATACACTGTTGACAGTATTAACATCAATTCCTCTAACTATATACAGAGCACAATTAATCTCAATTTGCAGAGTACATAATTACACATTCTTATATTCTCATTCATGAAATTCCGGCACATTCACATAGAAGTCGAGAGGATTCAAGAATTCTCACACAGAACTAAATCACGAATGCACAGGCAATACTGAATAGATTCTTTCATAACATATACATTGTTTACTTACAAAACTTTATGCTCGGCCAGATCTTCTGATTCAATGGCCTCCTACTCTACAGTATCAAGCAGTCTATGCAATTTCTCTACAGGTCTTTGTGTAGGTCTCTCCGGACTCTGCCACAGAGGTTTACTTTTATATCAATTACAATGAATCGATTCGAATTCCTAGATGACTCACAAACTCTTCAAATTCCTAAATCTGAGACTAACTCTCTGACAAACAGAGACGGACTCCTAAAATTAGCTTAACTTTTGAAACTGACTATCTCTTCAGGTGCCCATTAATCATTCGGGCAGTTACAATATTTTCTCTACAAATTAACTAAATTAGCTCAACTATGGATAATTTCATAGGGAAATAAAACATGAGACCCCACCTTTACATTTATTTATGTACAAAAGTTGTCTTGGGCCTAATTCCCCTACATCACATATAAGGGAATCTAGATGATCCCTTTAAGAATGCTTATGATATTTTAAGACAATATGGACCATAAGCATTACAAAATTAGTGCTTTATATTTTTTCTGGAAAAACTAAAATAGTTATGCAAATTGAAATAAAATAGAAGCATACATAGCCTAATGAGGGACCTGGTCATGTTGGTTGCTTCATCTTGTGTTGAATATGTTGAACCTACCAACATGCAGGTGTTACATAGTAATTTTTCACCCCATTCATTTCCCATCCCTAATCCTGAAGTTCCCTAAGATGACAACTGTGTAGTATATCCACCATGGAAAATACATCAAGATATCCTTTGAATACCAGTTAAAAGTTGCCTTGAATATTTTCTGAATAAGCTCAGCTTAAAACCTAAATTTATGGGTCAACGATCTTTGTTAGTTGTTTTCTCGTGCTGATGGCATGTTGCAACACTTTTACCTAGCGCCATTAACGTGCTTTTGATAGGAAAAAACATGTTGAAACTATTCCACTTTGACCTAGCATTTCCAGCGCAATTTTGATAGGCAAAAATGCGTTGAACCTCTTCTGGCAGTGTTTCCTCAAATGGAGAAGAAGCTTCGTACACTAGAAGCTTTAAGAAAGGCGAGTTGGATATGGTTCGATGCAGATATGATCGAATTTTCTCATTTGGAGCTCTTGACCTTATCATTAGGGGATTTTCCCTTGAGAATTGGGTCTTCCTACTTCTTTTATGGATCCCTAACTCCCTCTCCCTACCTATAAATTGAATCCCATCTATTAGCGTAAGAATTCACTTCTTGATTTCTTAAGAAGTAAGCCCCACACATCATAGTTCATTTCAAATTTTAAAAGGGTTGTTTGAGTGGTGGGATGTCTTTCTCAAATATTTTGAAATTATTTTATTTTCTTTAAGACATTCACGCATTTGGCAAGTTGTGGAAAGTATAAATTGTGTGTGTAAAAGGTAGTATAGGGAGTAGAGCACACAAATGGAAGAAAGATGATTAGTTGGTACCTGTTTCAGAAAAAATTCCTATCCTAAATCAGTCACACAACTATGATTATGGCCTTTAACACAAACTATGTTTATGTTAAACAAACAACTCTAGAAGATAGATTGCATGCATAACGTATTCCACAAATCCTTTATGAAACCTTCACTGAAATGTTCTATTACAAACATAAAACATTGCAGAAAACTTAAAGTAGATAACTTACTGTTAAATCCTCTAACAGCTTCTCACTCACACTTCAATAGTTGCTGCAATTTATATTTTAGAAGACATTAACAAAGAAAAGATACACACCACACATTAGATGTTCCTTGAATCATAAAATCCTCTAGCATGAACCAAAAAGGTTTTTCGTATTATTTTTTGTCTTTCAGTAGACTAACATCCAACCTCCCCCCTCTCCTCCATCTATATTCTTCCTATTTATAACTTTAGGTGGTTTTGCAATGGGTCTGCCAGTAAGGCTAGACTTTTGAATACCTCTAATGACACATTGACTAACTGAAAACATATTACAAGGAGAAAAATTAGAGACCTGTTATTTTTAGGAATTTAAAACCTAACAAAACTCTGATACACTTTATTAAATTTAACGAACTTTTAAAATAGCCTTGCTTGCTGATATACATCGAAAATATCATGTGCCTAATGTGTCCATGACCATGACTTAACAATAATACCCTAACCAAAATAAGAGATCTATCTTTGAGCTTTAAGGAGGTGATTTTATATTTGTTGATAGATATCAAAATCTTTTAAAACAAGTGCTGCCAAATATTCTTGAAAAAACATGTAACAACCTTTGAAATCCTGCCTATGCTTTCGAAAGCGTGCTGATACTAGCCACGTATCAGGATGGGAGTGGATGGAAGTGAAGTGAAGCGCGGGAATGGAAAGTAAGCGAAAGGCGTGGGAATGGAACAATAAGTGGGAGAAGCTATTAAGTGAAATAATAATAAGTGGGAGGAGTAAGTGCATTAAAATATATCACAATCACAATCACAGAGTGGAGCGGAGTGAATACATTATCGCGACAGAATTGCAATGCAATATATCGCATCAAGGTATCGCAATCACAGGACGGAGGGGTTATCACAAATTAGGGATCGAAGGATTATCACATTTCACAATCAGAGGGGGAAACATGGATGGTTAGTAATAGGACTTGAGATATGCGATAAGAAAAGTGACGTGGCCGGGAAATGGGTCCTAGCGCTATCGCAATTGGGGGTTTTTAGGAGCGAGCAACATAAAGTAGTAACAAAGTGGCAGAATTGTAATGCGATATATCGCATCACGGTATCGCAATCATGGGATGGAGCAGGCAACATAGAATTATTTATAGCAGGGTGGCGCATGATCTGTGATAAGTGACTATAATGCAATTTGCGATAAGTGACTGAAAGAATAGAGGTCGGACTTTGACAATTTTTTTGAATTTTAATCCTAAAATAAAACTATGGAATGGACTCATGAATTAGCAAGAAATTGTGCTAACATTGGCTCAATAGGGGATAGAGCTCTCCCTGCGAGGCTCTAAGAATATTTTGTAGTTTCAGTGCCTTATCCAGCCATTATTTCTCCAACCAACAATTCTGCTCATTAACTCAAAAAGACCAGCATGCCTAGCCATTGGGTAATGGATTCATAAGCTAGATTTCAATCTTCTGCAACTTATTTCGACATGAATGAAACACGGAAATCAAATTTTAATGTAAAACTGAAAAGAAATGCCCGAGCGGTGAGCTTAATCATCCTCCTACTTCTAATCAGCTGAAAAATTTCCTAATCAAGTATAACTTGATTTCCAATGCAACCATAAAATCATTTGACTAGTAAAGAGAAACTCTTGCATGCAATTGTTTCAAAAGACCCACAAGGGATATAATATATGTAGCAAGAAATGAACTGGAAACCTTTACTTATTGTTATAAATTGTGTGTGTCATTTCAACTATTGCTATATTGGAGACCCCTGCTGAAAATGAATCCATCCAATCAACAACCAGATCATGAAACATATGAGGAACATCTAGTTGTTCCAAAAGACCAAGTTGTTGTTGTTTAAAATCTTCTATGTCAATAAATCTGGGCTGCTCTTGTCCTCTTTGCAACAACTCATTAACTGCATATGTTTCATTACATTTAAGGGAAACAAAACCTTCTTTAAGTTGTTGATTACTTTCTTGGACAACAAACTCATTGGAGGCACTTAAACCAGCAGAACTAAATGGTATAAATATATCAGGTTCCAAAGGAATAACATCATGCTCATAATATTCTTCATCCTGAGTACTAGGAAGAAAAGGATCCATATGAATCTGATCTCGATACATACCTTTTTCAAACTCTTCATAAACTTTTTCCATAACACTGCTAGAAGAATCTACTTTATCATTCTTAACATAACACTGAAATTCTTTGCAGCAATTATCAAGCAACAACTCAGATGAATATACCCCATTAAATTCCATTAAAGAATAAATTGTACTAGCATGTAAGGATTGGAACCATTTGCGTGCGTCACCATCAACGGAAAACAAAAATATTTTCATGAGGACATCTTCATGAAACACATCCAACAAGTGCACAAGCTCATGAAATGCAATCAGGTACTTAGCAGGATGTTCATCTTCATCTCCTCGAAATCTTAAAGTGTGATGTTGCCATTCATCTGTAGAAGGCACCAGATTAGGAAAACCATGAATTGCCGAAAAAATTAGAGCAAACCTTTGAGCTAAGATGGCAGCAAAGGCTTTCGACATTCTGAAACTATGGAGCCGCCACTGGATTCTTTGTCATGGAGTCACCAGGTGTAAAGCAGTCTAAAAAAATAGTTGTAACTATACAAATCAGAACCAAAATTATAACTTTTCCATTCACCCAGGGATAAACTTCAATTCACCTCCCCGACAACGGTGCCAAAGATGTTTGCGTAAGAAGACACTCCTTTACTGCTTAAGGAGTAAGCCTCACACATCATAGTTCATTTCAAATTTTAAAGGGGTTTTTTGAGTGGTGGGATGGCTTTCTCAAATATTTTTAAATGATTTTATCTCCTTTAAGACATTCATGCATTTGGCAAGTTGTGGCAAGTATAAATTGTATGGGTAAAAGGTAGTATAGGGAGCAGAGTACACAAATGGAAGAAAGATGAATAGCTGGTACCTATTTCAGGATATGTTCCTATCCTAAATAAATCACACATATATGATTATGGCCTTTAACACAAACTATTTTTATGTTAAAAAACAACACTAGAAAATATATTGCATGTATAAAGTATTCCATAAATCCTTTACACTAACATGTTCTATTACAAACATATAACTTGCAAAAAACTAAAAGTAGATAATTTATTGTTAAACCCTTTAGCATCTTCTCACTCACACTTCACTAGTTGCTGCAATTTATATTTTAGAATAAATTAACAAAGAAAAGATACACACCACACATTATATGTTCCTTGAATCAAAAAATCCTCCAGCATGAAGCAAAAAGGTTTTTCTTATTATTTTTGGTCTTTCAGTAGACTAACATCCAACCTCCCCCTTCTCCTCCATCTATATTCTGCCTATTTATAACTTTAGGTGCTTTTGCAATGGGTCTTCCAGCAAGGCTAGAACTTTGAATACCTCTAATGACACCTTGACTAACAGAAAATAGATTACAAGGGGAAAAATTAGAGATCTGATATTTTTAGGAATTTAAAACCTAACAGAACTCTTATACACTTTATTACATTTAACGAACTTTTAAAATACCAATGCTTACCGATATACATCGAAAATATCATGTGCCTGAGATGTCCATGACCATGACTGAAAAACAAATACCCTGACCAAGATAAGAGATATGTCTTCGAGCTTTGAGGAGGTGTTGTTATATTTACTGATGGATATCAAAATATTTTAAAACAAGTGCTACCAGAAATTCCTGAAAAAAACCTATAACTGACTCTGAAATCATGCCTATGCTTTTGAAAGCATGTTGATACTAGCCATGTATCAGGATGAGAGTGGAGGGGACTGAAGTGAAGCACGAGAATGAAAAGTAAGCGAAATGTGTGGGAATGGAACAATAAGCGAGAGAAGCTATTAAGTGGAATAATAATAAGCGGGAGGATTAAGTGCATTAAAATATATCACAATCGCAATCATAGAGTGGAGTGGAGTGAATACATTAACGAGGCAGAATTGCAATGTGATATATCACATCGGGGTATCAGAATCGCAGGACGGAGGGGTTATCACAATTTGGGGATCGGAGGATTATCGCATTTCGCAATCAGAGGGGCCAACATGGATGGTTAGCAATAGGATTTGTGATATGTGATAAACAAAGTGACATCGCATGGAATGGGTCCTTGTGTTATTGCAATTAGGGGTTTTTAGGAGCAAGAAACATAAAGCAGTAACAAAGTGGTGGAATTGCAATGCGATATATTGCATCAGGGTATTGCAATCATAGTACGGAGCAAGAAACATAGAATTATTTATAGCAAGGCTGCGTTGTGATCTACAATAAGTGATTGCAAGAATAAAGGTCGACCTTTGAAAAAAAATTGAATTTTAATCCTAAAATAAAACTATGGAATGGACTCATGACTTAGCAAGAAATTGTGCTAACACCATCCTTCCACTACTGGTTGGTCTTAACTGATCATTAATCCTTTGCATCCTTATGCTGTGATTATGCTCAATTTTCCACTTGGGAGAAGGATTTCTTGAAGAGCCTTAGTTTGGACTTGGACATCACCAAAGGAAGGTCTCCAACATCAAGGCCACGATTGTATGCTTCCTCTTTCTATAATTAATAATATATTTGATGTTTCAATTTCCATATATTTCTAGATATCTATGCAAGTAGCCTAATACTCCTTGATCTATTAGGTATTTTTTATTTTATGTATGCTATGTATCTTGTCACTTTTCTTGTTGTTGTCTCGTGATTCCTTACAGGTATTCGAACACCACAAGCAGCGAGGAGCGAGCTTGAAATATTGTAGAATCAAGGTCTTCACCAAAGGATTCGATGATAACATCAGGAAGAGATAGGTCCTTCCTCTTCTTCTTCCGCTTTGAATACAAAGTAGGAAAGGGTTCATTATTTAGTCTCTTGCGTTGCTAGACCCACTCTAGGGATAAGAGATCCCCTTTTATCCATAGAGGGGTTCGTCTTCACAAAAAAATTGGTGACTCCGTTGGGGAGCTATAGCCCCTTTGTCTCTCCTTTTCTGATTTGGATTTTTGATCAATTTGAACAATTTTCAATATATGAGTATGTTTATATATTTATAGGTCTGTATAGTGCTTGATTTTTTCTTTAGGGTGTCAAGCTTGGTATGGTTGATTGAAATTATTTTTATTGTTTCTTTTATTTCTCACCCAACGCATGTTATTTCCTTATAAAAGCATAAACAACGTTGTTTTATATAAAACAGTAGCGTTGATCTACCTTTCAGCATGATTTTTCCTTTCACGGGTGCGTTGATCCCAGAGATTAGAAAAAATTAGGGTTTCCCTTCACTTTCCAATGTTTCTTGACCTCTGAGGTGTCTTTCGAGCCTAATATGATATGGTACCTCTGTTTTTAGCTTGATTTCCTTGCTTGAGTGATGAATTTGTCTCTTTGACCCTGTTTGTGTTTGAGTGAATTTTTATCACCCTCTAGGGTTTCTAGGTCAATTAACCTTCACTTGTCACTTGTGTGTGTAATCAAGAGATTGGCTGGTTCTGTCTGAGGGCTCTGCTGCAATCATTCGAAACATTGTTTCATATTGCTTTTGGCTTGTATTTGCAAAGTTGGATTCATTTTCTCTAAATCATTATTGCACTTTGAAATCACCTTTGATTGATTGTCAAACATAGATCATGATTGTTTGATTTGCGAGCTTGGGAGTGTTTTTTTTTTTTTGATCTCCCATTTAGAAAGAGAAAAGTGAAAGTCATTTTCATTTATAAATTTTGAATTGGTTTGTTCTTCTTTTGTTCGAAAAGAAAAAGGGAAAGTCATTTTCATTCAAGTACTTTTGGACAGATTTTTTTTTCCATTTCAAAAAAGAGAAAGTGAAAGGAAAATTTGATTTCAATTATTTGTCCCTTTGGTTAGTTTTGATTTGATTGGTTCATTAATTTCACTAGTTTTCATTTGAGCATCCAAAGTAAAAGGAAAAAACAAAATATCTTTGGTGTATCTTAGTGAAGAAAGAAGTGATTTCGTTTTCAGTAATATTGCATTTGGGTAGTGAAAGTGAATTCATTTTGGAGTTGCATTTCATTAATTTTGAGCTAGCTGGGGGGCATCATTGCTTGTTGTATTTCTTGTTTGTTGCATTCTTGTTTTCACTTTCTCCCTTATTATTTTAAAGTTCATCGAAATCAAATGAATTCTTTTTCATTTAGATACATTGCAGGGATTCAGGTGAAAACGTTTTGTGCCCAAAATTGAAACATAATCAAAGATCAACTTTGAAATTTATTCAATAAACCTTAAGGATAATTTGGAATTAATGCAAATATCTAGAGGGCTAGGCTAGAGACATGTTCTGGCATCGTTAAGCGTAGCATTTATCGCTAACAACCTGTGTTACATTCCAAGGGTAATACCCATCCCACATATGGAAGTGAATAGGACTATGCTCCACGTATGAAAAATATAAGGGGACGCTCTCATCGAATGGTTACACATTAGACAACGCTACTACAGACTGAGCTCCCACATACCGTCATGTATATTTTGGGAGACCTCACTAGGCTGCAAACCTGCCATAGGTAACTGAGTCAACCACCTTGTAGACGTGATACACTGAACACAACTTTCGGGGATATTGGTTGTTGTACGTTAATTCCTTGGTAATTTATCTTTCCAAGGTGTATATTTCAGTTAACGGATACCTCATAATCCTTTATTCATAGATTACCCTTTTTGGTATATTTTTTTTAATTCTAAAATTTACTACCCATGATAGCATCCTACCTATGTAGTACTCCTAGCCTTATCTTTCCTGGTTAATTATAAATCTTAATTTCTCAAAATTTGATTCAACTTTCCATTCATTTATCTTGTTCTAAAGGTCATCATGGTTGAATATTTGAATTTTCCTCACTCCTCCTTTGAAGGAACTCAATGACCTCCTCCTGAGATTCTGCAATTTCCACCTAGGCCTCTTGAAGATCAAGGTGATGAACTTGGAATTGTCATAAGTGTCCAACTGATCTCGTGTTGACCACAACCTAATGACTCAATTTTTTCGTCATCTGAGGATACTGAGGCAGAAATTCATCAACCTTCTGTACAGTTTATAGTCTTTCCTCCAAATTCGTTCTATGATCTATTAGTGATATCTCTTTAGCGTCCGTATGGTCCTTTTGACAGTCCCAACTTTGCTTTTGGTGCTTTTCCTGTAGCATATCGTACTACTTCTCGTCATTTGTTTCCACCACCCATGGCGTCGAATGCCGACGATACTCCATTTGTGAGTACTCTTCAAATTTTTCCTCCGAAAACTTCTGCGACCAATATCTCGGAAGTTAACATCGAGTCTATGTTCCCTCCAGAAGGTTTTCCTTATGTTTCCACTCGTCATGATATAGGAAGTGGGATGAGTACGCCCTCTAGTCAAGTCGCATCTTTGCTTCCACCCTGGTATACTTCTCTTAGAAACCTTGTTTTGGCTGCTTCTGGGACCACATCCCTGTTTCAAAACCTCGTTTGGTCAACAGGTGTGTCCCCATCTTCTAGCCCATTTTTCTAAGACATAGCTGTCATTTCACAACCTGATGTTCAACCTATGGTTTTTGTAGGTCAAATGATTGTTTCACTAGGATCATCTTCTCTTGTGTCTCTATCCATGATCACTGCAGTCCCACCTTTGAGTGGACCATATACGGTTTTGTTTGTGCTTGGGGGGGAATATGAACTTTGGAACTGCATCAAGGGCAGGACAACCCATAACTAGTATTAGTGAAATTTGCTTTCACACCCAAAAAGTTCTGTCGTAGGAACCTTTCTACCGAGTGATCATCCTACTTTAGCTCAACTTGTTTATCAACAGTCCCATGTTCAGTACCCTCAATTTCAGCAACCCCGTGTTCAAAAACTGAACATACAATATCAGTATGTTCAATGACCAAACGTCTCACAACAGTATGTCTAGCAACCCCAAAACCCATTAGGTGTCGTTGCAACTAATCCTCAGTTTGGTCCTCAAATCCAAACTGGTTCGAACCTTCCTCTGGGTCAAATTGGAACTTACCCCAATCATCCTGGTGTCCAATACCAGAAAATGCCTCAAGGACAGTTCCAAAAACCTCAGCAAGGAGCTTATACCTAGCAGGGCCCTTATCAACATCCCCAGCAAGGTGCTTATGTTCAGCAGGGGCCTTATTAATAGCCCCAGCAAGGACCCTATGTTCTTTAATAGCTGTAAAAATTTACCTATCAGCAACCCATGCCACAACAAGGTCCCTATCACAATATATACCTTATCAACAACAGTGGGGACAATTTGGACAATATGGTCAGAATCAACCCCTGTGGGGGAAAAATCCATACCATCAAGGTTGGAACCCACAAATGGGTAACTTCTAAAGGCCAGTTTCTCCATATAACGCTCTATTTCCATTATTGGCTACGTTGGAACTTCCAGATTTGTTTATATTGACAAATGACTACATCCAATACATGTTGCATTGGCCTCCAGTTCCAACTAAAATTCTCGAAGATTGTTTGAAGTTTGAAGGAAAATATGTAGAATACCCCCAAGCCCATGTCATGACATACCATTTGTGGTGTTATTCCAACTCTTGGGTTAACGATTGATTCATCTACGTCTTTTCCAGCAAACTTTGACGGGTGTTTTTGCCAAGTGGTACATTGAACTTCCTCGTGGTGTCTTCCGCGATTTCAATACCTTGGTCATGGCCTTCCTCACCCATTTATAGTAACCTGTTCGATATGAGATTGGCACCCATCTCTTGACATCTTTGGAACAGTAAATTTCTACTCATATTTCATATCATATTCATGAGTGGAGGTGTAGGCGTCGTCTTATTAAATTTTAGATCCCTGATATACTCCTAATGTTGCCTTTGTTAACATGATATAATTTGGTGATATGAGTATGAATGTTAGCTTTGCTATGCTAATTTCATCTTCATATTTACAATTTATACATTGACCTTATACTTGATGTACATAGGTTTCCTTGTTGCTTATGTGTGTCAAATAGGTAATTTAATTGAGTTTTTTGAGTGAATTCAAGAGCATAAAGTATGAAAATCAAATGTTGAACAACACCAACATAAAGAACAGAAAACCATCAAAATTGATCCATCAACACAGAGTTTTGATGAAGCAATTCACCCCTCCTGGGCTACATCTCCTTGGTCTAGCTTCCATGGCTTGGGCCTCTGTATTAGCTCAAAGTGCAAAAATTGTTGTTTACATGCATCAAATGCTCCTGAAACATACTGCAATGAGTCCAGAATGTCAAAATCTATCCGTCAACATTAAATATACATCGAAGCCTAATGTTATTAAGAGCCAACATGGTAGCATGGTGGTAAATCAGTCGGATGGTGTCAGGGAGGTCGTGGGTTCGACCCTGACCCCCACATAATAAGTTTTTCTTTGTAAGATATTTTTCCAAACCAAAGGTTAAAACTTTGGTTAAATAAATATATTCACCTAAATTCATATATGAATGTCACCATAGCATATAATTTGACTTTGGATTATAAATAATTCGCCATATATAATATATATGCTCCACCAACCTTTAAAATGAACCTTCAAACTATGGTTAATTTGAACCATATGTATATACCATATCCGAAAATTGCGCTATAAAATTTGGACCTTAGGATAATATGACCCATTCAACCATTGGAGAGGGTCCACTAAAGGGGGCACGAGGCGGCCCCTGGCTGCCCCATGTGTCAGCCTCTTGTTGGGTTGTCAATCCCTATATATATATATAAAATTCAACTTCAACCTTAGGAGCATAAACTTTTAAAAAAATCACTTTCAAACGAAACTGGAGAATCCTGTTGTGACACTTGTCACAGTGCCACTAGGAAAAATTTTAATAATATTCCCTACATGCTGACTGGGCTGCCATATCATCAACTTGTCACTGTTCTGCAATTTTTTTTTAAATTTCCTGTTCTGAACGACGGTCAGTAGACTATAAATTCTTCATCAGTTTTCGACAAAACAAAGTGCACCAGATTCCTAATGACGGGCCGGTTGCAATCGTTCATTTTCCAATCAATTTTGAGCACTTTCATTTTTGAGCTTATATACTGAGCACCTTATCATTTGGTCACGATCCATGGATTATTCCTAGTCTCGACCAACTTGAAAGTTTTTGTGACGTTATGCCCCTCAGCTCTGAAAAAAAAATTGTATCAAAGCTTTCTTCTTTCTTTTGGGGTTGTTTTTGAAACTAACGATAACCTAGTTTCATCTTTGGAGACGTATTCACAATCTCCTGTGTTTGGTTCTCGGGATTCTGATGATCCCTTCAGTGAGATATTTACCACTGATGAGAGTATCGTGGAAGTTGATTCTCTCTAAGAAACCCCTTGGGATGATGGTCATCATCTTTCCTCGTTAATCCCAAGCCTAGGTGAAATCTCTACTTGTTTGGAAACCCATGCTTCATCTGAATTGACTGGCCCACTTTAGCATCCCATTCTAATTCTTGAAGTGTTGTCTGAAGGAAACATGGGTAACATATCTGCCACCATTCCAATCGACATATTCATTAAACCAGGGGTTGTTGAGAATATCCATATCGGTGCATCTTGTTCTCCTGATGAGGTCAAGATTTACATCGCTCTCTTTAAATAATTCCATGATTTATTTACATGGTCTTATGAAGAAATGCATGGCATATACCCTAGTATTTTGGTGCAAGAAATTCCTATATATATCTAGACTCAAAGCATGTTCGTCAACGACTTCACCCTTTGCACCCAAGAAAGGCAGTTTCCATTAAGGGAGAGGTCAAAAAACTTCTCAATGCAGGTTTCATCTATCCTATACCATTGACGGATTGGGTCTCTAATATTGTTCTTGCTACCAAAAATCAAGGGACCATTCGAGTTTTTGTTGATTACCATTATATAATTCAAGCTTTCCTAAAGACAACTACATGTAACCCACTCCTTTTATAGATAAAATTATTGACGAATGTGTCGGGAGTGATATTTTATCTTTTATGGACAGTTTTTCTGGCTACAAACATATCAATATTATTCATGTTGATAAACATAAAACCACCTTTATCTGTCCTTAGGGAACCTTCGCCTATAATAAGCTACCTTTTTGTTTGAAAAATGTTGGGCATACCTTCCAAAGGGCTATATCCTATGCTTTTCACAATATTAAGCACACGTTATACCCATATCTTAACAACCTTCCAACTCATTCCGTGAAACATCAAGATCACCCCAATCATCTTAGAGAGATCTTCCTTCGATGCCATTACTATAACATATAGTTGAATCCTCATAAATGTGTATTTTGTGTTGAATCAGGTCATTTCTTAGGTCTCATGGTTTCTAAAGAAGGCATCCTAATTGATCCTCTCAAAGTCAAGGAAATCATCAATCTACTTACTCCCTCTTCCTTAAATCAACTACAAAGCTTGCAGGGGAAAGCCAATTTTATCTGTCGATTCATCCCGAATTATGTTGAGCTTGCTAAAGGATTTACCCATCTACTAAAAAAGGGAGTCTCATTCATTTGGGATGAGATTGCTTAGGATTATTTCAATGCATTGAAGAAATCCCTTGTCAATGCTCCTTTATTGCATCCTTTCGATTATCATCATGGTTATACCCACTATCTAGCAGCTGCAAACAACACTATTGGTATGGTGTTGTTTCAGGATGATGATGATGGTCATGAACATGTTGTTTACTACTTGAGCCGAAATATCTTCGACGTTGAGACTCGTTTTGCTCACGTAGAAAAACTGGCCTTAGCTGTTGTTCATGTTGTTCAGCTCTTCCACCATTATATTCTCCCGTGTAAGACCATTTTGATTTTCGAATGTAACCCCATGACTTACATTCTTACTCGTGAGTTACTTGGGGGAAAATATACCAAATGGATTTTCATTCTCCAGGAATTTGACTTAGAGTTTGCTACAACTAAGTCTAACACTAGTACAAAATAGCTAATTAGTTAATAAAAAAACAACTAAAATTTGCATATAAATGACTATTTTTCAATCGGTGACCAATAATAGCTAATTTATAGTATCTTATAACGCGACCAACTTTTGGTCATTTTTAGCTTAGTCATTAATTGGTTATCTCAATTTTTTTATCTAGTTGTATATTTGGTCATTGATTTAGTCATTAGTTTAGTCACTGATTTGGTCATTGATTTAGTCATTCATTTAGTCATTGATTTGGTCATTGATTTTGTTAAGTCCCTATATTAATAGTGTAGTACCTTGTTATGTTAGTATAGCCCCACTTATTGTTATTGTTGTACCCCTGTAACCCCCATTTTGTTATTATTGTGCCCTTAAATTATTATTGTTAGGTCGACTAGGATTACATTGTGGCCCACTAGGATTACATTATGGCCCCATGGACTCCTATATATAGAAAGGAGGTTTTGTAAATTGTATCATCCAAGAATTGTGCATTTATTTAATGTATTGGAGGTTTCCCCCTCGAAGTGGCTTATTTCTAAGGCGTTGATATCTCTTTTCTTCTATTTTTGAAGCTGGTTACACAACATTTGGTATCAGAGCTTTGGATTCTAGGGTTTCGCCGCTCCAAACAGGTCATCGTGGAATTTGCGCTATAACCTTTGTTCTACAAAGTTTCAGAAGCTGAAATTTTTAGGGTGCGAAGCTGAAATCCTGAGGAAGCTTGTCTAAAAATTTCAGAGCTTGGTTCGCAATATTTGAGGATATATCATTTGTGGAAGTTAGGTATTTTTTCAGGCTACTAAACAGGTCATCGTGGCATTTGCGCTATAAATTTTTTTTTACGAAGGTTCAAAGTCTGAAATTCATATGGTGCGAAGCTGAAATCCTGAGGAAATTCATCAAAAAATTTCAGAGCTTGGTTCACAATATTTTTGGAGATATGATCTGTGGAAGGTAGTGCTTTTTCAGGCTCCTGAATTTCATCTCAAAGAGGTGATCGTGGGAAAAGTTCAATAACTCTCTCTTTGGGCATTGGATTGGAGTGCCGTAAAAATTGGTTGCAAGTACATAGAATTTAGTTTCTTGGCTATCAATTTCAGAGACAAAGGGCGAAACAGTGACACGTGGCAAGTCGTACAAGTTCGCACTACTGAACCAGTCCATAATTAGGTCATTGTGGGAGATTGGACACAACTTTGTCTTGGAGAATCCAAATCAGGTCAGACCTGTGGCATTCGAAATATAATTCAGAGGGATACATCGGTACCTAAATTTAGATATTGAAGTGCTACAATCACAGAAATAATCCAATTTCAATATCGAGCTCCTCAAAAGCAAGTAAAAGGTGTGTATTGTTTTTCCCGAGTTGCATAAATCTTGTTTGAAAAATCAGTTTGAAGTGATTCCAAGGGCTTATTGAGCATATATTTCAGTATTGCATTCTTAAATGCCTCCTAAAAAGAATTCAACACCCATTAAGCCCTCAAAAATCTATACTATGATGCATGAAGTGGAAGAATTGCAGTATGAGATATCAAAATTACGGTACCAAGTGCAACAAATTTCGATCTTACGAAGAGCAACCGAAGATGAAATAGATGGTTTAAAAGAAGAAATGGAGGCTAATTTGGATGGTTTGAAGGATAAAATAATAACTAATATGGATGATAAATTAGTGGAAGATGACATCGAGCATCAACAACAAGTTCTCCAACTCTCAAAGGATAACCTAACTTTGGTGCAGAATCTAATGAAACAACAAGAATATCAACATCACATCGAAAGAAGTTCTGAAGCAGTCACAGAAAAAATAACTCGAACAGTACGATCAATTTCAGAGTATCTCAACAAGTGGAAGAACTTTCCTGTAGAAGATTCCACATGGGAGGATGAGAATTTTATACAGAAGCATCAAGAAATAATCAAGCGTTGAGGACAACACTTGTTTGAAGGAGAGGGGCATGTTAAGTCCATATATTAATAGTGTAGCCCCTTATTATGTTAGTGTAGCCCCCCTTATTGTTATTATTGTACCCTTGTAACCCCCATTTTGTTATTATTGTGCCCTTAAATTATTATTGTTAGGTCGGCTAGGATTACATTGTGGCCCACTAGGATTACATTATGGCCACATGGACTCCTGTATATAGAAAGGAGGTTTTGTAAATTGTATCATCCAAGAATTGTGCATTTATGTAATGTATTGGAGGTTGCCCCCTCGAAGTGGATTATTTCTAAGGCGTTGATATCTCTTTTCTTCTATTTTTGAAGCTGGTTACACAACAGATTTGGTCTTTGATTTGGTCATTAATTGTCACAATTAATGACCAAATATACAAAAAAATATATTACTATATGATCACCCGAGAAAACCAATTAATGACCAAAAAAATATGACCAATATGTTGGTCTTGTTATAAGATACTATAAATTAGCTACTAATAGTGATATATATGAAAAATTTAGTCATCGTTTGAAACCAATTAATGATCGAAGAAATATGACTAAATTTTAGTCATGTTATAAGATGTTGTAAATTAGCTACTAATAGTCGTATATATGCAAAATTTAGTCATCATTTGTAGTCACAAATTTATCATTTGCAATAGCCATTTATTCATTATATAAACGACTAATTTAGTAGTTTATATTCATTTCATTTAATTTCATTAATAATCATTATAAATGACTAATTTAGTCGTATATTCATTTTATATGTGTTCATTATTAATAAACATAAATTAATTTGTATGATTTAAAAAATGTCATACAATGTGCATGTTCATCTAATATGAAAACACAAAGTCGCATATTTTAATTAGAATACTAAACAACATCAAGTGCAACTATAAATAATTTCAACCACATAAATTATATTTTATGAAATTTAAAGTATTACAATATGAGTTTCCAACTTAATATTAGTTGGACTACAATTTACACATGAAATGATGTTTCATCACTTCAAAACATTATCGTTGTGTTGTCAAGGCATTATAGGTGAATTCACCAACTATGAAGGCTTGATCATCAGTCTTTATATGTGTGTCTTATGCGAGATATTGGCTCTAAGGGTATCACCAGACTAGTTCTCCTCTCTCTCTTTTCATTTGTCGCTCCAATGTTATTGCTCTCCTCTTTTTTCAATTCATGCTTCTTACCATCAATATTGATTTCATTTTCTGAAAACAAAAGAAAATACAATGCAGTGTAAGACATGAAAGACAATGAACACTAGAATATAACATAAATTAGACTATAAATAGTTTATACAACATATACCTTAACATCAACAACGTCAAAGCAATTTTCCTTCAGCATCAATTTCTGCAAAATAAATGTGATGTTATTCTTTCCCATTTCTCAACATGCTACATACGATAAATTGAAAATCACATAAAACCAAGAGCAAACCCTTTTCTAACCAAAAAAAACAAACAAACAATGTCTCTAATAAAACGTCATTATAATATTAGCAAATGAAAAGAGAGCTAGTGGACCATTTGTGTTGTTTGACTTTGCCTATTTTTGTTATGAAAGTGCTCGAGCTTTAGGAACCAACAAATGTGAGCACGAGCTAAAAAATAACCAACCATTCACTTGTCAACATGAGAGATCACAGATAAACCACAAAATTGATGAGGCATTAAAATTGTGAGCAGACTACCTTGAAATTTTATTCTTATGAAATACCTCAAAATCCCCTCGTTTCTAATAAGATTCCTAGCTATGTACCTCCATCCTTGATTTCCCTTGCTATATCTTGAATAAATAATATCCCTTCAACAACTAGTTTTGCGAGAATCCTACCAAGTAACTCAAGAGCCTTGGGCGCATCAATAGTAGCATCCTCCAATGAAAATAGTATAGTCTCCAACCTAGAAACATCAAAATTATATATAGTTATAATTTATAATCGCACATGACCATAGACTGTAGTAGTCTTGAAATAGACCCAAACTTGAATAAGAACAAACACAAAATTTCAATTTTGTGGTTTATATGATAGCCATTTGATAATAGCTCACTCAGCATCCATGTTTCACGTAGTATTTGGTGTCTTTTTTATGTGGAAAATTTTCCAATGGGGCTAGAACTTTTGACCTTTTCTGTTTGGATCTAAGCTGAATATGAATATGTATTTGATTTTTGTTTTAAATGAAAACATAGGTTCTTCTTATTCCTTTTTTGTTTTTCTCCCTTTACATATATATGGTGTGAATTTGCATAATTTTAAACAAAATAAAAAGTCATGTTAATATGTTTTAACATATTTCAATTTTAAAAATAAATATACAATTTCAAAATTTATAGCTAGAGTTTTGGATTCAGTTCAATTTGAACCAAATAAGAGAGTGGCATTAGTCACAATTTTACTAATATACTAATATTGATAACCAGAAAAGTGTCTTTTTGAGTTGTCTATATCTAATGGCTGATAAAAGAATCCTTTACACAGGTATCACATAGGAATGTTAACCAGAAATCATTTTGGTATAACATAGGAACATTAACGACATTACAACATCTCTACCATTTTGATGATTGAATTATGTGAATGAGGATGGAAGGCGATCTAAGATTTTTTTCGCTAAGGGTTTCTGAATGGCTTAATGATCAAGGATGACGCAATATGGAGGGGGCTCTGACACACACTGCAACATCGTGGTCCCGCGGACGATCGCATGTGTCAGCCCTGGGGTAGGGTTTTTGTTGAGACCACCTACACCTCCTATCGCAGCCTCCCAATTTTCACCCATCCCTTATTGCCTTTCACTGTTGCACTTTCTATGGCCAGTGCTCTTCTACAACCATTGATCGACCGACATTAGATGCCATGGAGGACGAGCTGCTAGATTATTCCCCAGACCCATTGGAGGACGAGATGTTGGATTATTCCCCGGGACCCATTGGAGGGCTTGTCGATCTGGTGCACTCCAGGACACTCCTCGTCTTTTTCATCCATGCTGGAACCTCCCGCATCTGTAGTTTCTCTAGATGGATCTAGGGCTTCCACCTGGACTCATTTTTCTCTGGAGGGATCTTCTTCCCTAGCCTACCACTTTGATTCTCCAACATCTACATTGCTAGAGTGCTTCCCCCCCTTCGTGTAGCCGATCCGGTGATATCTATGCCGCTATCTCCTGCATCTCACCATTTTCTGACATCCCTCTTATTGTCGCAGTCCTCCCCCCTCCCCGGGATATCTCCTCCTCCCTGGATCCTATACCTTCGTTGCCCACTTCTACACCCCCTTTACATCTGGCGAACTTTCCCCCGGCTAAACCCTCGCGAACTATGCCGCACCCCCTCCATCTGGGTGTTTTGCAGGCACTCTCCCTATTGATCTGCCCTCATATTCAGTCGGGACAATCGAGGAACATACCTCGGACTCAGCAAGGGAGAAACCCTCCCTTGGATCTCAACCGCACTCGTCCAGGAAGTCAGGATGTGTTAAGAAAGGTAATAAGGGTATCGACCTTGCATTCGGAGACCAACACAGGATGGGCGATGTACTTGACACCGCAGAGATGGTTTTGGTTGGACATGTTCGGGACTGGAAATACAACACGGAGTGAATTCGGCTATGGACTATCGAGATCTAGGGACAGTTTATTGATGCTTTACCCTCTTTCATCATTCTCCCCAAAGGATGGTTCGCACTCAGTTTCAGTCGGTTGGAACCTACCTTGGACTCGGCAGGGGAGAAACCTTCCCTTCGATCTCAACTGTGCTCGTCCAGGAAGTCAAGATGTGTTAAGAAAGGTAATAAGGGTATCAACCTCGCATTCGGAGACCAACACAGGATGGGAGATGTACTTGACACAACAGAGAGGGTTTTGGTTGGACACATTCGGGGCTGGAAATACAACACGGAGTGAATTCATCTATGGACTATGGAGATCTGGGGACAGTTTATTGATTCTTTACCCTCTGTCATCATTCTCCCCAAATGATGGTTCGCTCTCAGTTTTAGTCGGTCAGAACACTTGCAATGGGTACTTGCCCGTTATTGGCACATAGAACAAGCCCCAATCCTGTTGGAGAGATGGAGCCCTCTATTCGACCCTGAGCGAGAGAAATTGGGTGCTGGACCCATCTGGGTTCGATTACCTGGGCTACCTATGCACTTCTAGTCTGAGGATACCTTCGCACACATTGGAAATGCTCTTGGGTACTATCTTGATCATGACAAATCCTATATTGCAACTGGTATCATGACCATGGCTCGGATTTTGGTACATTTGGACACCAGAGAGGGCTTGGAAGATTCCATTACATTGCGATGGAAGCAATTTACCTAGATCCAACCCCTGGATTACGAAGGTCTGCCTTACCGATGTAGAAGATGTGCATCTCTACAATTAGGACTACCCACTCCTACAAAAGAAGGCTCCACAGTCCCTTCCAACTAAATCTGTTCCTGCATCAGCTCCATAGGCACAAGCACCCACTCGGAAGACTTCTCAGTGTGTTCGACCCCCTCAGGCTAGTGTTTCGAATGAAGCCCCTACTTCTCATCCACCTTGGCCCCCTTCATCGTGCATTACCCGCTTCAGAGAAGTTGTCGCACAACCATCTGCGAGTATTACTTCACTCACTTACTCTGCTTCTGATTTTTCTATTATATCTACTGTTATTCAATCATTGGTCCTCTCTGTATCTAGGTCGACATTCCCCTCTTCTCCTCTCCCTTCATCCGTGACCCCTCCCTCTATACCTTCTCCCACTCTCCCCCTCTCCTCTGAGGCCTCATTCGACTCTGTGGGCAACCACTCATACTTTCTCATATCCCCCTCCAAGCTATATGCATCCTCCCCCATGGATTAGCTATTATTCCCCCCCTCCCAACATCATGGTGTCTTCTCGTGGTTGCAAATCATATATTTCTAAAACCATTGTCCAAGTTGTTCAGGAGGTAACAGATGGACATCAACACACTCTCAATCGGGTCCTTAGAGCGCAGACATCCCATGCATATGTTCCCTCATGATTATTCTCTCCTTCAATTGATGTGGCCTTGCAAGTCAGGCCAAAAAACTTGCACTCCGTTGTCTATTTGAATCCACCCCTTGTGATATTATCTTCCTCCAAGAGACCCTTGGCCCTAAATCATTGATTTTCAATATTCTTCAGGGCATGCCCTGGCTAGAACTTTCATGCCCTAGATGCTCGTGGCCGATCGGGCGGCATTGCACTGCGCATCAATCCCCAGTTGATAAATCTCCTTAATATCTGGCAAGGAGAGGGATAATTGGGGGTTGACATACAATTGACTGAATTCAGATCTCCATTTTGCATCTTCAACATATATGGGCCATTCTCTAATCTATTACTGTCGGTATCTTCATCCCTCCGTCAGTGATCAAAATTCTCTTGTTGCATTGCATATTAGGTGTCTCACTCGGTCAGCTGCATTCCATTACGAGCATGGATCATCTGACGGTAGTGGCTTGTTTCTCATGTCCCTCATGTCCTTTACCTGCTGGCCTATTTCTGTTCATTAAGATCATTTGCAGTCACTTTTGTCTCATAATTTTCAAAGTGTCATTTTTAGGGTTTTAGTGTCATTAGGTTTAGGGTTTCATTAATAAGGTCTTCAGAATGCCCAATAATGGTCAGCAGGCACATGAGGAGTTTAAAATAAGGTTTCAGTACTAAGAACTTCATCATCATATGCTTAATAATGTATTTTTCTTCAAAACTCTGTTTTGAAGAAAAATAGAGTATTTCATATTTATGTATAAATGTAATGTAATTTCAATTTTTCTCAGTTGTAATAATATTTTCACTTGCAACCCTGGTCACCTTTGTCAAGCTCCAGCCAATCCATTCCCTGCAGGACAAACAGAAAGCACATCATTCATTCAGAAAGCCAAAATGAAGCAAAACAGAGTTTTTTTTTAAAGTGTTAAAATCTAAAACATTACAAAGTGGGTTTCTTTGAAATGGAAAATTAAATATCCTTGGTATATAAATCATTTTCATGTTTCAAAAGCTCATTTTCATGCCAAGAGGACATAGTGAGCCAAGGATAAACCGTGAAGAGCGAAGGAAGCAGTTTGAAGGCAGATTTGTGCAAGTTTCACTGCATGGCGCATTGGCTAGGGGACACGATGCATTAGACGGGTGCGACGCATTGGGTCGGCCCCCACTGTGTTTAAATTACTCCTGCGCGGCGCATAGGAGTTACACGGCGGGTTGGGTTTGTTGCGCGACGCGTAGGGCCGCATAGCAATTTCATTGCCATTCCTATCAAAACTTCAATTCTGCTCGGTCACTTCCGATCCAAGTAAGTCAATAAACGTTGTCACTGCCAATGAACATGTGTCTTGTGATATCTATGAGGATTTAAACAAAATTCAAACCCTATTATCTTGTTCAAAGAATGCTTCTTTAGGGTTTATAATTTGGTTTTGTGCCTATCACTCCCACTTTCCCACCCTGTTATTCCCTCCTCAATGATTATCTTGTTACATCAGCCCATTTCCATATTCCCTTATATCCCTAAATCACTCATTCCCTATCTCAATTCCCACTATCCCACATCCTAATTACAAATTTCCCAAACCCAAATGTTATCCCAAAAAACCTAGTGACTGCCCCTAAACTCTTCAATTGGCAATATCCCATCATTCCCCCTACCCTCTCCCTCCATAGTCCCTCACATATTATCACACATTTGGCAATAAAAACCAAAGACACCAAACTCCTCATATTCATCTAAGGCAACATAGACTTTGGCAAACATGGAGACAAATTCTTCTTATGACCGAGACAGTGACTCCACAACTGAATTGCATGCACCTAGGAGACCTCACAAGAGTGGCAGACATGTGAGGGAGGAGCCTACTTCATTGGCTGAGTTGCAGGCCTATCCTCTTGCTATTTCATGTTTTCAACAGCAGTATTGTCATCAATTTTGTGAAATGGTTGCTAGAGTTCACCACCATCATGAGCTGGCCCGATTGTTTGTGTTGCATTTACATAATGGCCAAGTCACTCTTGCAGGTGTGACATTCACTTTAACACCTGAAACTATCTCTCAAGCAACCGGAATTCCAAATGTTGGAGAGCGATGGAACAAAAGGCAGCAGGTTGACAGGGAACACTATGCGCCATATATCAAGCCTAGTTTTTTGAGACAACTCAGTAGAGTTTTCCCCTTTCGGTTTCTAAAAGATTCATATGCTCCTTTGATGAAACTCATTATCAAATATTTCAGTTGTGAGGACCGGTTTTCACGTCTCTATGCCTATCATATCAGGTTGCTGATGCATTTTACCAGGGTGAGAATGATGAATCTCCCTTACTTCATGTGCCGGAATATTTAGAAGATGACCACCCTCATGCAAAGGAAAACTCCTGAGCAGCAATATATCAGTATCTATCACTTTGCACTCATCAACATTGTGGTTATGCATCAGCTTGGCTTACAAGATATTTCATGGGAGGATTTCATTTCTAATGATTTCTTCACAGCTCCTCAAGTACCTTCGGAGGTTTTTGATGAGGCAGTTGAACCTTCATATTAGCATGAAGGTCATGAGACACACACCGCTAGTGTGCTGGTGTTTTTCACCTATCAGAGGGGCACTAGAGGGTTATTTGCAGCAGCCAAGCGAGTATTATCTCCACCCGGGGTGGAAGGGGTCTCGCTTCCTTCATCAGCAGCACAGGTACAGGACAAGGGTAAGAGGCCCATACATGATGAGGGGCCTTCAGGAGGCCAGGATACAGAATTCATACTCATTGATGATGATTTGGGCTCACCAAGCTCAAAGTTGAGAGAGATTGTTCAGGAGCAGAAGACGGAAATAAACACTTTGTCCGTCAAGTTGCAAAGATCCCAGTGGATAATAAACTACCTTGAGCAGAGAAACAAACATCTAGAATATCATAAAACTATCATGGAGTTGCAAAATATGCGTGAGAACTGGCAAGCTGCCAAAGGGAGCCAAACCGAGATGACATCCATTAAGCAAGAGATTGAGGCTGATCATGAAACTTGGCTTGAAAGGGTAAATATTCATTTGGAAAAGCTGTTGGAGAAGGCCAACAAGGAAAATATCATGTTGAGGCACATGGCGAATCATTATTGGGCAAGAAATCATGTTTGCAAGGCACGAATCAAGATCCTGAAGGCTAAGTTGAAGAGGGCCTCAAAGCGTCGGAAAAGGAAAGATAGACTTCAGATTTTGGGCGAGGCTTCCTTGGCCCAGCATAGTACATGATGGAGGACATTCAGCCCAAATTTCAAGAAATTTGGGACACATTTTGCAAATTTTGTTTTTTTTGGCCTAAACACAGATTTTTCAACTCTAAGCGTCGCGCCACTTGGCGCGCGCTTTTGATGGGAGGCTCCTCTTGGGTAAAACTTTATATTTTTGGATTTTTCATGAAAATTTGTGCATTCCTACTTATGGCCAAGATATTTTGACAATTTTTGGGCTTCTATAAGGGTAAAAAACACCCTAAAAATGACCTTTCTGCCCCTTTTTGGACACACAGGAAGCAATGTTGGGAGAACTCATTTTTGGAGGGGAAAATGGAAGCCAAATTCAGAAATTCCACTTGTGTTGGAAATTAGACAGGCAACCCTTTCCAACAAGCCCACTTGGAGAAAATTTGGACACCAGGAAGGCCTCCAAAATCAGCTCCAAACTAGCACGATGCATAGAGAAATCAGGCGCGGCGCATTGGGGATTTTTGCTCATTTTGGACTCAGTAACTATGTTTTTCGCCTAGTTTTTGACATTTTGACTTTCTTGCTTCCAAATGTTAAACTCATGATGTAATTTGATGTACTTTGATGGATATTGATGTAATTTTGTTAAATTTTACTCATGGAGGTAGATTCATCCATCAAAAGGTGAATTGCAACTGAATGAATCAGTTTCCTATCTTATAGAGGCAAGTTGTTCCACTGCCTATTTTCCAGTTCTCAGTTTAGATCTTGTTGAAACAGCTCCTAAACTTGTGAGCTCGACCCCTAGAGGCTGGGGATGAGTCATGTTTGTCTATATCTTGTAGTTTTTCAGTCATTTGCATGGTTGGACACTTGGGATTGCTTTGAGCATCATTGTACATTCATCTCTGCAGTTTGGCAAAGGAATAGACCAAGGTTTGCATCACTCCTTGGGATTCATGTGGCTCTTGGTTTTGATGATGTGTTTCTCTCTGTTAATGTAAGTTTACTGGTGCTTTATGTATATCATCTTCCCTCTCATTTCTTCTTAAGTTAAACAAACAAGGATAAAGGTGGAATTCATTAGATTTGCAGTGCTCTACCTAGAATTTGTTTAATTTTCTATGTTTTCGACTGTTTGAAGAGGATTCCTGAAATTTTCTTGCCCTCTTCAACTCCTCACCGGTCTAAGCTATCCATTTCATTCAAAATTGAAGCGTCAAAACAATTTCCTTCCTTTCCCCATTCAGATCTCTGCAAAAACTAGGCCTCATTCCCCAGAACCAAAATTTTCCTTTCCCTTTGATCCAATAAACACCCTCAAAATCAAATGAAGACTCTTTTGCATATATAACTAGCCTAAAATCAATTTTCATTTAAGTCATCTCAAGCCTCATTGATCATTTTTTGCTGATATTGACAAGGAGAGAGCCCTCTCCTGATCTGGTAGGGCTAGCTACCAAGTTAAGCGTGGTTTGATGTTACCCTAGATTCTGCCTTTCTCAGCCTGAGGTAGATTTAGGCCATAACATAGTGGCGACCATACTGGGGAAAAAACAAAAATGGTTTTCTTGTTGGTGTTATTCATTTTATAAACTACAGAAGGAGCCTAAATTTATGCCAGGTAGCCTTCGAAACGCTCTTGCTTTGCATTAGCGAAAGTAGATAAACGCTGCTTCAGTCAATCTCTGGTCTAGTCTTATAAACGTAACATCTAACTTGTAAATTTCCCCAGTACATCAGATAATTTTGGACTTTTGGGTGATGAGTCTAGAATTCGATAGGCTGAACAAGTTGGTTTTGTCCATTTGATTTTTGAGAATAATTCAACACACTGGCTTCCAGACGACATACCAGAGCAAATTCGGATCCCGATCCACCTCCTGTGTATGAAAATCCGAATCTTATTTCGATAATCCTTTTTTGAGAAAGTCCTATGATTCCTGTGTTCAAATCTCATTCATGTCCTATTGTTTTTTAGTATCTTGAAGATTTTGAGTTTGATGAACAATTTGAGTTATCGTTGTTTGGAACTAAGTCTAAAAGTGCTATTGATTCTACTGTCCTAAATCTAGAGTTTGTCAAAGATCTTGAAATTGAAAAAACTAATAGATCCATTGACAGTTACATCTTGAATATTCAGAATTCCATTGTGGCAACAAACATTCTCGAATTCATAGAGTCTGCATCTGCAACTCTTTCGTCATCCGCAGTTACATCTAGTTCACAAATTCCTACCGAGCCTCCTTTTATCCCCACCATTCTCGTGCAACCTTCTATCTCTGATCAACAATCTGCAGTAGTATCACCTCCATCCACACCACATACACCTCATACATCAGCTGCACCGACTCCTCCTATATCCCCAAACCCGGTTGTAAATCCACCTAGAGAAATGGCTGCCCGATTTGCACCCCTTGCGTTGCCTCAAAACCTTGATGACATGCCCGCTGATTATCAAAGCAAAATTCCATTTTTTGATGGCACTCCTCAAAGTGTTACTGCTCAGCAACATGTGGACAAGATGGAAGATTTCTTTTACCTTCATGAGATTGATGTGGAAAATGTGACAATGAGACTGTTTGTACAAACCTTTGGAGGTGAAGTAAGAAAGTGGTTCAGAGCTTTGCCAGCTAGAAGTATTACTACATTGCCTAATCTTCAGAGACAATTCTTGGATCGATGGGAAGTGAAGAAAGATCCTCTTTAGATCCTTTCCAAATATGACAATATCAAGTGGAACGTTGGTGAGTCTGTTCAAGATTATTGTATTAGATTCAATTCTGTTTAAAATGCAATTCCTGTTGATATAAAGCCACCTAGGGGGTCGACTTTAATTAAGTTTCCAGATGGCTTTGATCTTGACATGGCCTATCAATTAAGAGAAAGAGATCCAGGCACTTTAGAAGACATGCAAAAAATTGCAGTCAGCGTTGAAAGGCAATTTGCTTGCCAGGAGAGCTAGAACGAAAGTTGAAAAGAAAGTGGCAATAAAGGAATAGGTTTCCACTTCAGATCAAATGCTCTGGAAGATGGAAAAGATGTTTGAAATATTAACACTTGATAAGTCTGAACCGAAAATCAGAAATCCTAACTTTCGTGGCCAGCAGCAACCACAATTTAGAATCAAGAAAAGAGAGCAGCGAGTACAAGAACAAGCAGTACAACAGCAAGTGAAGACACCTTTACAGCAGAATTTTCTACATGGTCCGGAATCAGATGATGAAGAGAATGTAATCGAAGAGGAGAATCATTTCTTTACACCTGATGATATGCCAATTTTTATCATTGAAGATGAGGAGTATTCGGAAAACTCAGATGTACAAAAGGACGAGAATTTCATCTTGGCAAATGAGACAGCTCTTGAAGAAGAGTCTGATGAATATTAGAGGGGGTACATGAATGCCTTGACCGCCCAGCAGCGACAATATTCACTCAGAAGTAGAGATGTGCCCATTAATCCAATTTAAAAAAGAAAGGAAGCACCAAAGAATGATCCACTCGTTGTGCAGAAAAAGGGAAAAGAGACAACTTATCCCACTACTAGCAAATCACCATCAGCAAATGAAAGATCCAATTAGCCAAATATATCAAAGGATAAAAATGAAAAGAAGGATGTTCCCGCTAAAGAGGTAGAGAAAACTTTAGTTTTTAACTTAGAAAATGAAATTGCTAAGTTAAAAGTATCCATTCCTTTGACTGAATTGATGAAGAATAGCAGCTATAAGGGTCAGGTGTCTAAGATTTTGAATTTAGATCCATTGTCTGATATGGTAAACGTGGAAGATGATCAACCTGAGTTGATTTTTGGTCCAGCATTGGATGGTGAGTCTCCAGATAGTGATGTACCTCCTTTTTACATCAGCCTTAGATTGCATGACTATGTGTTACACAATGCTATGTTTGATTCCAGAGCCTCTCATAATCTCATGCCTAGGGAAATCATGGAGAAATTGGGATTGGATATCACTAGAAAGTATCATGACCTTTATTCTTTCGATTCTAGTAGAGTAAGATGCATTGGGCTTATCAAATATTTGGTGGTCAGTTTGGATCAGATTCTGACTCAAAATGTTTTGATGGATGTGGTTGTGGTGGATATTCCTCCTAGATTTGGCATGCTTCTTTCCAGATCTTGGTGAGCGAAACTTAAAGGGACATTGCAGCTTGATTTCTCCTATGCTACTATTCCTGTGTTTGGTCAGATGAGGAAATTATACCGGGAGCAAAAGATGAAGTATATGATCACTAGCAAGGAGAAACCGGTAAATCATCCAATCAATTATGTACATACTGATTTAGAATCATTTTTTTTGTACTCAGATAGCTTTAATGATGTAAATATCCAATTAATTGAAGTAGAAGACATTCCGGAAATCACTGAAAATTTCAGAGAGGTCTTAAAGTAAGAGAGATAGAAACTTGATAGTATCGATGCGCAATCAGCCTTCCGACAGCAACAAAATGTTGATGGACAGCAAGACGAAGCAAAAAAGCAAACAGAATTTCAGCATTTGGAAGAGGACGAAGATGGTTTGTGAACCATGGATTTTGATGGTGCGGTAGGAAGGGATGGTGCTCGAATTGGAATTTGGGTACAGAGCCCTGTTTCCTCCCCAAACAAAGTGCCAAGTAATGTAAGGGTATGTTCTTATAAATTGGCTTTTGATTGTTCAAATAATGAGGTTGAATACGAAGCTTTAATTGTTGGTCTGAAAATTCTTAGAAAGTTAAATGCTAAGAGGATTGCAGTGTATGGCGACTCCGAGTTAGTTATCAAGCAAGTGAAGGGTGAATATCAAGCTAAGCATCCTCAAATGCGGGCATACCGCAATTCGGTATTAGATATCTTGAGATTGTTTTCAGATTATACTTTGACATGTGTCCCTCGTATTCAGAATGGTATTGTAGATGCACTTGCAACAGCAGCAAGTAATTTGAAAATTTCGATGAATTCAAGAAACAAATTTTAAATCCATGTGAAGCATCGTCCGACTGTCCCTGAAAACCAAAGGTATTGGCAAGTGTTTCAAGATGACAAAGAAATTGATGAGTTTCTACAAAATGAAGGTAAATTCAAAGACACTTCTATTGATTGGGAGCATGATGATGGCGAGATGAATGTACAAGTCAATCAGATGGAAGTTTTGCATCTGAAGGATAATGTCATTCCTAAAGGTATAATACCTTTAGAGGAGCTTTTCGACCAAGATGATGTAGCTTGGAAACTGAGCTTGCTGCCCACCGAGAAAGGAGTTGAGGATGTGAACATTGGATCAGCAGAAAATCCAAAAATGGTGAAATTGTCCAAAGCATTGCCCCCATAGATAAAAACAAAGTATATCAGTTTATTATCTTCCTTTGCTGATGTATTTTCTTGGGACTATTCAGATTTGAAGACATATGACACAAACATAATTCAGCTTACCATTCCGATCAAGCCAAATCAAAAGCCCTTTCGGCAGAAATTGAGAAGAATAAATCCAAAGTTGCTGCCCTCAATAGAGAAGGAAGTGAATTGGTTGTACAAGGCTGGTATCATCGTCCCCATAAGATTTTCAGATTGGATTTCTAATTTGGTGCCTGTGCGCAAGAAAATAGGTGAGATTCGCTTATGCATTGATTTTAGGAATCTGAATAAAGTATCTTTGAAAGACAACTATCCATTGCCCAAAATGGATCACATACTTCAGCGAGTAGTTGGAGCATCCTGCATGTCGCTACTCGATGGTTATTCTAGTTATAACCAAATTCTGGTCCATGACGATGATAGAGATAAAACAGCGTTCACCACTCCGTGGGGAACTTTCCATTATGCTAAAATGCCTTTCGGTTTGAAGAATGCTGGTGCGACCTTTCAGCGAGCAATGGATATGGCATTTGCAAATGAGAAAGATGTTTTTCTGGTTGTGTATCTTGATGATTTGACAGTTTTTTCTAATTCAGATGAAGAGCACCTTTATCATTTGAAGATTGTATTTCAGCGGTGTAGAAAATATGGTGTGTCTCTCAATCCAAAGAAGAGTTTGTTTTCCATGGATGAGGGCAAGCTTCTTGGTCATATTATATCAAAGGATGGCATCCGCATTGATACAACTTGAGTAGAAGCTATTCAGAAAATTGATCTTCCCCGAAACAAAAAGGAGATCCAATCATTTAATGGTAAGATGAATTTATTACGTCGCTTTGTGCCCAATCTTGTAGGAACTTTTAAGGGAAATCACGAACATGCTCAAGAAAGATAGTGTAGTGAAGTGGACTAAGGAAGTAGTAAAGTCTTTCAATTTAGTAAAATTGGCTCTCTCTGCAGCTCCGGTTTTGATCAGCCCGGACTATACTCAGGATTTTATTTTTTTTGCATTTCCCTCGGATCATACTATGGCAGCATTCTTGATGCACAAAAGAGATCAGCTTGAGAAACCAATATCTTTTTTTAGCCGAACCATAAGAGATGCAGCCTTAAAGTATAATATTATTGAAAAACAAGCTCTTGCCTTAGTGAAAGCGTTGAAAGACTTTCGAGTATATATTCTGCATTCTCACATTCTTGCTTATGTTCCTAATGCTGTTGTTAAGGATGTCTTAGTGAAAACAGATCCAGAAGGGAGACAAGGCAAATGGATTGCTGCCTTGTTGGAATATGACGTGGAGATAAAACCTACAAAGCTTATCAAAGGATAGGGGCTGGCTAAGCTAATGGCTGAGTCAAATTTGCATGCCTTGGAAATTAATCTCATTGCTGCTATGTTCGAGGAAAATGAAGAAAGTTTGCTAATTCAGGTATCAGAAATATTTGTTCTTTCTCCTTGGTATTTGGACATTGTGTATGTCCTCCAAAATCTGTCACCACCATCAGGAATGGCTAAAAACAAAAGTAGGACACTGAAATTGAAGGCTGCCAAATTTTGTATCATGAATAATGCGCTCTATTGGAAAGATCCCGGTGGTGTTTTTCTCAATTGTTTGGTTGAAGAAGAAGCAAAATAGGTTATGGAAGATTTTCATAAAGGAGATTGCAGAGGTCACCTTTTTTGGAAAACAACGGCCAACAAAATTTTGAGAGCAGGATATTATTAGCTAACTCTCTTTGCTGATGTGTACAAAACTGTTAAAAGCTGCCATGAATGTCAGATTTTTTAAGGGAGGAAAAAATTGCAGCCTTTTCCGCTCAAGCCCATTGAAGTAAGTGCTCCTTTCCAGCAGTGGGGTTTGGATTTCATTGGCGAAATCCATCCTGCTTCTTCAGCGCAGCATAAGTGGATCCTTACAGCGACAGAATATTTTACTAAATGGATTGAGGCAGTTCCCACTAGGCAGGCCACAGATTTGGTAATCATTTCATTTCTTCAAAACAATATTTTGTCTCGTTTTGGTTGTCCAAACAAGCTAATCACTGATAATGCAGCAGCCTTTAAATCTAAAAGAATGATTGACTTTTGTGATAAGTATCAAATTACTTTGGGGCACTCAACAACATATCATCCACAAGGCAACAGATTGGCCGAATCCTCAAATAAATCCTTGGTCAATATTATCAAAAAGCTGCTGGAAATAAACAAGAAAAGTTGGCATAAGAAATTGGTTAATGCACTTTAGGCAGATAGAGTGAGTCAAAAGAAATCTATAGGCATGTCTCCTTTTGAGCTCGTGTATGATGTTGATATTGTATTCCCGACCTCTCTCGCAGTTCTAGTGGTTAAAATGCTGCAAGAAGCTGGCAGCGAAGATGATCATATGCAATGGAGAATCAATCAAATGATCCATTTACAACAGACTAGAGACGAGGTTTTTCAGAACACTTTCAAGCTGCAAGAGAGAATCAAGAAGATATATGATCGGAAGGCAAAGGCAAACAAGTTTCAAATAGAAGAAGTGGTGCTGAAATGGGATGCAAGAAACAAAGATAAAGGCAAGCATGGCAAGTTCGAGAATATTTGGAAAGGACCTTTCAGAATTGCTTTATATCGAGGCCAAAATGCTTTCCTTTTGAAAGAAATGAATGGAGAAGATTTTCCAGGAGGACCGGTAAATGGTCGACTACTCAAACGGTACTATTTTTGAAATGTTTTCTACTGTCATACATATCACTATACATACCGGTTTGTTTAAGGTTCATTGCAAGCATGTACTGTCATCATTCTTTCAGTTTGGGGCCCGAAGTGAATGCTATAAAACTGAAGGTTGATTTTAGTTTTGGTTTGGTTTGTTGAGTTAGGTCTTTCAGTCATTTTTGGTTTCGAAAATTGAGTCAGTTTTTAGTCAGTTTTTAGTTCTGAAAATGAGTCAAAAGTCTTATTTTGTTTTGTCGAAGTTATTGACTCCATAGCCCAATGGACAAAGGCACTGCCTACTTTCCCAGAGATCTGTAGTTCTTGGCACCTCCAAGGAGCTACCATCCCCATTGGAGCCAATGTTAGTGTCGGTATCTTCATCCCTCCGTCAGTGATCAAAATTCTCTTGTTTCATTTCATATTAGGTGTCTCACTCGGTCAGCTGCATTCCATTACGAGCATGGATCATCTGACGGTAGTGGCTTGTTGCTCATTGTCCCTCATGTCCTTTACCTGCTGGCCTATTTCTGTTCATTAAGATCATTTGCAGTCACTTTTGTCTCATAATTTGCAAAGAGTCATTTTTATGGTTTTAGTGTCATTAGGTTTAGGGTTTCATTAATAAGGTCTTCAGAATGCCCAATAATGGTCAGCAGGCACATGAGGAGTTTAAAATAAGGTTTCAGTACTAAGAACTTCATCATCATATGCTTAATAATGTATTTTTCTTCAAAACTCTGTTTTGAAGAAAAATAGAGTATTTCATCTTTATGTATAAATGTAATGTAATTTCAAGTTTTCTCAGTTGTAATAATATTCTCACTTGCAACCATGGTCACCTTTGTCAAGCTCCAGCCAATCCATTCCCTACAGGACAAACAGAAAGCACATCATTCAGTCAAAAAGCCAGAATGAAGCAAAACAGAGTTTTTTTTAAAAGTGTCAAAATCTGAAACATTACAAAGTGGGTTTCTTTGAAATGGAAAATTAAAGATCCTTGGTATATAAATCATTTTCATGTTTCAAAAGCTCATTTGCATGCCAAGAGGACAGAGTGAGCCAAGGATAAACTGTGAAGAGCGAAGGAATTAGTTTGAAGGTAGATTTGTGCAAGTTTCATTGTGCGGCGCATTGGCTGGGGGACGCGACGCATTGGAAGGGCGCGATGCATTGGGTCGGCCCCCACTTTGTTGAAATTACTCCTGAGTGGCACATAGGAGTTACGCGGCGCGTTGGGTTTGTTGCGCGACACATAGGGCCGCAAAGCAATTTCATTGTCATTCCTCTCAAAACTTCAAATCTGCTAGGTCACTTTCGGTCCAAGTAAGTCAATAAACGTTGTCACTGCCAATGAACATGTGTCTTGTGATATCTATGAGGATTTAAACAAAAATTCAAACCCTATTATCTTGTTCAAAGAATGCTTCTTTAGGGTTTATAATTTGGTTTTGTGCCTATCACTCCCACTTCCCCACCATGTTATTGCCTCCTCACTGATTATCTTGTTACATCAGCCCATTTCCCTATTCCCTTATATCCCTAAATCACTCATTCCCTATCCCAATTCCCATTATCCCACATCCTAATTACAAATTTCCCAAACCCAAATTCTATCCCAAAAAACCTAGTGACTGCCCCTAAACTCTTCAATTGACAAATTTCAATTGGCAATATCCCATCATTCCCCCTACCCTCTCCCTCCATATTCCCTCACATATTATCACACATTTGGAAATAAAAACAAAAGACACCAAACTCCTCATATTCATCTAAGGAAACATAGACTTTGGCAAACATGGAGACAGATTCTTCTTATGACCGAGACAATGACTCCACAACTGAATTGCATGCACCTAGGATACCTCACAAGAGTGGCAGACATGTGAGGGAGGAGCCTACTTGATTGGCTGAGCTGCAGGCCTGTCCTCTTGCTATTTCATGTTTTCAACAGCAATCTTGTTATCAATTTTGTGAAATGGTTGCTAGAGTTCACCACCATCATGAGCTGGCCCGATTGTTTGTGTTGCATTTACATAATGGCCAAGTCACTCTTGCAAGTGTGACATTCACTTTAACACCTGAAACTATCTCTCAAGCAACCGGAATTCCAAATGTTGGAGAGCAATGGAACAAAAGGCAGCAGGTTGACAGGGAACACTATGAGCCATATATCAAGCCTAGTTTTTTGAGACAACTCAGTAGAGTTTTTCCCTTTCAGTTTCTAAAAGATTCATATGCTCCTTTGATGAAACTCATTATCAAATATTTCAGTTGTGAGGGTCGGTTTTCACGTCTCTATGCCTATCATATCAGGTTGTTGATGCATTTTACCAGGGTGAGAATGATGAACCTCCCTTACTTCATGTGCTGGAATATTGAGAAGATGACCACACTCGTGCAAAGGAAAACTCCTGAGCAGCAGTATAGCAGCATCTATCACTTTTCACTCATCAAAATTGTGGTTATGCATCAGCTTGGCTTACAGGATATTTCATGGGAGGATTTCATTTCTAATGATTTCTTCACAGCTCCTCAGGTACCTTCGGAGGTTTTTCATGAGGCAGGTGAACCTTCATATCATCATGAAGGTCATGAGACACAAACTGCTAGTGTGCCGGTGTTTGTCACCTATCATAGGGGCACTAGAGGGTTATTTGCAGCAGCCAGGCGAGTATTATCTCCACCCAGGGTGGAAGGGGTCTCGCTTCCTTCATCAACAGCACAGGTTCAGGACAAGGGTAAGAGGCCCATACATGATGAGGGGCCTTCGGGAGGCTAGGATACAGACTTCATACTCATTGATGATGATTTGGGCTCACCAAGCTCAAAGCTGAGAGAGATTTTTCAAGAGAAGAAGATGGAAATAAACACTTTGTCCGTCAAGTTGCGAAGAGCCCAGTGGATAATCAACTACCTTGAGCAGAGAAACAAACAGCTAGAAGATCAGCAAACTATCATGGAGTTTCAAAATATATGTGAGAACCGGCAAGCTGCCAAAGGGAGCCAAACCGAGATGACATCCATTGAGCAAGAGATTGAGGCTGATCATGAAACTTGGCTTGAAAGGGTAAATATTCATTTGGAAAATTTGTTGGAGAAGGCCAACAAGGAAAAGAACATGTTGAGGCACATGGCGAATCATTATTGGGCAAGAAATCATGTTTGCAAGGCACGAATCAAGATCCTGAAGGCTAAGTTGAAGAGGGCCTCAAAGCTTCGGAAAAGGAAAGATAGACTTCATATTTTGGCTGAGGCTTCCTTGGCCCAGCATAGTACATGATGGAGGACATTCAGCCCAAATTTCAAGAAATTTGGGACACATTTTGCAATTTTTGTTTTTTTTGGCCTAAACACAGATTTTTCAGCTCTATGCGTCGCGCCACTTGGCGCGAGCTGTTGATGGGTGGCTCCTCTTGGGTAAAACTTTATATTTTTGGATTTTTCATGAAAATTTATGCATGCCTACCTATGGCCAAGATATTTTGACAGGTTTTGGGCTTCCAGAAGGGTAAAAAACACCCTAAAAATGACCTTTTTGCTCCTTTTTGGACACACAGGAATCAGTGTTGGGAGAACTCATTTTTGGAGGGGCAAATGGAAGCCAAATTCAGAAATTCCAATTGTGTTGGAAATTAGACAGGCAGACCTTTCCAACAAGCCCACTTGGAGAAAATTTGGACACTGGGAAGGCCTCCAAAATCAGCTCCAAACTGGCGCGACACATAGAGAAATCAAGCGCGGCGCATTGGGGATTTTTGCTCATTTTGGACTCAGTAACTCTGTTTTTCGCCTAGTTTTTGACATTTTGACTTTCTTGCTTCCAAATGTTAAACTAATGATGTAATTTGATGTACTTTGATGGATCTTGATGTAATTTTGTTAAATTTTACTCATGGAGGTAGATTCATCCATCAAAAGGTGAATTGCAACTGAATGAATCAGTTTCCTATCTTATAGAGGCAAGATGTTCCACTGCCTATTTTCCAGTTCTTAGTTTAGATCTTGTTGAAACAGCTCCTAAACTTGTGACCTCGACCCCTAGAGGCTGGGGATGAGTTATGTTTGTCTATATCTTGTATTTTTTCAGTCATTTTCATGGTTGGACACTTGGGATTGCTTTGAGCATCATTGTACATTCATCTCTGCAGTTTGGCAAAGGAATAGACCAGGGTTTGCAGCACTCCTTGGGATTCATGTGGCTCTTGGTTTTGATGATGTGTTTCTCTCTGTTAACGTAAGTTTACTAGTGCTTTATGTATATCATCTTCCCTCTCATTTCTTCTTAAGTTAAACAAACAAGGATAAAGGTGGAATTCATTAGATTTGCAGTGATCTACCTAGAATTTGTTTAATTTTATATGTTTTCGACTGTTTGAAGAGGATTCCTGAAATTTTCTTGCCCTCTTCAACTCCTCACCAGTCTGAGCTATCCATTTCATTCAAAATTGAAGCGTCAAAACAATTTCCTTCCTTTCCCCATTCAGATCTCTGGAAAAATTAGGCCTCATTCCCCATACCCAAAATATGCCTTTCCCTTTGATCCAACAAACACCCTCAAAATCAAATCAAGACTCTTTTGCATATATACCTAGCCTAAAATTAGTTTTCATTTAATTCATCTCAATCCTCATTGATCATTTTTTGCTGAGATTGATAAGGAGAGAGCCCTCTCCCGATCTGGTAGGGCTAGCTACCAGGTTAAGCGTGGTTTGATGTTACCCTAGATTATGCCTTTCTCAGCCTAAGGTAGATTTATTCCATAACATAATCAAATCGCATTCTGGGATCATTTCCTCAACCTCCCCCTCACGAACCATGATAGGCTCATACTCGGTGGCAACCTCAATTTATCTCTCGGTTAGGCTGAATCATGGGGACATTCTGTTCAATTTGATCCCCTATCTGAATAGATTCAAACCCTCATTTAAATGCACTAGCTTGTGGACATCCTGTCCCCCAAACTACAACCTACTTGGCATAATAAGAGGACAGGACAAGCCTCCCTTGCCAGATGATTGGACAGATTCTTGGTCCATGAGGACATTCTTGCCCATATCCCCAACTATCAGTAGTGGGTTGGACAAGGGGGACTCTCTGATCATTCTCCCATTTTTATGGAACTTTCTAGACGCACACCAAAGCCAAGGGCACCCTTCAAATTCAATGCTACATGGCTTGAGGATGCATCCTATGTTGAAGTTGTCACTTAGTAATAGAGTACCCATATAGGACCACCGGACCTAAACCCCTCTACTCTCTTCGCCTACAAGATGAAATAGTTCAAGAGGCTCACCAGGGTTTGGGCAAAGGAGAAGTGCATTCTGGATGAAAAAACTCCGCAATCTATTGAAGAGAAACTTGCTGCAATGAGTTCGTCTGACCATCAGGGATTTGAAACGGATTAATCAAAGGCACAGATCTACTTGCTGGAATCTAAGCGCACTAAGATCCTAAAGGCCCATGAAGAGACATGGTGCCTCCGAAGTAGGGCCATCTGGCTGAAAGCTAGGGATGAGAACACTAACCAACCATTCACTTGTCAACATGAGAGATCACAAATAAACCACAAAATTGATCAGGCATTAAAATTGTGAGCAGACTACCTTGAAATTTTATTCTTGATAAATACCTCAAAATCCCCTCATTTCTAATAAGCTTCATGGCTATGTACCTCCATCCTTGATTTCCCTTGCTATATCTTGAATAAAGAATATCCCTTCAACAACCAGTTTTGCGAGAATCCTACCAAGTAACTCAAGAGCCTTGGGCGCATCAATAGTAGCATCCTCTAATGAAAATAGTACAGTCTCCAACCTAGAAACATCAAAATTATATAAAGTTATAATTCATAATCGCACATGACCATAGACTATATAAGTCTTGAAATAAACTCAAACTTGAATAAGAATAAACACAAAATTTCAAACTACCGTTCTGTAAGTTGTCCCTGATTTAGAAAGAAAGGCTTGAACTTGCATAAATGTGTATGTAGATTCCCCAAAAGATCAATTTCAACATCTTTCTTAACAAAATAATCTAATATCCAAAGAGAAATCTCCTCTATGAAGCCACATAGTAGAAGATGCAAGAAATCCAATAGAGGAAGCATGAGAATTCTACCTGCTTTAGCCAGCATTCTTGATGCTTGTGCTAATATATATTTGGATAATAGAAACCGAGTTCAAATGGACAATAAACCCAAATGTTACACTTCTTTTCACCTTATTAGCATTTTTTTCTTGTTCTAAGCAAGCCTGACAACAATTTGCAGCGCTTTCTTTATGGTGCATCAGACCCCATTTAACTGCAGCTCTATCATAGTCTGTATGTGGTTTTGCATGGCATTCAGAAGGAAGTGGCCTGCCAGGAATGATTCCATCTTCCGCGGAAATAATATCAAACTATGCATCAGGCATTAATTGCACCATTCTAAGCTAGGATTCTCCAAACCCTTGCTGCCCTTGGACAAATTGAAGTAACAAAGAAACAAAGTAACTCATTCAAAAATAACACACCTGGGGAAAGGTGGAAAATAAAACAGATGTTAAAAAAAATACTTTTAATTTTAACATTTCTTCACTGCTAATGCTAAATTCCATTCTCCAGCACGTAAGTAATCAAATTGTTAAATTTAGCAACATAACAATAACCTTAAATATGCTAAAAAAGGAACCTAGAGAAATTGTCAGGAAACCATAATCCTCAAGTCATAAAATTAAAAATAGATAAGACTGCTATATGAATACTTTGTAAAACACGCTCAGCTCAAGACATAATGCAGTGAAGAGGATAAAACAATTTTGTAATGCTAACCTAGTAGTCAAAATCCCAAGAAATGAAAAGCGAAAACACCAAACTAAGATTTCCCATATATTCATTACCGATCTCAAGTCCATCCTCCAGCATCTTTCCACTATCCTCGCTTGAAGCTTCGGAAGGTAATGAGAATCCAGCTTCCTCCAACACAGGGCCCTAGTGAGTCTCAAATACTTTTTCCACCATCTCTATTACACTTCAATGGAGTTATGATTATACCTACCTCGCATCTCTGTGTTCACTTCAGGAGGGCCGAGGAGATAGGATTGTAATCAAGTGTGTGGAACAGTGCGTAGAAGAAAGACAATCCAGTGAGGATAAGCAGAGTTATAGATTGGGCTACTGATTTTGGGTATAGTAAGAATACTATGGAAGAGGGAGGAGGTCGAGGCTAGAAGGAAAGGAGTTCACTAGGAACCGAGATTTCCTAGAGCCACTGCAAAGGAGTGCAGAAAAGAAGATCAGTATAAGGAGACCAGTAGAGTTGTGACAAGGTCCTGGAGGCACACTGAGGTCAAGGGTCTAGGTCATGGTACTGTTACTTGTCAATTGAAGATCTATAAGAAGAATTTATTTCGGGTTATCCTCTCCAAGAGGGACAGGTTTTGGCCCTGGCTTGAAGAGCCAAAATTTTGTCTCTTTTGTTTTAATAATTGAATTGATGAAAGCATAATAAGTTAACAAACATAAGATCTAATTAAAGAATCATAATTATAACTCAAGTAGTTATCAAGTAAGAGAACTGAATTAAACATTGCCCTACTAAATTCTCAACACCTCTCACTAGCTCATCACTCAGTTAGAACTAGTTAAACTGATTTTAACTCAATTTCTTAAGTTAACTAATTACAACTCACAAATAACTATAACTGGACCCCCTAAAATCATGAGAAAACTCTACATGCCTCCTCTCCGACCCTCAACTCGAATTTCCTAAGCTAACTAAGTCTTCCTGACTCAGTTAACTAATACAAGCTATCATGAGATGAAATTACAATTTTTCTTCCAATTTATTTAAGGTACAATTAAATCAGAAGCCCCCTATGGTACCATTTCTTTGTGCCATTTCTGGATGTCATTTTCACTTTTTCTTATTTCCAATTTCAACATATTTGCAGATATAAAGTTGGCCCTGGTTTCTGACATTTCAAAATAAATCACAAAAGTCTGGTACTCTGCAAAATAAAATACTTAATTCTTCCTCACAACTCAAGAGGAGGCACACAATAGCTTTCCACTGACCAAAAGCTTCAAGTGATTGATTCATCTGTATTTTAAAAATCTCAAATAAAAATTCATCGGTATACATTTTTCTGCAGTTGAGATAATTGTTTTAAATTAAAAATACATCAGATAATTATCATTCAAGTGGATGTGCATACCAAGGAAGCTATGAACGAAAATTGAAGCTCTCCAAGTAGCATATCTTCCAATCCTCCATATTTTTGATCGAAAATATTTTCCAACAGTTGTGTCTAAAAAAAAAAAAATTACAAAGAGGGATATCCAACTGAAAAGAAAACACAGAATGCTACAATTAGAAATGCTAAAATAATCACTACAAAGAAACAATCATCGCAGTCATCACTGATTGTATTAGACTAAAAATAGAAACAAAAGCAGACATGGAGATAATTGAAGATAAGGTTGCATCCATAAACACTATTACAGTCTCTATAGTCATGCATAGATATATCAGGATCCTAAGTGTAGAATGACATTGGGATGGATACGGTGTATCTAAATTGGATCTCATTATCACAATAGTAGTAAACCATCATAAATAAATAGACTTTATTCTTGTTTTCTAGTCACCAATGAGACTGAAAAACACACCACAACGTGTACAGGGATGCAACAAGATGGAAAAAGTCTCAACGTGAACTTCCACATGTTAAATTTCCATAAAACCCAACAAAATGAGTTTCCTAACTTAATATGCATAGCATAAATAAATCAGAAGACAAACACATCAAAGTTCAAACCATAGAAAACAAGATTTATCAGTAAACCCAATGGTGAAATTTGTAGCTATGGTCATTTTTTATCATCAATGTTTTAGCCCTTCAAATATATGTAACAATAAATATAAGACATGTTCTTCATGTCGGCTTCAAAAGACAAAAATTTGAATTTCTAAAAATTGAATTTTTGGCTCCAAATGTTAAGTCGGTCCTCCAAAAGATGAAGCCGGCCTAACCCTTTAGACACACCACTTTAGTTTCATCTATTCACCATATATACTCGTTAGACTTCATCAATTCAGAGGAAATTCAGATCACTTCCGTTCAAGCGAAGGAGAAGAGAGACAAGGGCAGATCAAATTAAGAGAAAGTCAAGTTTCTAGGCAGACCATCTCTGAGCAGACCGAAATTCCCTGAGGCAACAGTAGACCGATTTCTGAGGTAGGAGGCCGAGATTTCAAGAGGTCGAATTTGTCTCCAGTTGAGCAGGTTTGACCTGGGCATATTTGTGGTTAGTTTGACTTTTTCTTTGACTGGAGGTTCAAATTGTATCTCTTTTTGAATTGAATGATTTCTCTAAGAGAAAGGTTGCTAGTTTCTTCCCCGTGTGGGTTTTCTAGGGTAAATATTTGTGTTTCTTGTTTGGAAATCCCTATATGATTCCATTTCCATAAATTTTTCTATTGTTGATGTCTTATATATAATTTCTTAATGATGAAATTGAATATGAAAATAATTAAACCAATAGAAGTAATTATCAGTTTAGAAGGCATATGAAAAATAAACATGGTATCAGAGCATGGTTGAAGCTTTCACCGTGAAAGAGAAGCTTAGCCAAGTCTACTTTCTTTCAAGGAGAAATAATCTTCAGTCAACTAATTTGTCTTATAAAAATAATTCTTCCCTAGCAGTATTCCAAGCCACCTTACATCCAAGATTATATTTTGAATATTCTAGATATGAGGCCTCAAAACAGGGCCAAAATTCTCAGAGGTCGAAAGGTCTCAATACGAATATGAAGTAGGCCAAAAAGGCCTCAGAAGCTAGCTGCAGGGAGCCAAGAGACTCAAGATTGTCCTCAAGACGATTGATCAAGGATGAAACCCTCAAAGTCTGAGAAAATTAGGTTTCAGATAAAGGGGACTCGAATTCTTGATAATTCAAATCCGTAATGCTTTATAAGTTATGGACAAAAGGTGCAAATGATGATTATTGAGAAAGACTAGAGAAATCAATTGAAGTTGAAAGAAAATGAATTCATGTTTCATCACTATGTTATACTAGTCTTACACAAGGGATTGATTTCAATATTTAAAAGGGGGCATCCATAATATTTCACTGAAGAAGAGGTCGAGCTCCTCATCAGTCCTTTCAAAGATTGAAATTATCTTAAAGGTTGTGTAATGATTAGCACTGAAGATTGTCTGTGATTTTTGCCTTTGATTTGAAGATACCGAGCTATATCTTTGAACAAATCCTATGGTCAGAATTTGCTACAAAATCTAAAGGAAAGTCTCAACCTAGAATATTATTCATTCACTAAGACCTGGTCAACAGAATATAGGCCTAGTTGAAAAGTCCAAAAGGTTTTTCCTCGAAGCAATATAAACTTGAAATATCAAGGACCTTGTATTCATTAAAATAATAACCTTGTATATGTTTCAGATCAAAGAACAGAAATGAAAACATCTTGGCATCCATAAATGTGTCAATACAAAGGAAAATTGAATCTGCAAAATATGAAGTGTTCCATGAAAATTGTAAACACGCCTTGATGTTGCCTTGTCCAAGACTATTTTCAAGAACATAACTCTTCTATTGGTCACCATATGAAGTTGCCACTTAAATTTTTTTTTCTGATCTTGTATAAAAGGGCCAAATGAGATAAGTGTTTTTGGTCTGCAAAAACAATATGGATTCATTGTTATAAGGGCTTCTTAATGCACCTCACAGAAAAGATGATATCCAAGACCTAGGTTTGATATCTTATAACGTGAATCCAAGAGTTGTACAATATTTTGGCATGCCATCTCAAGATATGTTTTTTGGAGTAAAGAATGTCTTAATCCTGTGATTAGACAAATGAATCTTATGAAGTCAAGAAGTTACAGCCTTATCTTGTATTAGTTCTTGGAGATATTAATAACGGGTTCAAAATTGATTCAAGGAATCTTATTAACAAGTCTGTTGCATGGGTCAAATCTCATTAATGAATATGCAATATTGATTCAAGATTTAGAACCTAGACAAAGGCTCATGTTCTGGCCTGTTTAAAATACTATTAATATGAATTCTATACAGAGCAAAGAGTTTTTGATTGATTTCATAAGGTTGAAGTATATTCAATGTCTGGGAAGGACCTTTTTGAAGATTGTTTGTTTCAATTGATGAAACAATTTCTTTTGAAATACTTCTGAGGAATTCATCAAAACAGATTTTGTTGACAATTTTCTACAACCAAACGAAACACTTATTGATTTACTTGTAACGACCTCATCACGCATACAACAACATGGTACCACATGACACATTCCTATCCTACTACGGTTTGGATGATCTGTCCCATTAGCATTAGCACATGACAAGTTCGATGACCTGACAAGTATGTATTGAAGTGCTCGTATATTGTGGGAAAATGTTGCAAAGTCACCACTTCTCAATCATGAAGACACAAGCATGCAAGTATCAATTCAATAGGGACACCTCTAAGTATGGGTTGTATTTGAAAGAGTAGATAAGTATGGGTTGTATTTGAAAGAGTAGAGATCTAAAGTTCTGGAATACTAATACCATATATCGTACTACTGTGTAAATAACTGAGCAAGGGTTTTTGTCAAGAATGTAGAAGATGCCTTGCATTGTACTGATCATGATTATATTTGCTAAGATATGTTACTGACATCATAATGCCATTAGCTGTTTAGTATATGACAAAGTCTTGATCAATATGATTTGGAAGGAGCTGAAAAGAAGAGTCATAACTCTTAAGAGACATTCTTAGAAGATCTGATAATCCTAGGGTTTGTAAACTCTAGGTGATATTGAAAGATGTGATTCAGAAAAATCTAGGGTTTGTAGACAAAACCATAGACCCAAAGTATTTAAATATGATGATTCCACTGGATGAAGAAACCCTAACTCATGAAATAAATAAAAAGCAAGCACATGCATTAATGGCTGGTGAAGATGAAGAATTTGTAGATAAATTTCATGATTTCTGCAAGAAGATAAGGATCAAGAGCAAGCTGACAAAATCCTCAAAGGTAAGTACTTTATATCTCTCTTCCTTGATTATTATTATTTTGCTATTAGTTAGCCTCTTCTCTTCATTCCTTTTTTTGTCTTATAATCATTCTTCCATGGCTTCCTAATGATGTTTGCACGTACATTGTGAAGGCTGCCAAGACTCTGGTAGCGGATGGAAGCACCAGGAAGAACAAAGAAAATGGTATGGAAAGAGCATTCTCCTAGGACAGAGCACAATCTTAGCTTGAGTGATTTTTTCTCAAGAGGGAGAATTGGATCAAGACAGCTAGAATCATGCCAGATGACCAAAAGAGCTTCAAGTTCAAAGGGAGCAAACAAGCTAGCAAGTTTGAAGGATGTCATGATAAAATAAAGCGTGTAGAATATCTGAAGAGAAGTTTGTGGTGACTTCCAAGTGAATCTACAAGATCTAGCATGCAGCAGATGGCAGCATAAATACTCATGCCAAGAGGGTTCTCCTAGTAAGAGGGAGAATACTATTCTCCAGTTGTCAGGTACACTTCTATTCGAATCATTATCACTATGGTTTCTGCTGAAAGTTGCATCAAATGAATGTAAAGACTATTTTTCCTTGATAAAGTAATTCAAGAAGAAGTGTACATAGAGCCACCTCGGGATTTTGAGGGACATGAAGGAGTCTCTTGCTTGTAAATAGAAGGATTTATGGATTAATGGATCAAGGTTGAACTTTTCATCATATGACTTCTTTCTAACATGGGCACAAATACTCACATGATAGAGGGAGCAATTAAGCCTTGCTTCAGCGTCAGAGGGAGTTGATCTCTTAGTACAAGATGGACGTAGATTTTATGCATTACCTCCTTGGTCGAAAGAAGCATACTATTGAGATCCCTCATAGACTCTTCGGATGATAAACTATCATTCAGACCATCAAAATAGATAGTTGATATGCCACAGTAACTAGAAAGTTGTGACAAACGGAGCAACTACGATTTCCACAACAAGATATGTTTTAGAGTAGCACCCAATTAGGGTGACCAGAAAATGGTTATGATGATGGCTCCAACAAAGGAAGCATGTCAGTCTATGGTTGAGCTAAGATATGAAACTCATCATGTGTTGAAGCACCTACATGGTACAGTTGGACATAGATTGAAGAAATGAAGTACCATTACAAAGATACACATATTTAAATTGGCCAGTGAGTGCGAGAAACAGAAAGAGTAGATCAAGATGTTGCTTCGCTATGAATTCTTGGATGAGCAGGAAGCAGACATATATTGCACTCAGCACTGCAGAGGCCAAGTATATTGCACTTGGTTGGAAAGTTGTGAAGCAATATGGCTCTAGAAGCTACTTGCAAGATCGTTTGATCAAGTCTACACGACAACCATGATATCAGGTCGAATCATAGCGAGATCTAGTACCGAGACATGGTACAGAAGTGAGCAGTGTGGCTCCAACAATATTCTAAATTCACGCAGATCATTGACAAAGCCTCTATCCTAGGATGAAGTCTGTATACTTCAAGGACAAGCTTGGGGTGATTAATATGCCTCTCTCATCAAGAGGGAGAGTTGATGTGATAGCATCAGGGGACGTGATTCTCCCTGGGTCAAATATGTTGACCAGGATTAGGGAGTATGGTCCGACAGAAGATAGTCATTCTTCCTAGGTCAAGTATGTTAACCAATATTAGGAATAATAGTCTTATATGCCCAAAATTATTCAACCATAAAGTTGAGTGGGTTCCCTTCAGCGTCAAGCTCAGAATTACTCTCCAGATAGGTTGAGTGACCCCATTTAGTATCATGGCCTAGAATTTCTAATGCAGAGTAAGGTGTTTGGATTTGGGACAAGAATTACTCAAATTGATTGAGTGTGTCCATAGGTTTTCACCATGGGTCAAAGATATTGACCAAGATGATGGTGAAACAAGACTAGTTTGTATACCATGGGCTAGAGGCATCAACCATAATTATGGTGACCAGTTGATGCTAATGATATACCAGGGTTAGAGATGCTAACCAAAATTACGGTACCTAGTTGATGTTGTAGATTTTACCATGGGTCAAAGTTGTTGACCAGGATTATGGTAATCAGATAATTTTGATGTTGATAATGAGTTGTTTTAACCTTTTCTTGGAGAAATTTTTCAACAAGAGAACATCTGGATAGTCATTATAAATAACTCCCTAGCTAAGAGGGAGTGTTGAATTTTGTAGTTGTGTACAATATTAATGATTAATGTTCTAGTCCTTCAAATATATGTAACAATAAATATAAGACACATTCTTCAAGTCGGCTTCAAAAGAGAAAAGTTTTGAATTTGTAAAAAAATAAATTTTGGCTCTATAATTCGTAGGGCTAGATTGTTCTCTATTGTAGATAATTGCATTTTTTAACTTTTTCAGCAATTTCACAGTACATTCACCCCATATCATCATAAGCAATTATATATAGAGAACATTAACATCAACAATGTAGCAGAATAGTAAGGAACATTAGAAGAAAAGCATACACAATGGAGACACTAAGATTTAGGTCAGACACTAGGGAAAAACCCCACAAGGGGGAAACGCTCAAAAATCAATTCTTCTTATTCTTATGAATTCATCAAATGTTCAACTAAGATACAAAGTACAATAATAATGAGACATAAGTCTTTCAATATCAAACTCATTAGGCCTCCTAAGGCCAACCCTGGATCATACTGGATCCTCAAATGATGGCAGCAGACAAATATATCAAGGAGCCCTCCCCTCCACAAGACACCTGATAAGGTTGCCTCCACATTATTTGAAGGTAGCATATATCTCTTTCACGATCATATCATAGTTATCACAATCATAAGGATCACTGTCTTGCATCATTGTCATAAGGACCAATGTTACTCCCATACATGAATGTCATATCATTGCCATATCTATCATTGTCAAAAGGACTGCAATACATCAATTTCATGCGACTTCCATATATAACACTGTCATAAGGAGTGCCATACATAAACGTCGCATCACTGCCATATCTATCATTGACATAAGGATTTCCATATCAATGTTATCTCACTGCCATATATATCATTGTCATAAGGACTGCCATATATATCACTATCATAAGAAATGTCATATCAATGTCACATTACTATCACAAGATCTAGAATCTTTGCCCAAACATCACTATCACAACAAGCAAAATCTTTGTCCAAAAATCACTGTCACAAGATCTGGAATCTCTTGCCAAACATCACTATCACAAGGACCAGAGATAAGGGCACATAAACCCTTGACGTAGGACTACTCAAGAAGGTCGCATTGATCTCCTAACAGGCCACATAAGAGCAGTACTTGAAGGTCACATAATCAATGCCCTAACTATAGAGGGTTAGGGCTATTTGGGTTGCTCCAAGAGGCTACTTCACTTCGCTACAACAGTACCCACCTTCTCAGAGATAGGCCGCATACAATTAAGACAAAATCACAGAGAGAATGCCACCTATAATACAAGGAGAAGGTCACAAATAATACAGAAAAAATACAAGGAGAAGGTCACATATACTCTCAAATAAAAAGCACCCATATTCATAGAGAAAAGGCCATATATGTTCATAGAGAAAGGCTTCATATAAGCATAGATATAGGTTGCAGATATCCATAGAAAGGTTGCATATATTACAGAGAGAAGGCCACATATATCCATAAAGATAGGCCATAGACTTGGGATCAGATTTCCACAGAGTTACAGTAAATGAACAATATCTTCTCAATCAGTATATTACTTTATCAAGATTTGCAGCAGTAAGGTCTGCTGCAGTCATCCCTTTAAGATTTACATAATGGGGAATCATTGTGTAGAAGCATCTTTGACTTCTTGACATGGGTTTTACAATCTTATGCTCAATGCATTCCCGGGACTTTGATAGTTGGTCGGCCAAATGCCTGTCAGCGGTTGTCTGAGGGCCTGATACAGATCACTAAACACTAGCCATCTTGATGCATAAGCTATTAGGAGAGAAGGAGAGCTCTATTCTGCTTTTACCAATGTTTGCTTAAAACATTAGAGGAAGATATATTTTGAGGAGGAACTAAAGGCACACCATGATATAAAGAGAATTACTTTCTCAAGCAAGATATCAAGAACTTGTGAAGTAACATATTGTATTCAGGAAATTAGAAAAAATAATTGCTGACAGACTAGAGGCAGGAAACTTAGAGTTAATACAATCAATGCCCAGATTTAAGCTTCAGTTTCCACCACACTCCTAACCGCAAAGGACCAATGAGGATATCACTGTAAAGAACTTAAGAGTAGATACCTGTTATGATCAGATGGGTTTGTATGAATCAACAATATCTTAAAACAAACAGAGAAAATACAAAGCGAGGAAACAGAAAAATATAAAATCCAACTAACCTGTGACTCTGGGTATGAAAACTTCAATTGTGAATTTTTTGTTGCTTGCCTCTTTATATAGAAAAAAGTCCCAGACCTAAAAAATTAATCACGTTATTAATTTTTCTCAAATATATCAAAACCCTCTCGCCAACAGCAAAAATCATCCCGCCAACAGAAAAAATTTGGTGCCAAATAACCAACACATCCTGTTTTCATCCAGTTTTTATCTAAATTTTAGAACCAACTATAACAATTTGGTGCCAAAGACCCAAAACCTCATCTTCCTGAACCAGTCCGGGTAAGAACAACCAGTTTTCCTCCGTTCTTGGGATTTCATACTAGTGACAAGTTTGAGTTTCATATATATTTTTAATGAATCAACTATGCCCTCTCTCCGAATTCTCTCTCCAACTTATCTCTAACAGACTTCGAATGTGGCATGCCCTCAAAACCTTGTCTTTCCTTGAACTTTAACTTTTGACAGATTTTGAATGTGGCATGCCCTCAAAACCTTGTCTTTCCCCGACTTCGACTTTTAACAGACTTCTGCATGCCCTCAAAACCTCGTCTTTCCCCGACTTCGACTTTTAACAGAATTATGCATGCCCTCAAAACCTCGTCTTCCTGAACCAGTCCTGGTAAGAACATCAAGTTTTCCTCTATTCTTGGGCTTTCATACCAGTGACAAGTTCAACTTTGGGCTTTCATAATGGTGACAAGTTTGACTTTCATATATATTTTTGATGAAATCAACCCTGCCCATGTTCAAATTCGACTTTTGATATCTGTCAGACTTCGACTTTTCCAATGTCGCATGCAATCAACCGTTTTACAAATATTCAAACAATTTTTTTTAAATAATTAAAATATTAATATTAATATTAATATTTATTATTTTAACTATTAATTAAATATAAAATCACAATATATTTAAAATTTAATTTTATGTAATATAATTAAAATGAATAAAATATAAAGATTGATAATTAATATTTTAATAAATTCAATAAAATATAAATATTGATATTTATTATTTTAATAAATTAATTAAGGTTCATATCAAATGTTAAATTGGTGTCACACAATATATGTATGTTAAGCATATTATAAATAAATTCTATATGTGTGTGATTATTCACAGTTTGAGTAGGATTAATGGTTAAGAGCATGTGTTTCCTCCTAAGAGGTCATAGGTTCAAAACCAGAGGGGGTAGAGTATGTATGTCTTCGTAGACTTAGCAGTCAAATTTCTATGCAGAGGTGGGTCCCTTGTCCCACAAACAAGGGGGTCTCATACACCAATTTGGTGTTTGGCTTGGTCGACGTGACCTTAAAATTAGATTATTATTATTATTATTATTATAACAAAGGTTCATACACTCTCCAATGGGAGTGAGGTTTGAGCAACACGTGGAAGGCGTATCGCATGAGTAAATACAAGTGGAGCGAGGATGAGGGAGTGTCACATCCTCGAGTTAGTGTGGCGACGACTGAGTGGTGGGGGGCGCGACGGGCGCCCAACTCGGGTATGTGCGACGGCGATGTGTAATGGGGACGCCATATTAGTGAATTCCCACCTTGGGCGCATCGTGTAGTGGTGGGCAGAGTCGTGCGTTTTGGCAGACGCAACGAGCGGCAACGTCAAACGGGTGTGTGCCCCATTGCGAGTGGACGAGTCAAAGGCGTCAGGCGAAGTCATGTTTTTGAGCTTGTTCGGTGTTATGGGAGCATTGTGTAGTGATTAGGCGAGCTGAGCGGGACAGGGCGCGGGCGGCCGATCAGTCGTCGAGGCAGATCAGGAACCCGTGGTGGCAAGGGGAATCATGGGAATGGTCACTCTGAGGTAAATGAGGGGCAGGGTATCCAGCATTAATGTTTCTTGGAAAAAAGTCATTCAATACTTATCAAAAACCTAATGGAAAGGGTATTGGACACAGCTGAGAGAATTTAAACACTGCAGATGGATTCAGAGAATCTTGTAGTGAAATGTAACACTTCGATATCAAAATTGCAATTTTCCATTTATGGCATGACACAATTAAAAATTATTGACATAAATGACTAATTCATATACTTGTTGTACTCGTCATATTTTTATTCTTGGACTATAATAGTCATTTACATTAATCATTATTAATTTTGTCACTTATTATCTAGTCATATATTTTAATCCTAGGCTAAATTAGTCATTTAAGTTAGTCGCTTTTAGTTTAGTCACTTATTATCTAGTCCTATATTTTATCCTTGGACTAAATTAGTCATTTAAGTTAGTCGTTTTTAGTTTAGTCACTTATTATCTAGTCATATATTTTATTCCTAGACTAAATTAGTCATTTTTAGTTTGGTTACTTAAAATTCCTCAAATTTAGTAGTAATTCACTTGAAATAATAGCGGTGACTAAATTTTTTAGTCACCTCGTCATTAATTTCATCATTTTTTACTAGTGTAAGAAATCACTCGTCTTTGTTGAATTGATCTGCAATCTTTCAGCTGCAGTTGATCCTACCCCTTTCTATGAGTCAATTCCTTATGAATCACTTTTTCTCATTAGTACTCTCCATCCGTTGTATGGATACATCATTGTTTATCTCTAGACCCAAACCTTTCGACCATAGTCGTCTCATTCTGAGAGATGACAGATTCGTTACCAATCCCAGCCATAATGCATCATTGGAGATACTTTGTATCACACTGGTGTCGACTCTGTCATCCATCGATGCTTAACTCTTGAGGAAGCTGAGAAATTCCTTAATGACTGCCACTCTAGGACCTGTGGTGGTCATATGTCAAGTTATGCTACTGCTCAAAAATCCTTCGAGCAGGGTATTTTTGGCCATCTATTTTTAAATATTGTATTATTTGTGTCTGCAAATGTCATGATTGCCAAATTTATTTTTAGAAATAACACACCCCGCCCGCTCCCTTGCACCTAGCCGTGACCGTCGGGCAATTTGAAAAATGGGGCATCGATTTCATGACATGTAACCCTCGCTCAGCCGGGGGGCATGGTTATATTATCGTCACCATCGATTATTTTACAAAATGGAACAAGGTGATGCCTACATATGATAATGAAGGTAAAATTGCGGCGCAATTTATTTTCAATCACATCATAGCTCGGTTCTATGTCCCGAAATCCATTTTCATTGACCATGGAACTCACTTTCGCAATAATATGATGACAGAGCTTACTGCTCAACTAGGGTTGTGCCACGATAGCTCCACTCCATATTATCCATAGGCCAATGGCCAAGTCGAATTCATCAACAAAGTTTTCATAATGATGCTTCAACGAAAAATTAAAAGACATAAAAAATATTGGCACATCATGCTATTCTCAGCTCTATTGGCTTACCGAAATTCAGCTAAGACTTATACCCGATTCACACCATTTTAACTGGTGTATGGAATGGAAGCTACACTTCCAATTGAGTGTGAAATCCCTTCTTTGAAGCTACTTATCGAATTACTTCCTGGTACTTCGCCAGAAGAGGAATGTTTGCTTTACCTCGAACGTCTTAATGAGTGTTCTGAATGAAGTATGTTAGTGTTGTTGTGCTAATTCCTCTTTCCTATTTTTAAAACAATGTCTTATGTGTGCTTAAGGGTTAAGTTATCTTGCAAGTTATTGAGAATCATGTGTGTTTTTCATGTTAATGTTATGAAAATTTTAACATAAAAGAAAGGTTGAACAACAGCAAATAAAATTACAGTACATCACCATACAACACATCAACATAGGAATTTTATGGAGTTCACCCCTCCTAGGCTACATCTCCTTCGACTAGATTCCATGGCTTGGGCCTCTATATTATGCTCAAATTTGCAAAATAATGTGTTTCCAATGCCTTTCTACTCCTGAAACCTACATCAATCAGTCAAGAGTTCCCAAAAATGGTCATCTAGCCTCTTTCTACACCTGATTTGGTCGAAAACTCCAAACGTTATGACCATTTCCAGTTTCTCCACAATTTCTGAACTAAATTTAGCTAACTGGAGCTAAATGCAGTTAGTTGGCGCTAAAACTAGCAGTTCTGCCGGATTTGACCGACTGCCAAAATAATCTGGTTTAGCTTAATTAAATGTGGTTAGCACTGATCAAGCAATTTTAGTGCTTAACCCGCACTTAGTGGATAACTCTAGATTATGCATTAATTAAACTTGTTTAACATTTTAATCCCATGCTAAAAGTTAATCAGGATTAGCGTAATTAAATGAGGTGTAGGTGTTAATTAAACTGGGTTATCTATTTTAACTCCACGCTTAAGGTTTTAGCACCCTCCCTCTCCACCGTGGTCATAGGCCTCGGCCCCATATGCTGGGGTTTAGCCCCCTCTTCCCCCATCGGAAAAGTATTCAAACTGCAAATATAAGCATAAACGTAACATAGTTAAGAACTATTGTATGGTGTGGCGGTGGCGGGGAGAAGGTCTCGTGTTCAACCCCCACCGACCCTTCTGGTCTTCAAACCATAATTTTATACCATGGTGGGAGGGCACATGGCAGCCCCAGGCTGCACCACATGTCCTCTCCCCATTGGCCCTTCAAAACCAATCATAATTTTCCAACACATCATGAAATTCGAACCAGTAAAATACTTCCACTTAGCAGTTCCTCATTTGATGAAGAAAATTGACCAACTTTGACCCTTCCCAATCAGCATGCCACATCAGCAGTACGTACTACTGACTGGGCTACATGTTTGCCTTTTTTTCCAAATTTTGTATGTTTGTGCAAATGAACATAACTCATTTCCGGGATCAAATGTAGTCCATTTCGTTGCGAAACAAAGTGTGCCAGATTCATAAAGATGACCACTACATGGTCGTTCAAGTTTGGAACCATTCTGAGAACTTTTATTTTTGAGCATAAAACTGAGCACCTGGTCATCCCTCCCCACTGAAAGCCTTTTGGACCCAAAAATCTCTTTCATTATTGAGCTTGTGTCGACTTTTGACCAAGTTTTTTCTCCATCTCCATTTACCATTTTGAAACCAAACAAAAAGTACTAGTGGAAACTATATCTTCTTTGTCAAATTGTTTTGGCGCTTTCTCTTTGACCTTTGCACTATCTTGCACCGACATCTTGTTTCCATCATTGTTCAACACTGATTTTGACTGCTACAAATCTTTCACATCTTCTTTACCTATTTTCAAAGGCAACATGTTAGATCCCCAAAACATCTTATTACAAACATTAGAAACTTCAGTGAAATCATCTTGTTCATTTGATGCTTCTTTTTGAAAGGTCTCATTCAAAACATCATTATGCTTGAACATTAACAAAGCCAAATTTTTACTTGTATTCACTATTCTCTTCATTTCTCTTGCATGTATAAGAGACAAACTCCTCTTATTCTTGTGTGCTCTAAGTATGTACGCAATTATATTCTTGAACAACTGGTACTTATTCTCATGGTGATGAAATATTTCCCTTCTATCATAAAGTTAAGGACTTCCCAAAACAATACTTGAAATCTCAAGCAAAACTACATCAAGTTCAACTTCGTCAAGAAATTTTGAATTGATTGCAAACCTTAGGATGCACTTCCTTGTTACCTGCAATTTTTCATTCTTTGATATCTAGTCTAAAGGATAAGGTCTTGGATGTGGAACAGTTTGTAAATTTAACCTCTTAAGTAAGTCTTCGGAAATCAAATTATCATGAGAACCACTATCAAATAGTGTGTCTATTTTGGTATGCTTTGAAACAACTCTAATATGAAAGAGTTCAATTATTGTATCTTCATCTTGAGTTAAATTAGAACAACTTGAAGAACTAGTGCTTGTTATGTTATCACCTTTCAAAACCATTTCTTTAATCTTGGTTTCATCTCCTGAATTTGAACCTAAGTCATGTCCAATGATTGCATCTGTTTTCCTCTTCTCTTTGGCTTTAATTTTGTTTGGCTTCAACTCTGGATGGAGTTGCCAAAAATGGTATTCATCATGGCCATTTTTCGAATAATGTTTACATGTGAGTTTATATTTCTCTATTTTAATAGAACCATTTTTCTTTCTTCTTCCATTAAACTTACCTTTTCCTTTACCTTCATACTCAAGGAAACTATCACTTTTCTCATATGCACTATGTTTCCCTCTTGCTTCTAGATGTGTTTCTTGAACGAAAACCTCATCTAAGTTTGTGGGATTGAACATGAGAATAGTATGTCTAATATAGCTTTGCAAACCCCCAATATACTTTAACAAAGCTTCTTGAGAAGACAAATTGACACCCAAAATAAGAGCTCTTCTCCTAAATTCATGAGTGTGCACACTTTGACCTTTCAATTCTCTAAAATTATGCTAGTCCATAATGGATTTTTGCATGTAAGCTAGAGGGTAAATTTTCCTTTTAATGGCAGAAATAAAATTAGAACAAGACATTGAGATCTTACCGTGGCTTTTAATCTCATCTTAAGTCCTTGCTTCCTACCATACAAGTGATGTGCCCTCCATTCTCAAGGAAGCCAATTGAATATTTATTTCATCCTCTTGAAGGTTCTAAATTCTAAAATAAACCTCCAATTAATGAATCCAAATATCCAACTTCTCTGCATTCACTTCACCATTATACATTGGTAGCTCAAATTTTACATCAAGTTTAAGTAAAGGTGATTTACCAGCTCCTTTTGAAGTATGTGGATGAACAGATTGAAAGGTTGTGGTAGTCGAAGATGGTGATCAGGAAGGTATAGATGGTGGTGAAGATGATGGTGGAGTGGATCGTGGCTTCTTACCATCTCCATGGTCTCCTCATCCTGGAGAACCCTCTCCTCTTGGAGGCCTAGAACTTTCTCCTTGCATCCTTAAATTCCTCTCCTCATAGAGTACCTTAACCATCTCAGCCATATCAAAAAATTCCTTTCTGAATGCTCTCTCATCTTCTGTCATGGTAGGTTCTCCTTCATGAGACATGCTCACTGAAGAATCAACTTCAACTTGAAGATGTGTTGGTGTTCAAGACTTTGGAAAGCTTTCCCTTCTTCCTCTTGACCCAACTGTGGGGCTTTCAACCAGCTTTCCTTATCCTCTTTTGAGTTTTAACCTTGTAAGCATGACACAAACTTACAAACAATTAGATCCCTTCTTTCACAACAAAACCTAAAGCTCTAATACCAAAAATTATTTAAATGAAGTATTTTAGTGTTGTTGTGCTAATTTCTCTTTCGGATTTTGAAAACAATGTCTTATGTGTGCTTAAGGGTTCAAGTTCTCTTGCAATTTATTGAGTCTCATGTGTGTATTTCATGTTAAATTTATGAACAATTTAACATAAAAGAAAGGCTAAACAACAACAAATAAAAGTATAGTACATCACCATACAACACATCAACACAAGAATTTTATGGAGTTCACCTCTCTTGGGCTACATCTCCTTGGTCCAGCTTCTATCGCTTGGGCCTCTATATTATGCTCAAATTTGCAAAATGATGTGTTTACAATGTTTTTATGCTCCTAAAACCTGCACCAACGAGTCTCTAATGCCAAAAATTGGTCATATAGCCTCTTTCTACACCTGATTTGGTTGAAAAATCCAAAAATTATGACCATTTCCACTTTCTCCACAATTTATGGCCTGAATTTAGCTAACTGGAGCTAAATCCGGTTAGCTGGCGCTAAAACTGGCAGTTCCGCTAGATTTGGCAGACCGCCAAACTAATCTGGTTTAGGTTAATTAAATGTGTTTAGCGTTTAACCTGCGCTTAGTGGATAACTTCATATTATGAATTAATTAAACATGTTTTATGTTTTAATCCCGTTCTTAAAGTTATTCAGGATTAACGCAATTAAATGAGGTTTAGGTGTTCGTTAAACTGGGTTAACTATTTTAACTCAACGCTTAAGGTTTTAGCACCCTCTCGCTTCGTCGTGTTCACATGCCTCGATTCCATATACTGAGGGTTGGCCACCTCTTCCCCCATCGGAAAACTATTCAAACTTAAAATATAAGCGACAACATAACATAGTTAAGAACTATTGTATGGTGTGGCGGTGGCATGTGGCACTGGTGGGGTGGAGGTCTCATGTTTGACCCCCGCCGACCCTTCTAGTCTTCAAACCATAATTTTATACCACAGTGGGGGGGGCACATGGCGACCCTAGGCTGCACCACATGTCCTCTCCCCATTGGCCCTTCCAAAACCAATCATAATTTGCCAACACATCATGAAATTAGAACCAGTAAAATACTACCACTTGGCAGTTCCTCATTCGACGAATAAAATTGACCAAATTTGACCATGTCAAGTCATCATGCCATGTCAGCAGTACCAACTACTGACTGGGCTACATTTCTGCCTTTTTTTCCAAATTTTGCTTGTTTGTGCAAAAGAACAGAACTCATTTCCGGGAGCATACAGAGTTTATTTCATGTGAAACAAAGTGCATCAAATTCAAAACGATGAGCACTATGCGGTCGTTCAGTTTTCGAACCATTCTGAGAACTTTGAATTTTTAGCATAAAAATGAGCACATGATCAATGAGACTCGACGAATTTTTGCTTCAATCATTGAAGCTCAAAAGAAACGGGTTAAAGCTTAGTATGATCAGTTTTTCCATTCTTGTTTTTTCTCTGAAGTTGAATTGGTCCTGCTTTATGATCAAGCACATGATAAATTAGGGTTCAAGAAGCTCGAGCCAATGTGGCATGGGCCTTACATCGTTCAATGTGTATTAGAGAAAGGCACATATGAGCTAGATTATTATGAAGGTAACGAGTTGGTTGAGCCTCGGAATGGGCTCTATCTTAAGAAGTATTATGCTTGATTGCAATTACAGTACTTTGTACATTAGTGTGTGATTCATTAGTGTGCCTTTAGATTTTTGGTGTGATTATTTTCTTTGCAGACATGTTTCCTCTGTTTACCTCGTGTTCCACTTGGATTGGAGATATCATTAAACCATTATGTTGGTTTTGCTGATGGTGCTTGTCGTAGCACACAGAACTTATCTTCCACAACATGGGCATTTTTTTCCCTTGATGGCGAGTTGGTTACGCTACAAGGTATTTGTCTACGTCAAACAACTAATAATATTGTTGAATATAGTGCGGTCATTGAGCTATTATCAGATGCAATTACTCTCGGTATTAGAGACTTGGTTATCAAGCTAGGATCACTACTCATTGTGTTATAGTTAAATGGTCATTACTGAGTGAGAAACCCTCAGATTTTGTGCATGTATTTACTTCGTCAATTACTGGAAATAAATTTTCATTATATTACATATCAACACAATCCACGAAATTTGAATACATTAACAGATACATTGGAAAATTGTGTACGAGATCAACATTTGCATCATATGTAAAAAATCAAACACATGATTATGATATAAGAAGACTTAGTGACAGTAGAAACATCAATATATATATATATATATATATATCGAGTCTGTAAAAGTTTGTTACATCAAAATATCAAAAAATATGTGATGCATTACTAATGTATCCTGTGCAGTCTTGATAAATGGGTATTCTTCCCCTTTTCTTCACTCTCATAGAGCTCTGAGGCAAGTTTGTCCATTGCATCCCCTCCTTTTCATGCTTGTAGCCGAGGGCTGAGCAAGCTTCTACTGACAGCTAAGTGAAGGGGAGATCTTCAGGGTATTGTAGTTGCATCCAATTTATTCATCACTTACCTTCTTTTTGTGGATGACATTCTGATTTTTAGCAATGGTTCAAGACAAGATCTGAAGAGCTTAAAATAATCCTTGGTTCTCTTTCAAAAAGAAACGGGTATGATATTAAATGAAAGGAAATCATCTCTGACATTCGAAAGTCTATCACTGAGGGAAGTTTGAAGGGCAAAAGCCTTCCTTCCTTTTGAGGCAAATCCTATCAAGGATTGATTAAAATACCTCGGATTTCATCTAAATCCAAATGCCTATAAGAAGGTTAACTGGAGGTGGATTTTGGTGAAGGTGAAAAAATGAATAAGGCATTGGAGCTTCAAATGGATTTCGAAAGCAAGAAGATTGGTCCGGATTAAATTAGTGATTGAATTAATTCCCATGTACTGGATTACCCTCACATGAGTTCCAAAATGCATCCTTCATGCCATAAGGAAGATGTGTGGGAGATTTATATGGGCAGGTAATAAGGAAGAGAATGTTCTACCATGGGTAGCTTGGATCATAATAGTGATGTCTAAATCCCGAGTAGGATGGGGACTCAAAGATCTTCCTCTTTTTGCAAAGTCTCTGTTGACAAAGTCAAGTTGGAAGCTCATCTCTGCGAATAACCTCTTGAAAAAAATGGTGTCTAGGAATTATATTTTCCCCCTCTCATTAGACGAATGGTTTGGGAAGGAAATCAAAAGGACTCCAAACACATTTTCCATATAGAAATAAATTTTTGTCTCTTTTAATGTCGTGGGTTTGAGCCTCGCATGACATGTTGGAAATGGAGAAAGATTTCAATTAGGCCTTGATCCCTGCATAAGTTTTCCATAAATACAGACTACCCCCAGAGATGGTGACATCCCTGAATGAGTAGGGGATAATATATTTAAGTCAAATTCCGGATGATAGAGTAACCTGCATCTGGTTCCAGGGATGGAAGAGTGTAGAACAACTCCATTTTCACAGTGATTTCATGGGCTTATGGAAAGAGTATGTTTCTGGTCTTAGAATGAGACATATCATAATTAAATATCATGAAGACATGACAAGATGAGTACACTCACCTTCAGGTCTTTACTCTCTAAAATTTAAGCATCATTTCTAATTTGAGTCCTGACTACAAATTGAACTAGACTAGTGGTGGTCAAAGATATGGAAGTTGACCTGACCAACCAAGTATATGTTGTTCCTATGGTGTGTTATCATGAACAAAATACCGACCTAGGAAAATCTCCAAAAAAGATGCAAAGAGGGTCCTAGTTGGTACATCCTATGTAAAAATGCAGAAGAATTTGTTTCACATATGTTTATGAACTGTCCTTTTTTCTGCAAGCATTTTGATGCTCACAAAACAGATTCTAGGGGTGAAATATGGAATGGAGAGGACTGACATTTGGGTAGGCTTGGAAATCATGGTGGGATTCATCTCATGAATTCATGCATAGAAACATTCCTCCCCTATATTTTTGGGGTGTCTGGATTTCCAGGAACAAAGCGATATTTAGGGATAGCGCATCAGCCCCAACTCTCATTGCCTCCAAAGTTGCAACCGTTTATGCCCTTTTGCCCACAAAGGAGTCAAATCTACCTTCTCGAGTGGTAGGTACAGAAGAAGTCAATAAAAAATTACCATGGGCTTACTTTGATGGGGCTCTTGATGAACACAGGGTTTGTGGAGGGGGTCTTATCTTGTATCTCATTAGTCAACACTTTTTGAAATCAAAGATTGGTCTAGGCAGAGGGAAAAACAATTACACATAACTTCTTTCCCTAAACCTCCTTTTATGATGGGTTGTGGAACTGGGATGTCGATCTCTACAAGTTTTTTGGGACTCTCTAAACATTATAAATTGGTTCAATGTTGTCCAAAGATGTCACAATCACACTTTGCTACATATTTTAGAAGAGATACAATAGTTAACCAACTATTTTGACTTTGTTTCCTGTTTCCATATACACAGGGAGCATAACACAGATGCAAACTTACTATCTAAGGAGGGTTCTACATAGGATTTGGGCATATGGCATATCTATGAACACATATATGGGGAAACACAATCATATCAACATCATTTTTTCATTGAAATATAAATTGATGCAATAGTTTTTTATTTCTAAATACCTGGAGAGTGGTCTAATATTTTCCATGCTATATATGTTTTTGTTTTATATTGAGTAGTGTATAAACTACTCTTGATTCCTATATGCTCTTAGACAAAGGTTTTGATCTTGACAAAACTATACTAATCTATGGGCTGGTTGTTTTGTTTTATGAGCCTATTTTTTTCTTTTTGATCACGATGGATGGATGGAAGAATGATTCATGCATGTATTTATGTAATTTCTTATATCTTAATAAAAAGGTTGCAATTTTTATACCAAAATAAAAACAACAACAACAACGCCATAAATATCACATAAATAAATATTTATCTATTGTAGCTAGTAATATACTAGAAACTAAAGTAGGGTGAGCTATGTCCCATCCCACCATAGGCTCAGTTGTGCTGCAATTTTTCTCATAGATGGCCACCCCCATGCCATATTTCGATGCCTTGTGGATAACTTAACTCGGGGATATTTCAGATACTGATATTCAGACCATATTTTTAAAACAAAAAATGAAGGCCATTCTCATTTACACACACAAGAAAAAACTCAATGATCAGCCTTTCCATATTTAACTAGGCTCACATTCACTAAAATACCATGTAGATTTTCACATCACAAGGGAGTCCTTCTTTGATCTTTGCAATCCCTCAATCCTTCCCTCTTCGGTGCTTTATGTGCCACACACAAGTAGACCCATTCCCAGTCCTCAAAGCCATCTAGTCCAAACAAATAGAATTGCAGCACATTCATTTCGTATCAAATAAGATATCACCCATAGGTCTTAACCAATCATAAGGTTTGAACCTCTTTGGGTTCAGTCACCAATCCTTTATTTAATTCGAATTTTCTAAGGAAGAGAGAAAGAGAAATGTATGAAAGAGTAATGAAAGATAGAGAAAATAGAAACTTAAGAACCAAGAAAAAGAACCCATTGATTTCTCCTCCCTTCTATTTTTACAGTCACATCTTGACCCTTCATCTTCCCAACCTTTCGACTTCTTAGGAATAATAATAATCACATCAAAAGGGAATATTCACCCAAGGTATATTTTCCTCTTAAGTCAAGTTCCACTCGTCCCGAAGGCATCATAGTCTGTTGGTTATCCCATTTCTTCAACTCTAGCATTTTTATTAATAAAAATAAACAACAAATCATATAATAGATTTTGACATCATAGTATCAATGTTGACACCCCAACATTATATGTTCTTTATTACATTACAAATTTTGGGGTAATGAAGGGGGTGTCACGGTTCATGCCATTTTTTTTGCCCCATACATAGGAAATTTCAATTTTTCCTTCGAGACAAAGCATAATGCCCCACACATGCCACCCCTATTCATTGGCAAAACATTTTGTGTGCAAGAGAAATGAGAATTTGAAACTTTAAATATTGTGGTTGTCGAATTTGAACTTTAAACATTGGGGTTGCAATTACTAAGTGTAAAAGTGATTGTTTAAATTTCAAGGGTATATTTTTATTGCCTTATTGGAATGTGAATAATGCCATATGCCAAAAAATATATGGAGCAAAATGTGTAGAAGAAAATTTTCAATGTGTAAAGTTCAAATATTGATAGTAGTGAAATTTTATACAACTTTAATAACTATAAAGCTTAACTAATGTAATATGTGAATTTAGTCTCTCAAAATATATTTGGCCAAACTATTTTCACTTTATGTTTTTTCATTAAATTAAATTATGGTTATGGTAGAATCACAAACTCCTCCAATTTAATAACATTTTTTATTCATAAATATATGTAAACTTAAATTTAAATTAAATAGTTAAAAGGGAACATCAAATTTAACACTAAAAATAGTTTTCAAAAATTTACAAATTAATTAAGAGTCAAAGCTTTTTGACCTTATTACAGCGGGCGTAAAAATAAGATAAAAATTTAGTACTTTGCTCTACAAAATCAAAATTTAAAAGCAGAATTACTTTATACTCTAAAATACACTAAATTCTAAAATGCATTAAAATTATATTTATATTTGGTTTTCAAATTCCTGTGGTTTTTTGTTTACTGGAGAGTTAGCCGGATTATCCACAGTCTCACGAAACCCTTGTCGACGTTTCGAATCCCAACGGGGATCCATCTTCAGGACATTGGAATGAAGATATTTATATTTATATAAATTGAAAAATATTTATATTTTTCAATTTTTTCGTTTTATTAGAATGCAATAAAAATATAATTTTTAAATTTTTTTAAATAATCTACATAATAATATATATATATATATATATATATATATATATATATATATATATATATATATATATATATATATAACTTATTAATTTATAAGCATATTAGAACTTTTAAAGGAAGGTTTTAAAGTGAAATGGTTTAATGTCCTATTTGTTATGTCAAAGGTGTTTTATTACGAGGTTTTACCTCATGAGAATGTTCCTAGATTCGACGTGTAAGTGTTGCCAGATAAACGCGCTCCATCAACATTACTTCGTTAGCATGGCACCTGCGGTTTTGGTAGTAGCTTGTTTGTTATGGAATACATCCACGTTGCTATCAGTTGCAGCCATGACAACGTCGACCTATTTGTCGGGGCCACTAGATTGCTCAGCCTCAGGTGGTGCCGCTTTCATTCCCCATGCAGCTAGGCACGCAAATGAACCACGCCTTCTCCTACTACCTGGTCGACCGCAAGTCGAATCCTTAGGCATGCTCGAATTTTTGGGCCATAATTCGTTCTCGTCAGAGTAATTTTCACACTGCTGCATACCAATCCCTTTCTACCCTCCTACTACTATGTTTCTCTAGTCGCCATCAGCATTCGCGGCGCTCACCTCGACTCAGTCCCACCCAACGTCTTCGTCTCCTTTAATCCTTTAAAAGATTAATGTATTCCCATTATGCACAAGAGAATAAAGATTGGACAAATACTATTTCTCAACTAATAAAACCTAAGTTATATCCTCCCATCGATACATAAAGATATTAAGCAAATACAAAAAAAATTATGTACAGAAAAACAAGTGAAAAAAAATATATCTTCTATAGAATCAATCTATGCTTATATTTCCCGGATGCGGGTGGAATGGGCGATTAATGGTGCACAGGGGGGCACATGGGTCGGCGCGTGGCTCACCACCACCGCCACCCACCCTCGCATGCATAGAAATTTAAATGACTATGTCCGGCTATTAAATGAGGAACCAGGGGAGCTCTATCCCCGATACCAGAGCATTTCAACATTAACGATGGAGGATTCTGGAATTTGTTTGTGTGTCCCACCCCTCAGAGCTAGTTGTTCCTCTGCTGCAACTGAGCGCAGCTCACGCACCAGCACGGGGGTTCGCTGCACTATCAACTGTTGTATTGACATTCTTCCAGGTTTACACTTCTCGAACAGCGCCTCCTGCAAACTTCTGTGCTCGCCCTCCATCGATTCCTGTCATCAACAAGTCCATTTCGCTCACTCCATGCCTCGTTTACGCCCACGGATGCGTTGCAGGCGCGCGGGGGTAGTTGGGCGCGCCATAAATAGGTCTTCATCTTCCAATTCCGATTCCTCATCGTATTCTTCAGAATTTGGTCCTATGCGCATTCCTGCTCCGCGCAGAGGCCGTGGCAGAGGCCGGAATCGGTTCAGTCCTGCAGGGCACTTCCGCCTGTCCTCTCGGGCTCAATCCCACCATGCGCGCTTCCACTTCCCTTGCAGCGTCAACAACACTTCTCTCTTGGCTACAGTCACCATTGACATCCGGGCTGCCCCCTCTGATCAGGTTACCTCGAACCAGTTTCGTGCCGCCTCGGTGAATTCTCAGGAACCCATTGTGGGGGCAGAGCACCGCAATCTTCAGGCGGATACTCTGCAGAACGCCTCTTCTCCGGACAAAGCTGCTAACTTGGACGTTGAGGCTAACCCTTCGGCTCCACCTGACGGGGATCAAGCGCGCCATGGGGCTCCAACTCCACCTCCTGCTGATGAGGACCCCTACAAATTCGGATGTCTCATTGTAGAGGAAGATCCTCCCACTGAACAATAATGTGGTTCCAGGGCTGCGCTTCTGCATTTTGGTTTTCGTCGACTCGAAGGTGTCTTTCTTCAGCACTTTGTCAATGTTTATTTCTGCTACTGCTCTCATGGGTTTCCCTTTGGTTTATGGATGGTCTCCCCTGCGTGGGAACTACATGCTGTTATATGTCCACTCTGTTATGTGTCCAGGTCAAGATTTTTGTCACAGGTTTATACAATCATTTTTGTTTAATTATGACACGGAATTGTAAAAATCTGGCTGCTAAGGCCTACTCCACAGGGGTCTTAATTTTCAGGTCTGTTCTAATTTCTGTCATAGAAGTCCAATACTTGTTAGGAACAGACAGTTGTATTGTTCTACAAAGTTTTCAGAGTCCTCTTCCAAAATTTTGTGATGATCAATGTCCAGTTAGCAAAGCGAGAATGCTGCATCAATGGGCTGGAATTCTCGAGGCTTCGGCCTCTATGTAACACTATTTTGTATCAATATAGAAGTAGCCTTATTCAGAAAAAAAAATCTATGCTTATATTATTATTCGTTGGATATGATTTGCTATAATTAGTTTTTACAACCGTAATGTAATATTAGTTCTGAAGTTTTTGCAATTGTATATAATATAATATTATTTATAGATAAAAATCATATGAATTTGCAAAAAACATCTAATTATTTAGATCATGTTTATGATCAAAAACATTTAGCATGGTGAAGCACTCTCATTATATTATATACTTTAAATTCCTAATAATCAATATAATGACTATCAAAAGTTAGAAATTTATTATAAATTCACAACAATAATAATTTTTTTTTTTGGTAAGTTAGGTTAAACTATATTAATTCGAAGTAAAACATTACATAGATTATAGGTTGAGTTTATAAGTTGCGCTTAGCCAATCCCAGCCTTCATTGCTTTCTAAGTAGCGCACGTATGGGGCTGCCTCCTTGGAGGATACCAGCCCTGTAATAACATCAGATAGAAAATTACAAAATGTGTCATGGCACTTGTGCAAGTAAAAGTTCTATAATATGAGCTGAAATAAAAGAAAACTAAAAAAAGTTGAGCGACCGCATAGTCATGGTGCTCCTGCATCGTCCTCGTTGTCTGGGTCCTCCTCCTCGATACAACAACTGTACTCATGCACTATGGCCTCCTCCTCGATATGACAACTGTACTCCTGCGTTATGGCCTCCTCCTCAGCAGAAGATCAGCCCTGAGGCCAAGAAGCAGGTGCACAAAGAATGGGAGTGACCGGGTACTCAGCTTCCAGTACTTGCATCCAAATGCCCTCCGAGTCCATAATCCATACATCGGTGTCTTCCCCCATAACCTCTTAAACCAGAAGAGGATCGGTTTTACGGGGCATGGGTTGCTCCTGGTGTGTAATGGTGGATTTCCTGGGTCCACTTCTGCATCTCTGCATTTCCTAAGCAGGGGCCTCCTCCTCCTAGTCGCGTGCAGGGCATTGTGGAGCATCCCTGGAAGAGGAGCCCTTAAAGGATTCCAAGTGATTATCAAGCCCTTGCTGGTAGCGTCCAGGGAACGAACCTCTTTTGTCACCCCTGATTGTCCTTTGGTGTAGACGTGGAGCCATGGGAGAGTGAAGCAACAAAGGGGTAGGGGGCTGAAAGGTATTGGAAATTTTCTCTATGGGGGGGTGGTTAATACAGGAGCAGAGAAAGTAAGTGCGTAGCTGAGTTCTATTGGCAAGGTGTCACGCAGGTGGGGGGTGCGCAGTAGGGGGAGCTTGCTGGGAGCACGCAATCGGGAAAAACTAGTTAGGCAGGGGGAGCCAAGGGGATGTGCGCAGTCAGGAAGGTGCGCAGCCGATAGGGTGCCCAATGACCAAGCACTGGGGGGGAGGTTTCGCAGCTAGTGGAGCGCGCAAGAGGGTTGTGACTGAAGCAGAATGGATAAGGGGGAGAGGAGGTCTTTGCAAACTAGAAGAACAAACTATGAATGATACAATGCGGAGGGGCATTCCTTTTTGTAGACATGTGTCACAAGTAAAGATGTTTTGAATTATTGTGACACGCTCTCAGGTGCATGTTGCGACAGTTCTCATGTGGTAGCATGTGATTCGAGTTATCGCAGTGAATCATGTTCATCCGAGAGCTCATTCAAATGATTGTAGAGGAGAGGTTCCACACCAAGTGGTTGTTGGCATTGCGTATCTTCGTCATCATGTGCCTCCATAACCTCATGTGAATTATTTCATAGAGGTAGATCCACTTCAGGTGAAGGAATGTGTTGCAGATCTTCGTCAGCTCGCACGTGGGAGGGAAAATTTTCATGTGTGTGCGTCATGACACTCGCATCCAAGGAATTCATAACAATAATATTAATTTTCATATATATATATATATATATATATATATATATATATATAGTAAGTTAGACATTTCTTATAAATTCACACAATGTATATTAAAAAACACATTCTATTTTTTTTTCTAAATAAGATTAATTCTATTGATATAATACAGAAGGATTACATTCGACACCAGCTCACCGGAATAGCTTGTGCTAGCCAATTCTGACTGAGGTAAAGTTCAAAAACTAAAAATATGGACTACCACGAGTGGGGAAACCAGTCCAGGAAGTGCTACCCAATGAGGGGAAACCAACATGAGCCATAATTGTCCAAAAAGAGAGGAAACTAAGCATAAACAAGAAATACATAAAAGCAGTAGCGTAAAAGCTAACAAAAGTAGGAGACCTCGAGATGCAAAAACGTCCACCACTGGTCATGTTTCAGATATCTAGGGGAGGTCTTCGACAATATAGCAGTCGTATTCCTTAGAGGAATCCTCAACCTTCTTCGTTTTCTATGATTACGGCTCTGGCGTTGAGGCTGAGTGCACCCCTGCAAACTATGTCGTGCTCATTGCTTCTGAACTCTCCCCACAGTCACTACCTGAGAAGTGAAATGTTGTTTTTACCGGAAGATTTGCCACTTTTCTGGATAGCTGCTAAGTGGACTTAGAAATTGTGGACTTCCGCAAGCACTTCCAAGATCCAAACTCCATTGCACAGGAGTGGACATCTGGGAGGTGGAGGGATAAAGAAGAAGAGACACAATGCTCTGCTCGTTCCTCACAAGTATCCAAGCGAAGTGAGAGTTCTACAGGTCGATCCTCTCGGGGGGGGGAGAGTGACAGTCAGCCAAAATGGATATGGGTGGATGGGAGGCTTGGCCTCTCCCTTGGCCTCAGCGATAGCGCATCCTGTGGCGTCGAGGCATGGCATTGGAGGAGAGCCGAGAGGGAAGACTGAAAGGTGAGGAGGAATGAGAAGGCAAAGCGGTGGAGGCGAGAGGTGAGACGGAGCGACAAGCACAAAGAAGGCAGGATACCTCCAGCTGCAGAGAAGGCGAGGAAGACAGATGGAGGTTCTGCCCAAAAAATTTCACGTACAGGCGTCTACCAGAGGGAGCAGGAGGATGACAGGGTGCCATGAATTGACTGTGGGAAGGACGAACATTAAACGAGAGTGCAGGTGGAGTGCAAAGAGCGTTAAACCAAATCAAGTGGAGAATGAATGTCGCCGAATAAAACACAAAGCCAGAGAAAATACATTGTATTTTCATCGATATCAATGGAAAGTATTGTTTTGCATTGATTTTTTCTTGAAATTTATGTAACTTCGTCATTTTACATTATAGTATTATTTAAATTTATTTTCCAAATCCTTTTTATGGTGTGTACCATTAATATCAATATAGTATCAAATCATTTTACAACCAAATCATATTAAACACTAATGTTATTGACATTATTATATTTAATAGTGAATCATTGTATGGTGTTTTTAAAATTAACATTGTAAAAGAAAAGTAAAATGGAATCAATGCTTTAGAGTTGCAAAACACACTTAATAAATAATTAAACTTGACTTTAAGCGATTGTTGCATTAATAATATAAAAACTACTTATAACTTGATACTATTTTTATAATGTTGCCATTATAATAATAAACCTATCACATAAAATGAAAATGAAAAATGCCTTTAAAATTGGATAAATATTTTAGCAATTTTTCACAAATCTATCAAAGTTTTATGTTAATGTTTGTTATAAGTTGGATTATTATATTTACACCAACGAAATTCAAAATTTATCAATATGTATGCATTTTAAGTAAGTTTTTTTTTGTTTACATGCTTTATATGTGTGTGTGTGTGTGTGTTTGTGTGTGTGTGTGTGTGTGTGTGACCATTTGAGACAATTTTTATTGTGTTGATTATCAAGTTGTTCCCCCTTTTGAAAATAGCCAAATAATAAGTCATAGTGTACAAGGTACATCTCTTGTGTCACATATGGAATTTGAGCTAGCTCTTGAGTCGTAGTGGCTATCTCAAAATTTTCCAAGGGAGATATCTATACTTGATAAATACCTCATAATTTATGTGTTTTGAATTTATTTCATGTCATTCTAAAAAACCCCAAAGAAATTGAACTCCTCTTATATGTACCTTCTTCCAACAAGCATTGTCATTGAGCGTTCCTTTACACCTCTAGGTGCAAATGCTAGTTAATAATGAACAAGACACGTAAGCCAATTTTAGCATATATAAAAAAATAAGAACTTTTCCTGAAAAGTTATTTCTTTAATTGTACTTTCTATTTTACATATATATATATAAAAAATAAATTTATAAAATAATAATTAAATTGTTTTTAAAGTATTATAAATTTTGTGATATTCATATTTATATTAAATTATAAAATAAATTTTAATATTTTAATATAATAAAAATATATATTTTTGTATTTAAATTAAAAAAAATAATGATGATGATGATGATTAACATCCACTAAGACTAATGCGGCCTATCGGACCTCGAGAAAAGAAAAGGAAAAGGAATCTAAGTACGATTCTTCAAAATCTTGTTTCTATGATCAAAGAGAAGGAAAAGAAGTGCTCCAAGATCACTATAGATGGGTTGGCTTAATAAGTCAAGAAGATTGGAAGTGTTGCAGATGTTAGGGAATTGAAATTGGATATGAGTAAGAGTCAGGCAGTCTAAAAGGAAATGTTTTTCATCTTCCACATTCTTGGTATCGCAAATCTGACAGATTCTATCGTTCTAGAAAGTCTTGGGAATAGACCACTGCCTGGTTTCACTTCGAAGCTCATGATAATTAGTTCTTATCCTAGCGATGTTCATTTTTTTCTTAGTGTTGGTCAACACGGAGAGATAATTTTGGTTATGAAGGGTGGGGTTGATCACCTCCTTATAGTATCTTAGCTTCCTTTTACCCTCCAACTCCTTATCCTCCCATAGGTTGTCCTTAAAATTGGAGGTAATAATATCTTTGACACTATATTTTCTTCCCATACTGATCTCCTCCTTAATTCCCCAATGGTTGAGCCAAGACTCGGCATCCTTATGCCACCCATGCTTGAGGAGAAGGTGGGGTTTTTTACTAAAGTTAGAAGCAATTTTTGGGAGCTTCTTCGATTCCGTGTTGTAAAGCTTCTTCTTATACATCAAATATTTAAACATAGTTGTACTTTCAATGGGGCAGAGACCAGCTTCGATCAAGAGGATAGGATAGGGAGTATTTCCCTTGATCTTTAGGTTGTAGGTTATGAATTTCTTTTGAATCATCTCAATATTCCTCCATGACTCTCTGGATATATTGCAACCCCAAACTTCACATCCATATAAGACAATAGGGGTGAGGGGATTCTCAAAGAAGAACCTCTTTTTACTCCAAATGCAAAGATTGACCAACTTGCAATTGTTTTCAAGCACATAATAAGCTTTCCAACCTCCACTAATTCTTTTCTCAATGCTATAATTCTAGTTGAGCTGATGAGGAAATTCAATACCCAAATATTTATAAGAATAAACCTGCTCTAAGCACTCGTTATTATAAACGAAACTACGAGGGGTGATATTTTTGGATTTAATGATCATGACTTTAATCTTGTCGATATTAACTCTCATAACCATCTTGGAGAAGTATACATGAAGAGTCTTAAGCTACTTGTCTTGCTCATCATGGAATTTTTCAAGAAGAATGATATCATCATCATAAAGGAGAAGAGTAATGATAACACTAGCAAGCTCGGTGCCCTTGCATCCCGTAGTTTCTAGACATTCCTCTAGCTATTCGATGTATATGCCAAAAAGGGTAGGGAATAGGGGACACCCTTAATTAAATTTGATATTGCATTTAATGTCTTTAGACCACCCTTCATTGGTCTTAAGCTTGGTAGTGACAGTCTCGTAGAGGCAGATCACAACAATCGTTAGTCAGGAGGAACCATGATCTCTTCAAGTCTCTCCCAATGCTTATCTCGAGGAATAGTGTCGAAATATTTTCTAAAGTCCCCAAAACAACAGAAGAGATTAGTTTTACTATTGCGACATTCCTCTACAATAATCCTAAGAGTGACAATATGGTCGATAGTCGAGTGATGTCTACTAAAACCAGCTTTCCCTTTAGCTCTTTTGCCCTGGATTTCCAGCCAAAAGCTAAGCTTATTTTCCAAAATGAGCCCATAAATATTGGCTAGGATGTTGCTAATCATAATGGTCCTATAGTTAGAGGGGATGCTTTTGTCCCCATTTTTAAAGATAGGCACAATAAGGCTTTGTGTCCAAAGCTGAGGGAAACCATGCTTTATAGCCAAATTGAGAAGCTTGTGGAGATGAGGAATGAGGATAGATCTTCCCATTTTAAGGATCTCATCTTGGTATCTTTCAATATCTTTAGCTTTCCCATTAGCAAGCATATTAATCCTAGATTAAACGTCTTCCAAAGAGAATACATCCTCCCTAATAGGAGTGTTTAAGGTGGTGCACATAGTGTCTGGAGACTTGTACAACTTCTTAAGATAGTTTCCCCAATTTTCTAAGGGGACAGAATGATTATCTTTGGTTTTACGAACAAGCACATTCCACCAAAACTTGTTGGGCGTGACTTTAAAACGGTGGAGAAGATGCTCTTGTATTTTATTAATATATGACTTCTTCTTCCTCTTGATGAGAGCTTTGTATATATTTATATTCCAGAGCTTAATGATTTCATTAGGAGCATCTTTGATTGATTTCCTGGAAATTTTACATTCTTTGCCATACCATGGATTGGAAGTTCTATTATTCTTCTTAAATTAAGTCTCATTAGAGAACTTGCTAATGGTATTGGAAAGGGTAGTAGTAAAATGGTAATAAATTTGATCAATGTTTCTATTATAAGTCATGGAGTCTAAATCCCTTTCTAAATCCCTTAGGAAGAGTTTGACCTTACTTCTATCAAAGTGAATGTGTCTTTTGTTTTCACTGGTCTCCTGCATGTGGGTGGTATGTGTAACAAGATTAAGGGATAAAGACAGAGGCATGTGGTTCGAGTCAGGCTCAAATTCAAGCTCAAAGTTTTTAATATGGTTGAGGATGAGGGTGTCGGAAATCCCAGAATCCATAACACTACTACCCAGCCCATGAAAATAGGTCATCTGGCCGAAGAGGGGCCACTTGTTAATACCATTACAAATGATTAGGTCCTTGGAACGAAAAATTTTGAGGAGCTCGGTGCCAAATAAGTTATTGATTATGTCTTCAAATTTTCTCTTGAATCTATTATCTAAGTTACTATCTTCATCAAGCCACAAGGGATTGGGGCTAGAGTTGTTACTTAACATAATGGCTTGGATAGTAGCAGTTCTAGCATTAAATTCTCCAAGAAAAATGATATTAACTTCATTCCTTAGGTTGAAGATGTCTTTTTATAAGGTATTGAAAGGACAATTGTTATCCAAGTTGTTTTTCTTATAAGATGTAGATTTGATAGGAGCGAACTAGCATATTCCAAGAAAGATCCTATTGGTGGTAGAATCAGAGATTTTGATCCAAATGCATTGGTTGAAGGGGTCGATTTTATGAAGTCGAATGTGAGAGGAAACAATTTTCCTTATATAGTAGGCTATACCACCAAAACCCCTTCGAGAGGATTTCTTATTCCAAACTGACCAAAGAGTGAAACTGTCAAGGTGAGGGACCTTATATTCATCATGCTCCCAAGTTTCAGCTAAAAGAATAAGGTCAATATCACTTGGGATCAAACTTAACATAGGAGATTTACACCATGGAAAACCACAGTAGTTCTAGAAGAGGATTCAGAATGATGAAATTCCCTATTTATCACTTGTTCTTGAGACTTTATCTATAATAATAACTTTCCTATTCCTAATGATTTCCCATTTCCTTGCCTTTCTTGCCTCCTTGACCTTTTGGACTTGTTTCCTAAGTTCATCTTGGTCTTCTAGAATGAGATCTTCATTTATAAAGATTATTGATCCTTTTAGGCTTGGGGATTTCCTGAGTATATCTAATTTATGTTCATTACAACTGACCTTGACCCATATTAGTCTGTGTTTATGCTCAAGTATATTTCCTACCCTTATTGCTTCCGCGAGATAAGTTGTTAGAATTTGAGATTTTGTTTTTAATTGTTCTTTAACTATTTCTAATATGTCTTCATTTTTGTTATTCTTCTATACCCACAATTATAAGATTTAAGGCTCTTTTGTGGCGCTCATGGTCAAGTACAATTAGTTTATTAATTTCCTCTTTTAAAGGTTTAATATATAAGTTATTCTTTGTTTTATTTAGGGCTAAGTTATTATGTAGTTTTTCTTTTAAATTTTTAATCTTGCTTTTCAAGGTGTCATCATCTTTAACCATGGCTTGTTTACTATGTTCTATTTATTGAATTTTACATTTCATTTCTTGGAGTTTAGTTTTCAGTGTGATTATTTTATTTTCTAATTTTTGTTGTTGTTTTCAAGCATTGTAATTAGTTCTAGTTTAAAATCGTTTTCACTTTCTTCTCTTCCTCTTTCTAAAGATTCAATGTACTCATAAAGACTCTCTAAGGTAATTTTACTTGGTCTGCCATTACTAGAGAGGGGTTTAGAAATATGAGGAGAAGTACTCATAGTATAATAAAACAAAACTTAACAAGAGGAAGGTAATTGGGAACATGTGCACATGTCAAGACCAATGCGAGGCTATACTCATCGCAACTCAGAGGTTGTATCCTTGGCAAATAGAGATTTATTAGATTTGTGGGAGTTAGGGCTTGCCTCTCTAAGCCCATGTTGGAGAAGCGATTCCACCAACTGCTAGAGAGTTTTATTGAGCGCCCGAATTTTATATGAACAATATGAGGTAGCCACTCTTCACTGCACGATGTAATGAATATATACCACACTTACACTTCTTTTTCAACCAGTGGCGTCCTCAACTTCCTGGATGACACCCCTTATTTACTTGTTGCCTGAAAAATGCTTCCTGAATGACACCAATGGGTCCAATGACATCGCACTGTAGGTTAGTATCCGGCTTGCCTTCAAAAACAAAGACCTTCAGAGAGGTTTTACGCCACCTCAATGGAATATAAACAATTCGTTGTCTCATAGGGCTTGTTCCCAGCATTGGATACCTTAACGAAATGACCTCATAATTGTGAAACGTTGCCTCAGAATTCTGTTGTTCTCACAGCAAGCCAATCTACTGACTTCAGGAGGGCCTTCGTTGCTATAAAATATCAATCTAGGGCCTCAGGATAATTCTGGTACCCAGAAGAGTAATTCGTCATTCCAAGAGAGTCTTCGTTTCCCTGCAAGACCAACCCGCACCCTCAGGAAGACAATGATGCTTAGGAAAGGTAATTTGCGGCCTTATAAGGTTGACCCAACCCTCACTGCCACAGACAATTAAATTTCCAATCTTCGTTGGCCACTGAAATTCTAATTCTCAGCCCTGGTATGCCACCCACTGTCGCAGAAGAAGATTTCTTGATATTGATATGATATTTATAGATTGATATTAAATATTTGTAAAATTACATAAAATGTAAATTTTAAAATTGTAAAATTCCATAATTAATTTTAAAATGTTCAACATATTAACATCCACATTCACGATCTACAAAATTAAAACAAAGGCCATTATCTTGTTTTACTAATGGAAATATTAATGAGGATTCTGAAAGTCTAAGGTTTTTCTCCCCAAGCTAGAATGAGGTCAGGTCATTGTAGCTAATAGATAGAGACTTGGTTGGGAAATTCATGGGGCTCTAGCCCTCCCCTTGATCATGGAATAATTATTTGGAAAATATTTTTATACTTTCTTCTTTGAAAGAAAGGGAGATAGAGATTTAATATTCCAAAGTAATCCATAGCTTATGAGTGCACAAGGGTTATATCTGGATTATTGGAGCCCAAATTTTAACCTTGAGAGTGACGTCCCTATGGCAGTTTTAGTGTGGTTGAAGCTCCCATTTCTCCCATTACATTGTTGGAATGAGAATACATTTCATTTCAAAGTGTAAGTAATGCCCTTGAGAAATGCATAGATTGGGTCGTGCCTCAAGATGGGATTTTTTCTTGTGCTCATATCTACGTAGAACTGGATCTGGATAAAAGATTACCCATGACAATAAATCTAAATCTCAACAAGTAGTCTCATCTCTAGGAGGTGGACTATGACCAACTTCTATTCAACTGCAAGATATGCCATGAATATGGCCATTTTGCGAGAAATTTCCCAAAAAAACACCAGGAGAAAGCAACAAAAGCGACAGATGATGGGGAACAATGGCATCAACAAAAGAGGAGGAGAGCCTCAATATGACAAACAAATAACCAACATAAAGGAAATGTGAATAGAGGGAAAGGGAAATCTCTAAAAAAAAGAGTCTAATCCAAGGGAGAAGGTAAGGGCAATTCAAATCAGTAGAGAAATTCCTACAAATCATTAATTTTGGTGAATGAAGGAGGAGAGATCCCCCCTTGCCAAAATATCCAATTCCTCCCATAGTGGTGGATGATTTGGTAGATAAATCAGATGATAGTATGCCCCCATTAGAATATGCCCCGATCCTAGAGAAGTAAGAGAATGGGTCCTCCTCTTAAAAAGAGGAATTCCTCTCACCTAGAATCCAACAAATCAGATCTTCCCCAGTCAACTCCACCAATGATAAATCCAAAGTATAAAGAGAGAATAAGTAGGAAATATCTCACATAAATGTGGAGAAGAAATCAAATAGATATGGACTAAAAACATAGAAAAACATAAGGAAATGGGGACCGAATCAACCCTAGAACCTAGATTGAAAGGGATTTGTAACACAAGGAAATGAGGTATTTCATCCCCTGCACAGCACAAGTAGTAAGTAATGAAGATTCTCTCATGGAACTGCAGGGGGTGTGGATATGAAAAGAAATTATTAGAATTAAAATCATTAGTAAAAAATAAATACCCCTATTCCTCCCGCTCTATGAGACTAAAATGGGGGATCAAGAAATCCTCCATCTTTAACACAAAATCTAGCACGATAGAGGGATAGCAACAGTGATTTTTCATGGAGCCTCGAGAAGATTCTACATGCTTTGGAAACAAGATGAGATCAAGTTGTTTTCTAAAAGACATAGATTGCACTGGTTGGCAAAAAAATCCTCCATCTCTCTACAAAACATATATCTTCCATAATTAATTTTCACATGCCACTCCTTTATCATGAAATATTAAAATGTTGGGATTCATTGTCAAACCTTGGAAACCCCTCATATGAAGAAGACTGTATAATTGGAGGGAATTTTATTACGACCCTACACTAGTGGGAAAGGAAAGGCGACACCATAGTAAGAGACCAGTTGTAGGAATTCATGGAGGATCTCACGGGGAATTTAAATATGATGGATGTGAAATCATCCACACAAATAAATAAATAAATTGTGTGTGTGTGTGTGTGGAATAAGAAAAGGCTTGACCATAGTCACGTAGCGACAAGATTGGGTCTCTTTTTTAATTTCATATTCCTTTATCTCCAAAAAAAATCTAGTCTCTTCAAGTATCCTCTTGTGGAATGTTTTTGACCATGGCCCAATAGCGTTGGATTTCTCAACAATTCTAGATTATGACCCCTTCCATTTTGTTACAATCCATTAGGGGCCTGTAAATATGGATTCCATGAGTTTTTATGCTTTGGTTTGGAGCTCTTGGATCTAGGGAAGCCCTATCGTGATATGGGAAAAAAAATTAAGCACCTCAAGGATGCCTTGAAGTGTTGGGTTAGAGCTCAAGGTGAAAATCAACAAGCAAAGATTCAAGCATTGCAGCAAAAAATGGAGTCCCTTTAATCCAAAATGGAGGATGGTCATATTTCCAAGGAAATGATGAGGAAGAAAAGGAAACTTTTACAACTCTACATAAGTCTCTTCAAGACTAAGAAGAGGAGTGCAAACTTAAATCAAGAAGCATATGGCTAAAGGCAGGTGATATGAACACCCAATTTTTTCATGAGCAAGCTTGAAACTAGACTTTCAAAAATAACATCAAGGAAATAATGATTGATGGAAATATAATCAAGGATGTCAATTTGATTAAAGAGGAGGAAACTCACTATTTTATTGACCTCTACAACACTACATCCCTGGCTAGCCTGGAATTGGAACATGTCCCAGAAGTAATCACCTAGGAAGATAATTTGCATCTCTTAAACAAGGTCACCATGGAATAAGTTCATAAAGTGGTTTTCTCATTTGACCCAGAAAAAGCCTCGGGCCCCGATAGATTCCCAATGCATTTTTATCAGTGGTTCTGGGAGGTAATTACATATGATTTGTATCGAACGATTGATTATTCTTTCAAAAATTTATGTAGGGGGGAGGAATAAATTCTTCCTTCCTAGCCTTGGTCTCAAAAGAGGAAAATCCCTATTCATTTGTGAGGTTTAGGCCTATCTCTCTATGTAATGTCTCTTATAAGGTGATCTCTAAAATTATAGTTTTGAGATAATAAAAAAAAAAATCTGCCCAAATTAATCACAAAAAGTCAAGGAGGGTTTGTTCCCAATAGGCAGTTTGTTGACAATATCATCCTTTTTCAATAGCTTTCCATTCATTCAATCCAAGGCAAGAAATATCAACGCATCATCATTAAGCTTGATATGGCCAATGCCTTTGATAGGGTACGACATGATTCATTATACATAGTAATGGAAAAATTTGGATTTGATGGAATATTTATTTGTTGGGTCTATTTATGCATCCAATCCATTTGGATCTTGCCTCTTATAAATGGGATATTGGATGGCTTAGTTCGGTCATCTCATAGCCTGCGCCAAGGGTTCCTATTATCTCTATTTCTTTACATTTTAATGGATGATTCACTCAGTATAAGGATGGAATTTTATAGATATGTTTATAATCTCCCTGGAATCAAATTTGAGAGGGGGGTCAAGAGTATTAACCACTGTCAGTTTGTTGAAGACACTCTCATATTAGGAGGGGAATAAAAAATCATATCACATAGATTTAATAAAATTTTGGATTATTCTTTGAACGCTTCAAGGGGACTAACAAATGCATGGAAATTGTAAATATTCTTCTAGAATGTTTCCAACAGAAGAAAAAGACAAATCAGCAGGATCTTGGGGTTCCCATCTATGGAAACCTAGATGTATTTCAAGTATTTGAGCATCCCCATATGTATGAGGAGTCACTATATGTAGGTGTGGGAAATTTTTCTATCCAAATTTAAAAGAAACATGGAACCTTGGGGAGTGCAATGGCTGAATTTGGATGGTTGTGTGGTCCTAGTTAAGGTCATTTTATCATATCAACCTTTGTATCAATTCTCTACATTACTTTTTCCCCAGGGTGTCCTCCTCCTGTTGGAAAAGGAGGTGAAAATTTTCCTTTGGGAGGGAGGACGATCCAATACAAATAAGTACCAACTGTTAAAATGGGAAAAAATCAGGCTTCCAAAATTCCATGGTGGGTTGGAAATCTGTGATCCCACCTTGATTAATAAGGCAATCGGGGCCAAGCTTGTTTGGAGACTAATAACTCAAAAGGAATATCAATGTTGGAAAGCCATACTAAAATGAAAAAATATAAAAATGGACAGAGCTCATAGTCTCAATTTAATCTGAGCTTCTAAAGGTGGCTCCAATATTTGGAAACTCCTTACAATGACAACCCCTCTAATCAACTCACATGTCTTTTGGGAGCCTGGCTAAGAAAAAACCATTAACTTATGGAAAGATAAAATAATAGCTAAGCAACCCTTAAAGGAGAAACATGAATTACAACTTCTTAGAGAAATATTAAGTGCTCAAGGGAAGAAAATTTTAACATATATTTCAGACTGGATGGAATAAGATCTTTGGAAGGGATGGAACCTTCGAGGAATACCAAGCAACCTCTATCATTTGGTGGAAAAACTCTGATACATGTTGGTTGGATGTGTGCCATGGAGGTTGGATGAGGATGACATGTTGGGTTGAGGGGACTCCTAGTATTAAGTCAAAGACGGGTATGCCTCCCTCCTTTTTGCATTGCCTCCAAATTTGGGAAAATTTGGGAAATCCAACGCTAATCCAAAAGTGAATGATTTTTGTTGGCTAATAGCGCATAGGAAAAATTTAAATAATGAAAACCTAAGTAAGAGGATCATTCAAGGTCCATCCAGATGCTTTTTATGTAAGTAAAACGAGGATTTCATACAACACCTCCTCCTAAATTGCCCATAAATTAATGCAGTATAGTTAGAAGCCACAAAACCACTCTCAGGGATGTTGATCTAGCTTAAAAATTTGACTGAATATTTTTACACTTGGAGGAGGAAGTACATGGGGTAGTTTCCAAGGCATTCTATATCTAAATATTAATGGGGAGCACTTCCAAAAAAAAATTGTTGGGCGGTGTGGCTCGCCCGTAATAATGTTCTTTTCTATTTTATTGAAGTGTATGCACAAATAATCACAATGAAAGCTTTAGCTCTCTACTAGAAATTTGGGGCCTCAAAATTTCTCCAAGCCTCCTCCATTTAGGGATTAGATGATCAATAGCATCATTTGTACCTTAAAATGAAAATGTTAAGTAGTCCCTCCCCACTTGTAACAAGAATTCAACACCCTTCACAAGCAGATTGGATGCTAAAAATGACAAACGAAGAATTCAAAAGATGGAAGAATAGAAAAATAGGGTGGATCCTCAAATTTTATGGAGCCTCTAAAGGAAATCCAGGAGTGGCAGGAGGGGGAGGGGTCCTTAATGTCCCTAATGGAAAAAAGGAAACAAAATACTCATGGGGACTTGGCAAAACGATCATTAATCTCATTGAAGCTTATACTCTCCTTCAAGGAATATAGTTAGCCAAAGTGACCCAAATCTCAACACTCACTGTGATAGGATACTCTCTCCTCTTGATACAACATTTGGTGAATAACTTTCATCCAAGAGATAAAGCATTGGGACACCTTGTGAAAAGAATCAAGGAAGCACTGAAAGGACTGGATAAAGTCTCTTTTTTTCATGTGCTTTGAAAGCTCAATAAAATGGAAAAAAAATGTTCCAATGTAGGTTTCCAGCTAGATATGGGCACTGTAGTGGTCAATGAGCAATCCAGGTATGCACAAATCCCTTGAAAATGAATGTATCTAACACAAGCCAAAATAAATCCAAAGTATTTGTAGGAGGATTAATTGGATGCTTTGTAACAACAAGAGGAGGACTTGAAGAATCACATTGAGGATTTAAAGACCCAACTGAGAAATGTGGAAGAATACCAGCCAGCCTTAACAAGCTCCAAAGCTCCTTTGACTTAAACGAGCCTGCCCAATGCATGAGAAGCCTTATTATCAACACAGTTTAAAGGATATATGGTATGTGAATTTTGTATGTTGGGAGGTTGGTTTTGTAATATTTTTACCTACAAACCACCCTTTTTTGAATAGTATATAAAGTTATGGTAGAAATAGAAGTATTAAGAAAAATATAGAATGAAAATTGGGAAAATTTGAAACCATAAGCATTGTGTCTCTTTTGGTAATTCAGTTTCCCCCTAGCGCAAATTTTAATACAAAAATTCTCACTTTGGTTTTTTTTTATAAATTTTGATATTGACCAGCCAAGATCCATCTTAACCTCGAATTTATCAAACGTTGAGATGGATCAAGTGAAAACCTCTTTTTCGAGTGAAAAAAATTGAGGAAATGTTTTCACCTCGAGAGATTTGATCCCTTTTGATGCTTGATATATTTGGGATTAAGATGGATCTAGGCTGGTTTCAATCATGTGTGGTCACACAAAATTTGTTTAACATATAATTATTCTGATAATTTTAAATATGCTAAATATCTCTAAGATTAATCCGGTCATTTTAATTTTGAATTTTTTCAGTTACCTTAGTTTGTTGAAATGATAAAGATTGTTAATAACTTGAATGATTAAATAATTTTTTTGAATGCAAAGTGATAATGTAACAATGTTGAATGGTAGAAAATGTGAATAATAAGAATGTAATCAATTACAAATAGTCTTCGTTGTGATCAATCTCAAACTATTTTCTTCTATGGTTCTTATTGTCACACCTATTACTTTTGCCACATTTTCATATCAATCATATGAAAAGGGTGGTTTAAATCGTAGATCTTTCAAATCTCTAACTCGTGCTATTGTAGTAAACATCATACCTTATCTCTCTTGCTTTCGAATATTAATAACAACTTTCTCCAAAGTCAATCATTGTGACTTATATAGTGTTAAATCCCAAATAAGTTTCAATGGTAGTTGTTTTCTATTACCTCGTTTGAATGCAAAGTTACTAATAATGTTAAATGACAGAAAATGGGAATAATAAGAATGCATTCAATTACAAATAGTTTACAGTTTCAAGAAGCAAACATTTTAGGTAAGTGAAAATTTTACTTAAGATGAAAATTCAAGTATTTAATTTATGGTTGAATTATTGTAACACAACTATCAATGCACGTCATCAAAAAAAAATTGTGCTTACACTGAAATCAATGCAAACTATTAACCTAATTACTTTGAAATTAATGTACATCATACATCTAGTTACATCAAATAAAAATCAACATCTACATTGAAATAAATTCATCTAGTGGAAGCAATAAAATAGGATTAGGAATCAATATCTACACTTAAACCAATGCATATATTTTAGTGAAAACCAAAATATTCATGGCTTTCTAAATCCAACTTCTTTTACCTTCTATAAAAGTCTTACTTCCTCTTCCTATATGGTTAATAATGTTCAATATTGTATAATACTATATAATATTTGTATTTGTCTATGTGTGTCTCTTTCTTCTTCCATATCTCTCCCCATCCATCTTTGTGTCTATCTCCCTCACTCACTCCTTCTCTCTCTATGCCTACCTCTCCCCTCTCCCCTCTCCCCCTCCTTCTCTCCCCCATCTCTCTCTCTCTATATCTCTCTCACTCTCTCCCCCCCCCCACCATCTATATATATATCCCCCTCCATCTCCCTTTCTTTGTCTCTATATATCACCCCCCAAGCTCTCCCTCTCTCTCCCTCTCTATGTCTCTCTCTTCTTCCCTCTCTTCACCCTCTATCTATATCTCAATATCCCTTCGCTTGACCTTATTTGTCTCTATATGTCACCCCCACAAACATACATACTCTCTCTCTCTCTCTCTCTCTCTCTCTCTCTCTTGTCACCCCCTCTCTCTCCACCTTTCTCTCTATATGTCTTTCTTCTTCCCTCCCTCTCTCTCTCCCTCCCTCTCTCCTTCTCTCTATCAAGTCCTCTTATCTCTTCCTTCCTCTCTCTTCCTTTCTCTCCCACCTCTCTCTCTCTCTCTCTCTCTCTCTCTCTCTCTCCAAATCTATCACTATCTCCCTTCCTCTCTCCTTATCTCTCTCCCCCTCTTTCCCCCTTTCATCTTTGTGTCTCCCTCTCTTTCCCCCCCTTCTCTCCCTCTCTCTACCCCCCTTCTCTCTCTCTTCCTTCCTTCTCTCCTCTCTCCCACTCTCTCTACATATCTCCCTTTTCACTCCCTTTCTCTATCCAACTCTATCTCTTTATGCCTTTGTTCCTCCCTCCCTATCTCTTCCAATCCAAATCCATCTTGCCCTCCATCCATCTCTCCTTCTCTCTCTCCCCTCCTCTCTCTCTTCCTTCCTATCTCTCTCACCTCCCTCTCTCTGCCCCTAATCACTCTCTCTCTCTCTGCCCTCCAACTTTGTCACTATCTCCCCTCCTCTCTTCTTCTCTCTTCCCCCTCTCTCCCCCATCTCTGTGTCTCCCTCTCTTTATCTTCCATCTCTCCCTCTTTCTCTCCTCTCCTCCTCACTCTCTTCCCTCCTTCTCTCCTGTCTCCCTCATTCTCTCTCCCTCTCTTCCTTGTCACTCCCTCTCTCTATCCACCTCTATCTCTTTATGTCTTTTTTACTCTCTCTCTCTCTCTCTCTCTCTCTCCATATGATTGATAATTGTCACTTAGTGTGATCAATAATATATGTAAGGTATAATATAATAATACTTGTAACGAAGATGATTATTATTATGTTATATTGAAACAATAATGGCTCAGTGGTTGGAACCCTATTTGTCGTAGCCCCCTCTTCCTTTTTTCCTCTCACTGCTCTAGTTCGACGATGTATCTCTTGTTGCAGGCGTTTCCTATTTCCCAATGTCGCCTTCGGAGGGAAGATTCTTTTCATTTTCCATTTGTTTCCTTTTGGAGTTTTGCTCATGGTCTGTTTTTCGAGGTTTCGTGGCTTCATCGGCCTAGTGCTTATACTCATTTCCTTCTATTGTTGTGTGTGGGGAGTTGAGGGAGTGGGTTCGATGGTGGATTCCTTGTCGATATGAACCTTAGTTCATGTCTCCTCCATGCTGAGGATTACGAATGTCGTTGGCTATTGCTCTTATGGTGGTGGGCTTGGTCATTTTGTGCTAGGTCTATATTTGTCGTCAATTCCTGTTGTGTTGTTTTGTTTGGGGTTTTTCGTGGTTTTTGTGGAGCCTCGACCAATTTTGTGATAAAGGTCTGTTATGGGCATGTTTTTTGGGGCTATGTGGAAGGCCTGTGCCCAGATTTTAGCTTTTTTTTTCCAGTATCATGTTTGTTAGGTTTTCTAGCTTTTTTATATTGCACCCTTTATTTATTTATTTATTTTTGCGTGCTTGTGTGCCCATTTTTTCTTTCCGCCGTAGGATCTGGGCAGATCCTAACGAATGCAGTATCCATGTGCATATACAAATTGTATTTCTCTTTCAATTTTGAATGAAAATACAGGTTTTTTTAAGATAAATATATATATATATATATATATATATATATATATATATATATATATATATAAATATATATATATATATATATATATATATATATATATATAAGTATTTAGGTACTCATGGGGACTTGGTCATATGACAAAAATTAAAGGACACATTCATGATATTTATTAAGGTCTCTTGATTGTAAAAAAAAATAAGTAAAAGAGTTCATAATCGCATGAGACTCTCTCCTTATTTTGCAACATTTAGTTAAAGGCTTAATGCCCAATGAAAAATCTTTGGAAAATATGATCAAAAGAGCCCAAAAATGGCAAAAGATATTCCATCAATAACATACTTTAATGTATTGTGGGACCATAACAAATAAGCATAGAAGCTCGCTATTGATGGATGCAAATTGAAAGTAGGATAATTGTGCATCAATGGCCAAATTAGGCCATCAATTATCTTAATGGAATTTAATAACTCAAAAAATGATTTAACCCAATGTAAATCTGCTTAATGAAAGATGGGAGGCCCTAGATGCCTTGTGGAAAAATAAGAGATCTATGTTATGCAGGGAGGTCAAGAGCATCCAAATTAACCCCTTAGGGTAATGATTCATAGCCATTAAGGACTTTACTATCAATCAAGAATTGTATGTTTTTTAATTAATGTATTCTAATTGGGCAATTATGTAAGATATGCATCTATATAAAACCCAATTTTTTTTCTCAACAATATGCTCCTCAATAAAATTTTGCATATCTCTTGAAAAGAGAAAAATGATGAAAATTTGAAGAAGTTGCTATATACTTCTTGATGTATTTTCCGCGAGCCAAATGTGGATTTGTATAACATAAATACTCTTTCTGGTTAAAAGTAAATTAAAAACATTTAAAAATACTCTCTTCCCAATAGAATATGTATAGCGAGGGTGTATTAAATACAATATATGAAGATAAGAAAATTTTTGTATTTATTTAAGTGTGACTTTTTGAAGTTTTTGGCGAAATTTTTTTCTTTATTTAAGTGTGACTTTTTGAAGTTATTGGAAAAATTTTGGCTTGAATTTGGCGAAAAAAAATTAGGTTAAATATCGATTTGTATTGTTTAAACTGGTTTTTTGACAGCATATCTAGATTCAACACCCTTGAAAATTATTGGGGCAATTCAATTGTGAAGATTACACCCATCAAACTTGTGATTTCAATAAATTCCTATCAAATTCTAGACAAATTATATGAAAAAATAAATTAAAAAAAAACTACTCATTGTCACGCATGGACAATACCAATGGAAGGTAATGCCTTTCAGTTTAAAGAATGCTCCCAATGAATTTCAAAAAAGAATAGATGATGTATTTAGAGGACTAGACTGGTTAGTTATATATATTGATGATTTACTTATCTGTTCTAAGAATATCCAAGAACATCTGAAGCATCTCCAAATATTTCATGAGCATTGTGTTAAAAATGGATTAGCTCTATCAAAATCCAAGATGGAGATTGTAATTAAAAATGTAGACTTCTTAGGTTTAAAGATTTCTGATGGTAGTATCACACTACAAAACCATGTTCTTCTAAACCTACAGAATTTCCCAGAGCAAATCCTAGACAAAACTCAGCTGCAAAGGTGTCTTCGAAGTCTGAATTATATCAGACAATTTTATAAAGGACAAGCTCAAGATTTAGTTGTCCTGCAACAAATATTGAGGAAGTCACCGATCCCATGGAACCAAGCCATGACTCAAGCGATGAAAACAATCAAGGAGAAAGTCCAGTAACTTCCTCCACTCAAACTCCCAACAGATGAAGTATCTTACATCCTTGAAACAGATGCATCAACTTTTGCATGGGGAGGCATTCTATTAGAACGTTTAGATGGCAAAGAAGAGATATACGGCTACACTTCAGGAACATTCCATGGAGCTGAACTTAACTATCCTTCAAGCCACAACGAAGTGCTCGCAGTAAAAAAGAGCATCAGTCATTTCAGGCTTTATCTTAAACAAGTAAAATTTCTGGTCTGAACCAATCTCAAAATCATGTCATGCATGATAAAAGCAAACCGTGATCTCGTAGATAACAATGTCTGTATTCTAAGATGGGAAGTTTGGCTTGACGGTTATGACTTCGGCATTGAGCATAAGCCCGAATACCTAAACTGCGTAGCATATCTTCTTACAAGAGAGGCAGCAGACCAACCAGCTGGAAAGGAAGCAGCAGTGGGCCCATAACCCAAAGGTATATTTTAGGCATAAGTATTTGATTCAGTTCTCATATGTCTTCGGACCATTAAGGGATGAGATAATGCAAGTTGTCCACTTGCACCCGAATCTATTTTAGGGTTTTAATAATGACTGGCAGTTACCAGTCTTAGGTCACCAGACACCGAGTGAGAATACTATAAATGAGAGGTTGTGTCCCTCATAATACTCACGTTGAGTTGTTCTAGTATTTTGAGCAATTAGTCAATTTTCTATTTCTCCTCTTCTTCATAGAGTGATGCTAGATTGCGCTGGTTGCAGCTTTACGTTAATCCTATTTGTGAATAAAGTATCAATCACTCATACATTCTAAGTCTCAAAAATTTCTTTTAATATATCTAAATACCATATGCTTAGCCAAAAATTTATAAATATATATAATCAATTTAATAATTAAATTTGATTTACTTATTTTTAAATATTTACTTTTTCTTTATTTTTATTTAATAAATGCTTCATTAAACACCATGTTCGACCATTTTTTGTTCTGGTTCAATTATTTGTTTTTTTCCCTACTCTTATCTTAATTTTAGTCAAACCAAATACTTAGTTTCAATACTTTATTATCATTATTACTAGATGTTTATTTTCCCATTTTCAATAAAGTCACATGAACTGGGCCCCTTTCCTAATATAGAGAAGTTGATTCGTAAATTTTTACAAAAAAATTCGATCATGACAATAAACATAAAAGTATATTAAGAATCATGATTATATTATTATATTTGACCTAAGTTTCTTTTATTAGGAATTTTTCTTCTGTGATCCATGAAATGTTTATAAGAATTTTTTAGAGAAAATCACATAAAATAAATTTTTGTCGACGCGTTTCGAACCAGCCAGTGTGGTTCATCATCTTGTCCTGATGCAGAACCACACTGGCTGGTTCGAAACGCGTCGACAAAAATTTCTTTTATGTGATTTTCTCCGAAAATTTCTTATAAAAGTTTCTTTTAATTGAAAAATGGGAAGAATAATTTCGAATTATTTATATTTCTTTTATACCCATAATATGAAATATATTATAAAAATGTATCGTAGTCTAATTAGTAGGCAATTTTATTTGGAAAATGTTGGGTTTTCTGGCACAATTTTGAATCAACATGGAAAAAAATTGGGGAAATTTTTATAGTTGTCAATTTTGGGAATTTTGGGTCTTTCAATGATTTTTTTTATGGTGGTAAATTTTTTATATTTTCAAAATAGCAAATGAAATATTGTAACTTTCAGATTTTGTAGTTCAAAAATAATTAAATTTCTGTGAATTTTTTTTTGAGTAAAATTGTCATTTTTATAGACAACTCATAAAAATATTATTTAAAAGATTATATATATATATATATAACCCACCATGGTAATGAATAACTCATTGGAGTAATTTAGATTATGTTGGAATCAAATTTATGGTTTGCCATTATAATTTAAGACTATATCGAATAGCCTACAGTTAGATATACCAATAGCTTGTGATTTAACATGGGTTATACCAATAGCTTTTGATTTAAAATGGGTTGATGTGTCTTGAGGCACACCATAGTGGAATTTTACCTAAGGGGACAAATTCACCAAGTCAAATTTACCTTAACTACCCAACCAAAATTAGTAATAATAATAATAACTTATATTTTTTTATTATTTTTTTTATTTTTTATTTTTAATTAGAGGACCTGACATTAAGATTTTGGCCCAAAAAAATTAGATTTCTGTGAAAAAATATTTTATGGGAGAAATTGTCACCTTGATAGATGACTCCTAAAAATATTATTCAAAAGATACTTTCAATTAATATATATATATATATATATATATATATATATATATATATATATATATATATAACCATTGTAATGCGTAATTCATTGGATAATTTAGATTATGTTGGAATCAAACTTATGGGTTGCCATTATAACCCAAGAGTATATCAAATAGCCTATGAGTTAGATATATCAATAGCTTGTGATCTAGCATGGGTTGAGGTGTCTTGAGGCACAGCGTAATGGAACTTTACCTAAGGGTACATCTACCCTGCTAACCTTATCACAACATGCGACCATGTCACTTAAGGGAATTAAATCAAGCGGAAAAGTACAAATAGTCCACCCAACCATAAAAGCCATGAACCTTAGACTAAATCAATCTTAATATTGATAGGGTGAAGATAAATAACACTAGGCATAATGTGAAGTTATAGGGAATTTGTCCATGGTGTGTACCAATCGTGCCTTTTAGATCATATGATACTGCCTCATAAGTGGGTCAATGCACTATATATCATACAACTAAGTTCCATGTTGACTTGAGAACCACTTCCCTATAATGCTCATGTAGAGTTTAACACATGGTAGGATATATATGTGATGAGAAAGATAGATTTTGCTTAACTTTATGTGATCCACAAATGAGGGGCTTATAACTAACATGTATCACTAGTATCAATCCTCATGCAAGTGTGGAAATTGTTTTTCGTGTCAACAAGTGCAATTATTCACCAACAAGTATGAATGAATGACTCTACTTTGTTTATTTTAAGGTGCCAAATCTAACCCAATTACTAATATTTTAAGATATTTGAGTGCACTATGTGTCAATAGCTTCAAACCCAACATTTTAACTTGTAGTTGGAAAATCATCCAATAAAGGTTGAGAGCAATATTCCTTTTCTAATTTCTCCTATTTGAATGTATTTATGCAATGTTTAGTCAATTATAATATGTGATTTGTAAACTTCCTTGGCTACTCCTTTGGAAAAGTTCGTCATAATTGATTAGATAAAATCTTTGTTGTGAATATTAATTCCTTTCAAATCTCAAATTATTTATTTATTACATTTTTGCTTAAAAATAAATTAGCTGGAGTGGGGGAAATATAGACTAGAAATAAATACACACACCATCCACAATAGATACAAATGTTTCTATGGGAAACTCTTACAGGATAAAACCCAACTAGAAGGTGAGACTACTCTACTCTCTTTCCTCTTGTATGGAAAATGTGCAAACACAAAGGAATATGTAACTCTCTATGGAGTTACCTAAGACTCATGGCCTGCAAGGTTGGTACATAATCTTAACCTCCTCTACTTACTCTATAACTTCCCACTCAAAGTTTCTCTGCTCAACTTGGATTAAATTAAATTGTATAAAATTGAACCCTTACTCCTCCTAGTGGTTCGATATTTAACATATCTCAATAGGGAACTAGGGGTAAGGTTTGACTTTCTTAACTCTCAACAAGTATTACGAGTTTGAACCTTCTAGAGTCTTCTTCAAAGTCTCCATGTGGTTAGCTCATACGCATGAGTAATGGGGGATGACATGGCATCCCCTCGTACCATGTCGGTTAACATAATAGGTCAACTTGTAGGAGGCATAACTTTTTCATGCAAACTTTGATTAACACAATTTCTACACCATTGGAAAGGTCTCTAAGTGTAGATCAACATCTCGAGGTCTAACACTAAAGTAAGAAAGTTTAGACCCCAAAAAAACATCATTTAATGCCTAAAAAATGAATTCAAAAGGTATCAAACTCTAATTCTCCAAATTGAGGCAAGTGTGTAAAAATGACCCTACAAGATGGTTCCTCCAATTTTCCACTATGAAAGCATCAAAGTAGATGACAAATAATATAATGATCGAATACGGATCAATATGCCTAGTCATTAGAATTGTTATATATATAAATTGAATGATTCCATCATTTGATTAAGAGATTGTAGAGTGTCAATGGTGTAAGGGGAATTGTGGTAATATTATTTTATTAATTTGGAGTAGCCTTCATGATATTTCCACTATATACATGGTGGGTATGATGAGGATGGTCACATTAAGGCTATTGTTAAAGGAAATTTTAGTTGGATATTATTTACATGGCAAGATATCTGCAAAGAATATATCATTCACATGATTAATTCAAGTCAATTGAGGTCAATAGAGATTTTCTATATCATCAAATAATCAAGGAAAAATAGCTTTATAGCTAATTAGATTAGTGATCAAAATATCGAGAAATGAGACTATAGATGCCAACCAGATTCTATTAAAGTAAAAACTCAAACTACGAACATCAACTAATAGTTTAATGACTAATAATTAGCTATCATGATGCAAAAATACTATAATATGTAATTAAAAAAAATAAAAAATCACATCAAACTGATCATGAGCATAATGAATAATGAATAATTAATCACATAATAGTTAATGAACTATAGAGAAATTAAATGCACCACACAAAGATTTTACCTCAAAAATTCAAAGAAAAAAACCAATATCGAAGTGAGGATTTTATTTGGGTATGAATTTTTTTACAAAGGTGAGTTGCATTCTCAGTTTGAATTTGAATTTAAAGGGCAACTTTTTGTTTCCGAAGATGCTTCTTCTTTTGATTCCTTCATATAAAAACCAATATTTGGTGAGGATTTTTTTGGGTATGATTTTTTTTTACAGAGTGAGTTGTATTGTCAGTTAGAATTTAAAAGACAATTTTTTGTCTCTAAATATGTCTTCTTTTTAAGTACTTCATATTAAATTACTGTCTTTATTTCTCAATTAATTTTAATCCTTTTTGCTCTCTTTAACTTCAATGCCATCTTTCTTCATAGATTTCGTATTTAATGGGTTGCCTTGGTAGGTCAACCATCACAAAAAGTTCATTTTATCTTCCAAAGAAAAATAATTTTACATTATTAGCTACTGAAATAATTAAATGTTTATTGCAAATTTTATGAAAAGATTCAATTGAAATCCAATTCATATTTACATTTTAAAATTGATATCTTTGTTGATTTTGCAAATGCATGTTATGGCAAGTTTAATATGGACTACCTAAAATGGTAAAAAATGTTTATTTTAATTTCTTAATTAATTTATTCATTAAATATTTTGTAATGTATAAATAATATTTATTGAATTAAAAACTTCAAATAATTTAAATATTTATTTTAATATTAGAGAAAGAAATTGGAAGTTTAAAATTTGTTCAGGTAGGAAAATTCTAGTATTATTTTTCAATGATTTGATATGCTTTTATATTTCAAATTTTCAATCACTATGTTTAATAATTTAACAATTCCTATTTTTTTAATATCTTTACTTAAAATATCATTTAACAAATAATATATATAATCACCATTTAAAAAACTTTAATCACTGGGTCTTGAATAGAGGATTGATCAGATGCCATGTTAACGCACTCCTTGATAGAAAATCACCTACCACACGCTGCTGCGAAAGCTTTGAGAATTACAACAAAGAATACTACACGCTATCAATGGCGGATATGGTTATGTGTTCCCAAAATTTCTCGGCAACAACATCATTTAACTCTACTTCCAATTCTACAACGAGTTCAAGTTTGAGTTCAATCAATGCTCGGTGAATGTCTCAAAAACTCGCTTAAATCATGTGTCAAGGTTAGCAATCCAAATGGTGGATTTTGGGGTATAAAATTTAAATGATACTTGTGATTATGTCTCTATAAAAGTGTCATTTGAAATCTGAAGACCTAAAACTGTTAGATAAATAATAGGATGGTAGAAGGAGTCTTTTATTGCTTTAAAAATAAAAAAATGTGTAGCTTCTCATCAAACCGTAAAGAAATTGAAATTGTTTTTCATTTTTGAAATTTTTTTATATAAATTTAAATTTGTGCTTTTTACTATCTGAGATGTTGTGTTATGAAATTTGTTTTATTTCATGTTGTTGAGAGATGGACTCATTGTTCGGCCCCATTACACGTTTCGTCATTCGATGCATGCACTTCGGATTCCCTTGGGTCAGATCAGAGTAGGTTCTCATAAACTGCGGATTGAGACTGACCATAAAATTACACGGTTATATAGGATTTTCCAGTTGTGCCACCTCCGAGAGACTGAGTCGGAGGAGCACTTCATCTTTCGCTGCCCCATTTACTATGAGATTCATGGGAGATTCCATTGCTTGTTCAGAGGGATCCATACCTTATATAGCTTCTCTATATACCTAGACCAGAGATGTCTAGCCTTGCACATACAGGAGGCCACGAGACCTCGCACACAGATTCTTCAGCCTCCTCTTGGAACAGATCCTGTGCAACAGATTACGTCATTTTTTACGGTGCTCCCATCAGCAAGAGGCATGAAGTGACAAGTTAATAACATTGTTGCCTCATACTCTAGATCAGTGCGGACTAGAGGGGCCATCTCCCTAGCACAGGGACCCCTGATTCATTACCGGACTAGATGTCTTACTAGCAGGCAGTTGAGATCGCCCAGTCATCAGCGACATATCACTTCTTCTTAGCAACAATGTAACAGAGGCTCCAGATCCTCCCCTAGCCTTCCCTCGAGACAACACTACATCTTGAATTTTTTTGCATTCGACCTCAAGTGTTAAGAGAGAGATTTAGTGGACCATTATATTGTGCCCTCTGCACTTGGAGTCCAGGACTTTCCTCATTTTGGTTTTCAGGCATTATGTTTTTCTTGCTTTATTTATTATTCCTTGCTCTTTATATAGGAGACATTTTGGTACTCCTCCTTGTATCGACATAGACTTTCCTCATTTTGGTTTTCAAGAATTATGTTTTTCTTGCTTTATTTCTTATTCCTTGCTCTTTATATAGGAGACATTTTGGTACTCCTCCTTGTATCGACATCATTTTACTCTGCAGTCCCATTGACCTACTTTTGTGGCCATTCGTTGGACATTAATATAATTATCTTATCTAATTATTATTATTTTCTTTTGGATACATCTTCTAGTACTAATTCCTTAAATAAGGTGTTATTATGTAATATGAAAACTGTGATTGGGAGTGTGAGGCTGGTTCTTAATAGATGCAACTTTTCACATTAAATACTTCTCCATGTGAGGCATATTCAAAGATCCACGATGGAACCTTAATTTTGACGTGTTGTTAACTTCTTCAAATCTTTCTGCTCTTTTGAATCTAAATCTTGGCATGATGCGAAGGAGATTATTCAACTAATACGCGTATTAAAATTTTGGCCATGTAATCTTAATTTAATAACTTTTTCAGAGCTTTGCGCTCTTTTGAATATTGGGATTATGTGAATAAGATTATTCAACCAATCTAAAGTTGTGGAAGATAATTTTCTATCGAAAGGAAACAAGTGACAACTTTGTAATGAAGATTTGAGAAACGTAACTTGATAAGAATTCTAAAAATTAGTGATACAGTTAAGCTTGAATTGAACCGTGAGGTAGAACATAACACAAAAAAATTTCATCATTTTTCAAACAGCCGAAATAATCAAAATACCATATGGAAGATTGAAGGGGAGGATGGTTCTAGTCTCCACTATCCGCTGGACATCATAAGGGAAACTTGTACATTCTTTTCTAATCAATACAGGTGCAAAGATGAGGTCTGCCCATTGGATCAATATTGGGCACTTTATAAATACCCAAAAATGTTTGATGATGCTGCTAATGAGGTGTTGAGCACCCCGGTGACTAAGTTTGAAATTTTAGAGGTCCTTAAATCGTTTGTTTCTAACAAAATCCCCGCTCTAGATGGCTGACCGGTGGAACTAGTTATACATTTTTTTGACCTTATGGCAGATGACCTTTTACATGTTGTTGAAGAGTCTCATATCTCCGACAGAATTCTGGGAGATATAAACTCCACTTTCATTGTGTTGATAGCAAAGTCATCCTGCCCAAAATCCTTTTTTGACTTCCGACCCATATCCTTATGTAATGTTGTATACAAGTTTATTTCTAAAGTGATTTCCAAACGCATTTTTGGACCTCTGTCTTCTCACATTTCTTGCGCTAAGTATGGCTTCCTCCAAGACACATTCATTCACGACGCAATTGCATTGGCGCATGAAGGACTAAATTCTGTACATACTAGAAAATTGGAAGCAATTATCATGAAAATAGATCTTCATAAGGCCTATGACAATGTCGACTGGTCTTTTATCTGACTAGTCCTACACAAAGTTGGTTTGGATCCTCGAAATGTTTGTTGGATCCTTGCCTGCATCTCACCGGTTTGGTTTTTCGTCATTGTAAATGGCCTACCATTGGATTTCTTCAGGGCCAAGGGGGGCCTTCGACATGCCAATTCCCTCTCACCTCTCATCTTCATTATCATCATGGATGAGTTGATTTTTTATATCAAATACATGAAACATAGGGGGACATTCACTGGCATTCACATCTCCGAGGATATTGCAATTTCACACTCTATCTTCGTCGATGACATCTTATTGTTTGGGATTATCTCTTGTGCCCGTTGGACTTCATTACACTATACCCTTTTGAGATTTTGGGCGGCCTTGGGTTTGATGGTAAGTGGTACTAAGTCCCTCATAATTGCAGGTTCAAGGAATCGAGCGGACATCCAGATTATTGCAAGGCTCTTCCAAATGCCAATGGTTCCAATCACTGAGGGGTTTACATATTTAGGCTTCCACCTCAAGCCCTGCAATTATCGCAACAAGGACTGGAAATGGTTGTTGGATAAATTTCAGTGAAGATTGGGTCTCTAGTCCGATAGGTGGCTCTCCCTCGGGGGACGACTTATTCTCATGCATGCAATTCTCTAGAATTTTGTTGTTTACTAGGCTCATATGTTCCCTATCCCATCCTACATCATCTCTCACATCCAAAGTATCGTGGTGAGGTTCATTTGGTCTAGGGTTAGGGGGCCAACTAAATTTCACCTTTGTCGCCTTGATCTGATCACTCTTCCAAAGTAGCTTGGAGGCTGAGGATTGCTGGAGATAAGGACATTTTCACGTTATCTTATTACCAAATATTTATGGTGATCACTCTCAGGTAATGGAATATGGCCCTCCCTCTTCAGGGGAAAATATCATATTCATCCTAATATGCAGGTCTTCCTCAGACAGGGTCTCCCAATCACACCGGGCAACTCAGTTATTAGCTTAAGTTTCAAATTCATTGCTTCTCTAGTTCGATATAGAATCTTATGGAAATTCGAGAATGGACAAAATATACTGCTGGGTGTGGATGGTATTTTGGGGCTCTCTCCGGATTTCCACATACCTCACCTCCTCAGACATTCCCTTGTGTAGAAAGGGATCTTCTTCCTCTCACAAATCATCTTTTTTTGGCTACAGGGGTGTCTAGTATGGAAGGATGCACACCAACTCAGTTTATTTGGTCCTGCATAAGACATGTGGAATCAGGTGACAATAGGTTTAAACAAGTTGGCCTATGTATCAACCCCTTCGGGGATCAAATTTTTTGGGCAGGTCGGTTAAAAAAGGGTGCCATTGATGTGTCAAAGCTTTATAATAGCTTAATATCCTCCCCAGTGTGCGATGAACAACCTTTCTTTATTACTTTCTGGAAGCGAAGCATCCCCTTGAAGATCATCCTGTTCACTTGGCTCTCTTGGAAGAACCGGATACTCACTTGGGATAATTTGGCTAAGACAGGGTTCCAGGGTCCGAGGATTTGCCTCTTTTGTAAGTGGGATATTGAATCTGTCTCCCACTTCTTTTTACACCACTCTGTTGTACTGGATATATGGTCTTGGTTTGCTAATTTATTGTAGGATCACAGTTGGAGGCCATTGGGAATATTACAATGCATTCATAGTTGGCCACTAAAGGATCAGAGGTATAACTCCCTTCCTTTCTTCCTCTTTTGGGAGGTCTGGTTGGCCAGAATAAGCTTATTTTCGAAGGTATTTAGATGCCCCCCATAGGGTCTATCACCCAATCATGAGCCTCCCAGCTAGCTTCTTTAATGGAGTTGAACAACATGGGACTTGTGGGTGCGACGCATGGATCAAATTGGAGCAGGGAGATCATTTCTACATTCACTGGAACGATGGTCTTGGAACAAACACAAAGGCAGAACTACTTGCACTTTGGAGCTTACTCTGGGTTGCTTACAATTTACAGATTCATAATTTGTTCATATATGGTGATGCCAAGACTGTCATTGATGGGATCAATGGCCACTCTGAATTTCAACCTCCAGGACTTCCCAGTTGGACAAACAGGGTTCATTATCTCTGTCAGCGTATGAACTCCCCACCTCTCCATCACATCTACAGGGAAGCTAATATGCGGGAAAACAAGTTATCCAAGCAGGGATTGGATGTTCCTGTTGGGCTCATACACATTCGGAATTTTCGCGACTCCATCTGGCTGGACTCTTTCTCTCTACCCCTGCCTTAAAGAAGTTTTTGTTTCTGGGATCTTTTTTCTGCAAGTTCGATGGTCATATGTTATTTGTTGTTCGTCCTATCTCTAGTTTTTTTGCATATATTTTGATGATAGTTCACTGTATATTTCTTATTGGCTTGTGTTTTTCGCCATTTATTTTTATCATTGAACAAAGATTTTGATTCTGTATGGATGAGAGGAATCATATTACTGTCCTAAAGGAAAAAGTCTACATATTATCCTCAATTTCCTTGTGCTGCTCTGATTATGAGAAACATTTGAGTACACATTTCTGCATATATGTACTATTTTACTACTACAATATAAAACAACGTTTTTTTCTCCTCTGAAAAAGCTTTGATTGAGAATGACATGTACTGAAGCGACCCCATAACTAACAAAGTCCAACAAGGTGATTGAGATGAAAGAAGATGACCATTGAAGCACATTAACCACACTTTTATCTGATTTGATATGATTTTGAGTGGTTTTAACAGAAAGTTGGTGAAGTTATATGATTTTATTTAAATTTCTCTTATCTAAATTTGAGTGATTTAAACGTGAAAGTTTGTTCAAGTTCATGTGATTTTTTATTTTTATTTTTATTTTTTATAATTAGTGTAAACAAATGCATGTGTGAGTACAATTTTTAATCACTTTAAAAGATAGATGAAACACTTACGTTTTGAAGTATCTCTTCAAGGGTTGTGTAAGATTCCAAACAACTGATTAATCAATAGATATGGAACATTTCAATGTTCTAATTGAAATGATAAGAAGTGAAACAAAGAACACGGGGATCTAAAAAAATGCAACCCTTATTTACCCATTTTGTAAAACCTCAAAGAAATTGAACTCCTCTAATATGTACCTTCTTCTCCCAAGGATTGTCATTCAACGTTCCTTTGCACTTCTCAGAGGGATAAATTTAGGGGCTAATATTCACAAGTGGGCTAATTTTCCATGCTTTTTCCAAAAAAAAGTTTCGTTAATTTTCACTTTTTATAAAAATCATTTGCCCAAATTTTATAGCATAATATTGTTTTACCTTAAAAATCACAAAAATTTTATATAGACATTATATAAAATTGTTAAAAATTTTAACACTTTTACAAAAACATTACCAAACATTTTACAAATTACATATTATGTACTCGTAAAATTCGCAAAAATTTCTAAACTTTAAGATAAATTTTCCATACAAATCTTAATACAAATACAAATATTAATTTAAAATTATAAACATTCACACCATAAATCTATTACACCAAAATAGTATACATAAAACAATGAGCCATGCCATTCGATCCTTCACCAACAATGATTTGTACGCTCTATTATGGAAGTGCAAAAATTAAATATGAGACATAAAGTCTCCCTCCTCGGAACTTTTAAATGATGACAGAGACCATTGAAATAACATCATGTCAAAGTTCCAACTTGCGTATGTTATTCCTTCACAATTTGCTGAAGGATAACATTTTCCATAAGGACACTAGTTAACAAAGTCACGTTGAAACCTATTTTGATGATATTTTCCATAAAGACATTCCTTACACATTTTTTCATATAACTGTTTTATAGTGTTTTTGTTATTTAAAATATGTTTTTGAATGTATAAATAGATTCAACATTAAAATTTAGGGCACTCAAATATTAAATAATTTAAACTCAATTTTTCAAAAATCTTCCCCATATTTTGGTTAAAATTAAATAGAAAAAATGTCATTTTGTTTATAAATAGACTATGTGTATGTGTTAGGTAATATGAATTTTGAGATGACTGGCACGTTTAACATGTCGTTTGAGCAACCGTGATCCAGGATCGCACCCGACTCAGGGCACACCAACCCTTAGCATGACTTAATATTTTACCCTCAAAATTTCGAATCAATAACCTTTACACCACATAATACCTTAACAAAACACCCATAACTTTAATCCTATAATCGATATCTCTAAAACAATATTAATTCTTAATTAATTAAAATAACAATTTATTTATCATTTTTAAAAATAATTAAATTAATATTTAATTTCCACAATAATCAAGAATCTCATTATAATAATACTTAAATAAATGTAACTTTATTTTTATGCACCATCATATAAAGAAGCAAAGCAAAGAGGTATATCTTTCCTATAAAGCGGAACTTTCTTCTTAGTGGGAAATATTTGGTGTATGGTCAATATGTTTGGCCAACAAGATTGGATGTTCATTTCAGTAGTGATATGTTGTCACAATGTAGTAAACTCCATGCATTACAACGTCTACCTATTTTTTGACTAGATATTAGTGAAGTATCTTGACCAGAATTAGTAAACTATCTTCTTTCTAACACTTTTTATCTCTCAATCGAATGCTACGTGAGAAAGCTTATTCATGAATTTGGAGTTTTAACATTTTATGGTCATTTTCACATGGGACATTATGTCTTATTTTAATTATTACATAAACTTTTCAATAAATATATAATAATATTGTTTATTTTTAGTCAAAATTAATTAAATAATATATTTCTATAAATTTTATAAATTAATCTTGATTTATCTTAAATTCTGGATATATTAAGTGGGAGGATGGAATCTTTTAAAACGCTTTTTTTTAGTGTTAAACTTAAGGAAAAGTTTACATCAATACTTAATAAATCAAGAATTAATATATATATATATATATATATATATATATATATATTTCAAACCATTTTGTCTCACGACAAATTACAAAGGAGACTTCACACCTTTAAATATACTACAAAATCATGGGTTTTCAAAACTTAGAGCCAAGAGTAAATTCACTCTATGACCTATATTTTACCTAAGCTATTGTGACAATATTGACTAATAGATGTTACGCTCCCTCTCCCACTGCTCAATTTCAGGAAGTACTCCCTCGATTTCTGGAACTACTGCAGTCATTTCCTTAGACTATGGAAATCAACTGCAGTTGTTTCCTTAAATTAGGGAAATTAACTGTAGTAAATTAATTTCTTGTTGGGAGCTTCTAAAGTGGTCCATTACTCCCACTGCAATTCTCTACCATGATCAGTGGAACGTTTGACATATAGCCAACAGAAGCTTGATGGAAGCTTGGCTATAAACTCTTTTGTTTGGTCCCCAAGCTCACTAACTCAAACCCCTTCAGTTTTTACACCATCAAGCTATGAGTGAGCGGAGCTTGGAAGTGCCTTCAGATTTTCTGTATCTTTTCTTTCTGCTTGCGTGAAGATTGCATTTGTTAGTCCTTCTATATTTGGCGTGGTGAAGTAATCAAAGTGTATTTCTGCACGATACCTGCGAGGTTCTAGTTTTGTTCATGTTAAATACTCTGGATCGATCAATGGCCTCTAGGGGCATATGATAGCATATGAGCCTTTCTTTCCAGAAACTTATATTTTTAGTTTCTATGGAGAAAGCATTTTAAAGCATTGAAACGAGGCTGCTAGTATTTTACGAGGTTGCTACTCCTCATTGGAATTGGAGATAAAAGTAAATTATTAAAAGCTCACCATGGATTTACCAGTGTTAAAAGTGTGAATCACGCTGAATTAATTGATGGACATTGACTTCTACGTCTTTAAATAATTTTTGGTTTTTTTTTAGAGAAAGAAGAGAGGAGAAATCCGAGGAGGTGGAGAAAACTTCTGGACTTACCTTGAACATCTAAGTTTTGCAGAAATCCAGATTTTATATATAGTGAGTAGCATCAATGGCTGGAGGTATGTTTTAATGGGCATCAAGTTTTATTTTCGATTCTTTTAAGTTTTTATTCGGCATTAAAGAATCTTTATTTAGTTATTTAACTTACAATAGAACCACATTAAAAATACTAATGTGTTTGATATAGCCAAAGACTTCATAAATATAACAAAAAAAACTATTGAGGAAAAATGTCTTACCAATACACACACTTACCATGTACAAAAAGGTTATAGGTCAACTTTAACTTGAGAATTAAAAGGAATTAGACATCTTATTGTAAAATGGACCATTTTGCCAAATAAAATTTACTTATATATAAATGGATATTATAAATAATAACGAGGAACTTATTATGGAGGAACTTATTAGAATTGGAATAATCTCTAGTTAGGAAATTGGTGGGTGGGAGTCATCTAATTTTTTAAATAATTAAAAATCAATGGACCATTTTACTAAATAAAATTTGCTTATATATAAATGAATGTTATAAATAATAATGAGCAACTTATCATGGAAAAATTAATAAGCCGTAGTCTAACCAGCCTGTTTTTCTGCCCTCAAAATCATGGAAATTCTGGCAATATTTTAATAAAATCCGTCCAATTTATAGCTATCAAAATTCAAGATTTTGGGTGTCCTAGAGGTTTTTAATGGTGTTGAATCCATTTCCACCATCAAAAACATGATGCAAACACGACTATTGCAAGATTTTTAAATTGTTTTTTGCCCGGATTCTGGTCAATTTTGGTCGTCCAGGTAATTCCTCCGTCTCTGTAGACAACTCCATTTATTAAAATTGGAATAATCTCAAATCCCTAGGAAATTGGTGGAGGCCACGAATATAATTTTTTAAATTTATTAAAAGTCAATGCAACCTAAAAAACTCTATAACACACTACAACCATTGATAAGCATTGATACGAAGCATATGTTGAGCATATTCCCTTGAGAACCAATCTAGGCCCTCAATTTAAAAAAAGAAAATAAGAAGAAGAAGATCCTCATCCACCTTAAGTTGAAATAAGAAGCCTTCGGCAATAAACATTAATTTTTTATAATTTTATAATTTTGATTTATTTTAAATAATTTGACCTCTCCAATTTTATTTTTAATTTTTAATTTTATGTATTTATTGTGACCTAGTCAAAATGTTTACATAACATAATAAGATATTAGAACATCTATTCCATAGTTGTTTAATATGTAGAATTCAAGTTCCCCGTGGATTTTTTAGGGTGTTTAATCCATTTATGCATTCAAAAAAGTATTTTAAATAACAAAAAATCACAATCTTGCTTGAAATTGTATTACCGGATTCCGGTGAAAAAACTCTTTAGTTTGTATATATATAATTTAATTTAATTTAATTATTACTTTCTCACAAAACAAAATTAACATTATTTATTTAATTGTTTATTATATATTGTAATTTTATAATTACATTGAATGCACTTTTCTCTATGGTTTTTCATGTGTAAACATTGTTCACTACAACGAATCAGCAAACTTAAATTTCATCCTCCTCACACCTATTTAAGTTTGACACGTGACTTTTCTACGATGAGAGTTTTGTTTACGCAAGCGAAGAAGTATGAATGAGGCTGGAAATCATCACAACCACACCGCTCACACCAGAGTCATGTTAAATTGAATGAAATCCTCACCACGCAAAATATTCGAACACAACAACACTAAATCCTCACCACACAAAATATTCCAACACAACAACACGTATAAGGGACCACTGGAACAATATTTCTGAATGATGTAAAGTGTGTGGAACGAAAATTCTCAAGTTTTTCTCTTGCCATACCTCAATTCACCACAAACTGGAATTAAATTCCACACAAACACATAAAATTAAAGCATGACAAGTTGTGTATAAATGCATGTTGGTCACGCCATGGTTTTCATCAGTCAATTCACTCATGATATAAGTTGATTCAAGCTAGCCATTGTAACAAAGAGTAAAGTTCGTTGCAGAAAATTCCTCCTCAACCTCTTCCAAATTGTACCAGGTTGAATAACATCGTTGTAGGTAGTGGTGTTGCAGGCATTTTGCAGAAATGGGCGAACTACGGGAAGGGGTGGAGATCCCAGTGATTCGTGCTTCATGACAAAGTTCTATCATATTTTTACGACCCTCACAATATTTCTGTTGGTAGAGAGACGAAAAAGGGCATTAGAGTGATCAATGAGGATTCACTAAGGCTTATAAGTATCCCTAAGAATCAAGGGGCAGAGCCCAATCATCGAGATCGGAGGAGGACAACTAGTAGAAATAATTGAGATCGATGAGTTGTTGGGAATCATGATTGTCGTTAGACCAAAACCCGTAGACCTGTTAGTCAACAATCGCATCGCCAGAGATAACGATAAATGAGAAGTGGTTAGTCCATGTCACGAAACACACATGTAGCATTGGTTTATCCAACGTCCAACCTTCTTCCCCCCAACGCGAGTCGAGTGTGTATCGAACTCATGACCTACGCTCTGATACCACTTGTTGGGAATCATGATTGTCATTAGACCAAAACCCGTAGGTGTTAGTCAACAATCGCATTGCCAGAGATAAGGATAAATGAGAAGCGGTTAGTCCATGTCATGAAACACACAGGGAGTGTTGGTTTATCCAATGTCCAACACGAGTGGTTTCTTGAAAATTCAGCATTCATTTGCACCGAGAGATGCAAAATGCAATTTCTAGTAGATATTCTATCTAAGAATGCAAACTTGTACCATTCATAATGTTTTTTCAAGAGAATTCTTCCAGTAAATCACATTCCAATTTTTTTAGTCCATACATTTAATTTATTATGAAATCATTTAATTTTGTGATAATTTTTTAATTATTTTTTATAATTTAGAAATACAAAAGAATTTGTTTTTCTAAGTGATGCTAATTTCTATTATAGTATACAAAAAATACAGTCAAACTTCATGATAGGGGTTGTTGGATTAGCCAGCCCCTGTTGGATGAAGACAGAACAAACAGTCAAAAAATGGGCTTCCTTTCATGGGGAAACCAACCCTTAATGAGTTCAGTAATTCAAAAAATAGGCTGACCTTCCAGGAGAAACCAACCATTAGCATAAGCATAAGTAACAAAGTATGCAGACAGAGATAAAAATAGACATAGAAGTTATGAAGGAGCATATGAAAACTGAAAAGGAGGAGCTCTAATGAGCTACAACTACCAGTTCTAGACGTCATGGTTCTCCTGGTGAGGATTCTCCTCAATAATGAAGTAGCCATAGTCGGACATGGTCTCTAAGTCCTTCTTTGAAGGCTGTGTGACCCTCTCTGGATTTGAAGTGGAGACCATAGTGTTATGCTTTGTCGCGACTGAGCGGGCCGCATGATCCTCTTCTTCATTTTTTTTGTCGTGAGTCCTCCGTTGGGTTGTTCCCACCACTATCTGAATCTTCTGCCACTTGCTCGGCCAGGAAGCCGACTGATTCTCGTGGCAGTGGGGAGGAGGAGTGCGAAAGGGTGGATTTGCAGAGGCGTTTCTTGCTACTAGAGCCTGAGAGGTGGAGCTGCGCCTCCAGAAGGTGAATGGAAAACTAGGCAGAGAGAAAATGCGGGTCGAGAACCTTCGCTTCATCCACTGCAACAAAAATGGATAGGGAGCTCGCAAGCATTGCTGGAATTGGAGGGCGGGAGGGAGAGCCTCTGCTGCGTCCTCGATGACACCGCATCATGTGCCTTCTAGGCATTGTCTTCGTCGAATGGGAGGATTGCTGGCTTGGAGATAGAGGCTTAGAGCGAGACAGCGGAGGAGCAAAGCAGAAGACGGAGCTATGACAGAGGAATGCAACAGAGAATGAGAAAAAAATGCGTGGATGAGAATGAGGATAGGAGCCATGAGCCATAAATGGCCAGGAGGCAAGTTGCAGGAGTAGTGGTCGAGGGGGAGGCGTAAATGTCGCAAGTGCCGACGTCCTCTGCTCATTTAAAATATTCATATGGGAGGCAGGTGCGTCCATGTGGAGAGGCAATATGCCCCACGATGTGAGAGCAAGTGCAGCGTGTCGCATCCAAATTAATCACCAACATTCAGGGAGAAATACAAAAAAATAAACTTCCTATTCATTTATAATTTTAATTAAATCTTTTGAAATTTTTAATTAATTACTTGAAAATAACATTAAAGTATTTTTTTATCTCGTATAGAATTTAAATCAAAATATGATTCTATCTTGCATATAATATGCTTTATTGGGAAAAACTATGTTCATACTTAGAAAATTTTTTTAGAATTATTATTATATTTTTATATATTTTTTTAATCGTGCAAATAAAGTCAATGAAGTTATCATTTTTATTTTGTTTTTATTATTTTTAAAATTAATAAAATTTTAAATGGTTTTACCTATCATTCACCACCATGCATGTGAAAGTAGTATTCCTCTTCTTACATTAAAAAAAGAATTGTTAAAAAAAATTATTCTAAAAAAGCATGGTCTTTCCACTAATAATTCGAAACCGGCTTTCCCTCCATAAAAGCGGGGTTAGCTACAATATTCATCGAGATGGATGCACTTACATTATTCAACCAGACCTTTTTGTATATATATTGTTTCTTAATTAATTGCACCTTTTGTATATATATGGTTTCTTAATTAATTGCACCTTTTGTATATATTGTTTCTTAATTAATTTCACCAAAGGTAGGTATTGATTGACTTTATTTAAACATTAAAAATTTATCTTGCTTTTTAAAAAAATTTACAACCGACTCATATTACAATACTATTCTTAAAAACAAATCAAAATAATACTGTTATTTTAAAAAACTGTATAGAAATCAATATTAAAACAAATTGAAATAATTATTCAAAATAGGCTCAATGCAGAGAAGAAGAAAGTTTTAGTAATCTCACTGGCTACGAACTAATCTTCAACTAGATTGCCTCATTTCAGATGTTTGTAGAAAAGATTTTACCAATTGAATAGTAAAATTGTAATGCTTTGGGTTTACAATTTGGACATTTAAAAAATGCAATCTTACCATAATTCATGGCTTTTGAGATGCCCTAAATTGTTATAATTATAATTTAAAAATAAATTGTTTAATTATAATAAATTTTGTTCATGAAACAAAAACCAAGATTGTTAAAAATGAATAGTTTTAATTATTTTACAATGTATTTTACTTTTTAATATCAAATCATAAAATATTTAATTTTAATAATTGTGGAAATTGGGACACTGTGAGAGAGAACAGAGGATATTACCGCAGATCTGTTATAGGTTGCGTCTCTTCATTTTGCTGGATAATAGAAAGGAAGGATTGGTTGTTCAAGGTGGATGTAGCCCAAACTGGGTGAACCACGTATATATGTGTCTCTCTGGTTTTATGTGTTTTGTGTACTTGTGTTTTCTGCATATTTTATGTGTTTCATTGCTCTATAATATATTTAATTTTCCAACAACTGGTATCAGAGCCGAAAGTCTATTTGGCTGATAAACTCGTAGGAAAGAAGAGTTCTTGGTTCGAGTGGGAGCAATGGCAGAAGATGGTAAGTTTAGGGTCGAGAAATTTAACGACCAAAAATTCCTGCTGTGGAAGATGCAGATGGAAGATTATCTGTATCAGAAAGATCTGTACCTACCATTGAGCGGAAAACCAAAGAAGTCGACGGCTATAACAGACGTAGAATGGGAGATTCTCGATAGAAAGGCACTCAGAACAGTACGGCTGTGCCTCGCGGCGTCGGTAGCCTTCAATATTTTGAAGGAAACAACAACAGATGGTTTGATTAAGGCATTGGCGAAACTATATGAAAAACCCTCGGCCTCAAACAAGGTATTTCTTATGAAACGTTTATTTAATATGAAGATGTCGGAAGGTGGATCTTTTGCAGACCATTTAAATGATTTTAATATAGTTACCAGTCAGTTAAGTTCTGTAGGGGTAAACTTTGATGATGAAGTTAGGGCTCTTTTATTTCTGTGCTCATTGCCAGAAAGATGGAATGGTGTGTCAGAAAGGATGAACACCACAAGAAAATGGTGTGTCAGAAAGGATGAATAGAACAATCATGGAGCATGCAAGGTGCATGAGATTGCATGCAGGATTGCCTTTACAATTTTGGGCAGATGTTGTAGATACTGTTATTTATCTAATAAACAGAGCGCCTTCAAGTTCCTTGGATGGTGGTATTCCAGAGGAAGCATGGACAGGTAAAAAGGGAAACTAGTCTTTTTTAAAGCCTTTTGGTTGTGAGGCATTTGTCTATATTAGTAAATAAAATAGAACAAAGCTTGAGGAAAAATCAAAGAAATGTACCTTTATTGGATATGGTGTTAATGATTTTGGTTATCCCTTATATGATTATGAAAATCACAAAATCATTAGGAGTAGAGATGTAGTATTCAATGAAAAGGTCTTGTATAAGAATCAGTTGCAGGAAAAGAAACAGGAAAAAGAAAACAAAGAATACACAGTTCTTGATGAGATTACTAAAAAAGTAAAGGTGCCTGGAAATAGTAATAATCAACAGCCACAGCGACAGCAACCACCACAACAACAATAGGCACCTCAAACACCTGAAAGTGGTGTTAGAAGATCTACCAGGATAAGTAGACCCCCTGAACGATACTCTCCTTCATTATATTATTTATTGTTGACTAATTCTGGTGAACCCGAATGTTATGAAGAAGCAATGCAAGTTGAAAGCAGGAAGAAGTGGGAGCTGTCAGGTTGCCTGCGGGTAAAACTACATTGCAGAATAAATGGGTTTACAGGCTGAAGGAAGAAGATGGATGGAAACAAAGGTACAAAGCTAGACTTGTGGTGAAGGGGTTTGCACAAAATAAAGGTATTTATTTTGATGAAATATTTTCTCCTGTTGTTAAGATGACCTCAATCAGAACTATTTTAAGTCTTGTAGCAGTGGAATATTTACATCTTGAATAGTTAGATGTAAAGACAACATTTCTCCATGGAGATTTGGAGGAAGAGATCTATCTGGAGTAGCTAGAAAAATTATGAGGTCAAAGGGAAAGAAAAATTAGTGTGCAGGTTAAAGAAGAGCTTGTATCGCTTAAAACAGGCACCAAGGAAGTGGTATCTAAAATTTGATAGGTTTATGTCTAAATAAGGTTATACTAGATGTCACTCTGATCATTGTGTTTATATGAAAAAGAAAAATGATGGCAGCTATATTATATTGTTATTGTATGTAGATGACATGCTTGTTGCAGGGTCTAACATGCAGGAATTAAATGTGTTCAAAATAAAATTGGCAAATTCATTTGCAATGAAGGATTTGGGAGCTGCAAAACAAATCCTTGGTACGAGAATAAGTAAAGACAGGAAAAATCTCAAATTAACACTGTCTCAGAATGAGTACATACAAAAGGTGTTGAAAATATTTAATATGCAGAATGCAAAACCAGTTAGTACACCTTTTTCTAGCCATTTCAAACTTAGTAAGGAGATTTTCCCCAAGACCCAAGAAGAAATGGACTATATGTCTAAAGTTCCATATGCATCAGCAGTTGGAAGCTTAATATATGCAATGATCTGCACAAGGCCTGATATTGCACATGCAGCGGGATTTGTAAGCAGGTACATGAACAATCCAGGAAAAGAACATTGGATGGCAGTAAAATGGATTCTCAGATATTTAAGAGGTACCACAAATCAAGCATTATGCTTTGGTGGTTCAAACATTGCTCTACTGGGATATGTTGATGCAGATATGGCTGGTGACAGAGATAACAAAAGGAGCACTATAGGATATGTATTTACTGTAAGTGGAATAACTGTCAGTTGGGTTTCAAAAATCCAAAGTGTTGTTGCACTTTCAACAATAGAAGCAGAGTATGTTGCTGCTATAGAGGCTAGTAAGGGAATGATTTGGTTACAAAGGGTTATGGATGAATTGGGTAAGAAGCATGATATGGGCACATTATACAGTGATAGCCAAAGTGCCATTCATCTTGCAAAGAGCTCAAAATTTCATTCCAGGACTAAACACATACAGCTCAAGTACCTTTTCATACGGTCAGTATTGGAAGATGGATAGTTGAAGCTGGAAGAGATACACACTAGCCAGAATCCTGCAGATATGCTAAAAAAAGTTGTAACCAGGGAGAAACTGAGAATGTGCTCAGTTTCAATTGGTCTTCAAGGATGACGATGAAGATGAGAAACAACTAGGTCCAAAGAGGATTCATTGTCTAGCAAATGAAGCAGTGGTGGAGTTGTTACAATCAGTCTCCAAGTGGGAGATTGTTGGGTGTGGAGCCTGATTATCTTGTTTATTTTGTATCATAGCGTTGGACCCCTATACCTTAATGGGGTGGCAACGCCGCCCATAATTAAACACTACCTGTGGGGTCTAGGGGGGAGGCTGTGACTTTATGGAGTCCCCCCTAGTGGGGAGTTTCGGGGGCAGCGCCCCCAAAGCTAAAAACAAATGTAAAGTTGCCTTGTAAAAGTATAGTAATTTCTAGTCAATCTGGGTTGTTCATTAGGCGGATGATCTGACGGTATAAGTTATGTTTAGTTTAGGGTTTTTTCCCTAGAAGGCAACCCCTATCTTTGTATGAGGGTATTGTATTGCATTTGTGTATGTTATGTGTATTTTCATAGCGAGAAACAGATAGGGAGACTGTGAGAGAGAACAGAGGATATTATAGCGAATTTGCTCTAGGTTGTGTCTCTTCATTTTGCTGGATAATAGAAAGGAAGGATTGGCTGTTCAGGGTGGACGTAGCCCAAACTGGGTGAACCACGTATATCTGTGTCTCTCTGGTTTTATGTGTTTTGTGTACTTGTGTTTTCCACATATTTTATGTGTTTCATTGTTCTATAATATATTTAATTTTCCAACAATAATCACAATGAAAGCTTTAGCTCTCTACTCGAAATTTGGGGCCTCAAAATTTCTCCAAGCCACCTCCATTTATGGATTAGATGATCAATAACAGCATTGGTACCTTAAAATGAAAATGGTAAGTAGTCCCTCCACACTTGTAACAAGAATTCAACACCCTTCACAAGCAGATTGGATGCTAAAAATAACAAAAGAAGAATTCAAAAGATGGAAGAATCAGAAAATGGGATGGATCCTCCAATTTTATGGAACCTCTAAAGGAAATCCAGGAGTGGCAGGAGGGGGAGGGGTCCTTAATGTCCCTAATGGAAAAAAGGAAACAAAATACTCAAGGGGACTTGGCAAAACGATCAATAATCTCACTGAAACTTATACTCTCCTTCAAGTAATATAGTTAGCCAAAATGAGCCAAATCTCAACACTCACTGTGATAGGAGACTCTCTCCTCTTGATACAACATTTGGTGAATAACTTTGATCCAAGAGATAAAGCATTAGGACACCTTGTGAAAGGAATCAAGGAAGAAATGAAAGGACTGGATAAAGTCTTTTTTTTTCATGTGCTTTGAAAAATAAATAAAATGGAAAAAAATCGTGCCAATGTAGGTTTCCAGCTAGATATGGGCAATGTAGTGGTCAATGAGCGATCCAGATATGCACAAATACCTTGAAAGGAATGTATCTAACACAAGCCAAAATAAATCCAAAGTATTTGTAAGAGGATGAATTGGATGCTTTGTAACAACAAGAGGAGGACTTGAAGAATCACATTGAGGATTTAAAGACCCAATTGAGAAATGTGGAAGACTACCAATTAGCCTTAACAAGCTCCAAAGCTCCTTCGACTCAAATGAGCCTGCCCAATGCATGGGAAGCCTTATTATCAATGCAGTTTAAAGGATATATGGTATGTGAATTTTTTATGTTGGGAGGTTGGTTTTGTAATATTTTTACCTACAAACCACCCTTTTTTGAATAGTATATAAAGTTATGGTAGAAATAGAAGTAGTAAGAACAATATAGAATGAAAATTGGGCAAATTTGAAAGCATAAGCATTATATCTCTTGGTAATTCAGTTTCCTTCTAGCGCAAATTTTAATACAAAAATTATCACTTTGGTTTATTTTTTTTATAAATTTTAATATTGACCAGCCAAGATCCATCTTAACCTCGAATTTATCAAACATTGAGATGGATCAAGTGAAAACCTCTTTTTTCGAGTGAAAAAACTTGAGGAAATGTTTTCACCTCGAGAGATTTCATCCCTTTTTACGCTTGATAGATCTGTGATTAAGATGGATCTAGGTTGGCTTCAATCGTGTGTGGTCACACAAAATTTGTTTAACATCTAATTATTGTGATAATTTTAAATATGCTAAATACCTCAAATATTAATCCGGGTCATTTTAATTTTGAATTTGTTCAGTTACCGCAGTTTGTTGAAACGATAAAGATTGTTAATAACTTGAATGATTAAATAATTTTTTTGGATGCAAAGTGATAATGTAACAATGTTGAATGGTAGAAAATGTGAATAATAAGATGTAGTCAATTACAAATAGTCTTCATTGTGATTAGTCTTAAACTATTTTCTTCTATTGTTCTTATTGTCACACCTATTAGTTTTTCCATATTTTCATATCAAACATATGAAAAGGGTGGTTTAAATCGTATATCTTTCAAATCTTTAACTCGTGCTATTGTAATGAACATCATACCTTATCTATCTTTCTCTCGGATATTAATAGCATCTTTCTCCAAAGTCAATCATTGTGACTTATAGAGTGTTAAATCCCAAGTAAGTTTCAATGGTATTTGTTTTCTATTACCTCGTTTGAATGCAAAGTTACTAACAATGTTAAATGATAGAAAATGGGAATAATAAGAATGCATTCAATTACAAATAGTTTACAGTTTCAAGAAGCAAACATTTTAGGTAAGTGAAAAATTTACTTAAGATGAAAATTCAAGTATTTAATTTATTGTTGAATTATTGTAACACAAATATAAATGCACGTCATCAATAATTTTTTGTGCTTACACTGAAATCAATGCAAACTATTAACCTAATTACTTTGAAATTAATATACATCATACATCTAGTTACATCAAGTAAAAATCAACGTCTACATTGAAATAAATGCATCTAGTGGAAGCAATCAAATAGGATTAGGAATCAATATCTACACTTAAATCAATGCATATATTTTAGTGAAAACCAAATATTCATGGCTTTCTAAATCCAACTTCTTTTACCTTTTATAAAATTCTTACTTCCTCTTCCTATATGGTTAATGATGTTGTATATTATATAACACTATATAATATTTGCATTTGTCTATGTGTGTCTCTTTTTTCTTCCATCTCTCTCCCCATCCATCTTTGTGTCTATCTCCCTCACTCACTCCTTCTCTCTCTATGCCTACCTCTGCCCTCCCCCCTCTCCCCTTCCTTCTCTCCACCATTTCTCTCTCTCTATATCTCTCTCACTCTCTCCCCCCTCCCCGCCATCTATATCTATATCTCCCTCCATCTCCCTTTATTTGTCTCTATATATCACCCCCCAAGCTCTCTCTCTCTCTCTCTCTCTTCTTCCCTCTCTCCCCCTCTATATATATCTCAATCTCCCTTTTCTTGACCTTCTTTGTCTCTATATCTCACCCCCCCAAACATACATACTCTCTCTCTCTCTCTCTCTCTTGTCACCCCCTCTCTCTCCACCTTTCTCTCTCTATGTCTTTCTTCTTCCCTCCCTATACCTCCCTCTCCAACTCCATCTCTCTCTCCCTCCCTCTCTCCTTTTCTCTATCAAGTCCTCTTATATAGACTTCAAATATTTTAATTAATATTTTAATTAAAACATATATAAATGTAATGTAAAATGTAAGGCATAAAGCTATCATTTTGATGAGAAGAAATAGTTTGTCTATGATGTAAAGTTAACATACTATTGTTCCTTTAACAAATTATTTATTTATATATTATTACTCGTGACATTTAAAAAGTGCTGACATAATTACATTACATTATGCCTACACATCTCCCCTGTATTGGGTTGTAGAGCACCTCTCGACGCAATGAAATTTAAAAATAATTAGGGGTGGCAGGACGGGGAGGGTTTCTTTATGGCCATGAGGATGACAAAGTATTTAGGTACTCATTGGGACTTGGTCATATGACAAATAATAAAGGACACATTCATGATATTTATTAAGGTCTCCTGATTGTAAAAAAAATGGGTAAAAGAATTCATAATCGCATGAGGCTCTCTCCTTATTTTGCAACATTTAGTTAAAGGCTCAATGCCCAATGAAAAATCTCTGGAATCAATGATCAAAAGAGCATGAAAATGGCAAAAGATATTCCATCAATAACATACTTTAATGTATTGTGGGACCATAACAAATAAGCAGAGAAGCTCACTATTGATGGATGCAAATTGAAAATAGGATAACTGTGCATCAATGGCCAAATTAGGCCGTCAATTATCCCTTAATGGAATTTAATAACTCAAAAAATAATTTAACCCAATGCAAATCTTCTTAATGAAAGATGGGAGGCCCTAGAGGCCTTGTGGCAAAAATAAGAGATCTATGTTATGCAGGGAGGTCAAGAGCATCCAAATTAACCCCTTAGGGTAATGGTTCATAGCCATTAAGGACTTTATTATCAATCAAGAATTTTATGTTTTGTAATCAATGTATTCTAATTGGGCAATTATGTAAGATATACACCTACATAAAACCCAATTTTTTTGGTCAAAAATATGCTCCTCAATAAAAATTTTCATATCTCTTAATAAGAGAAAAATGATGAAAATTTGAAGAAGTTGTTATATACTTCCTGATGTATTTTCAGCGAGCCAAATGCAGATTTATATAATATAAATACTCTTTTTGGTTAAAAGTAAATTAAAAATATTTAAAAATAATCTCTTCCCAATTGAATATGTGTAGCGAGGGTGTATTAAATACAATATATGAAGATAAGAAATTTTTTTGTCTTTATTTAAGTGTGACTTTTTGAAGTTTTTGGTGACATTTTTGTCTTTATTTAAGTGTGACTTTTTGAAGTTTTTGGCGAAATTTTAGCCTGAATCTGGCGAAAAAAAATTGTGGTCAAATCTCGATTTGTATTGTTTAAATTGATTTTTTGACAACGTATCTAGATTCAACACCCTCAAAAATTCTTGAGACAGTTCGATTATGAGAATTTCACACATCAAACTTGTGATTTCAATAAATTCCTACCAAATTCTAGACAAATTATATATATATATATATATATATATATATATATATATATATATAAATTAAATTTGATTTATTTATTTCTAAATATTTATTTTTCTTATTTTATTTAATAAATGCTTTATTAAACACCATGTTCGACCATTTTTTATTTTGGTTCGATTATTTGTTTTTTTTCCTACTCTTATCTTAATTCTAGTCAAACCATATACTTAGGTTCAACACTTTATTATCATTATTACTAGAGGTTTATTTTCCCATTTTCAATAAAGTCACATGAACTGGGCCCCTTTCCTAATATAGAGAAGTTGATTCGTAACTTTTTATAAAAAAATTATATGCTCGATCATGACAATAAACATGAAAGTATATCAAGAATCATGATTATATTATTATATTTGACCTAAGTTTCTTTTAATTGAAAAATTGGAAGAATAATTTCGAATTAATTATGTTTCTTATATACCCATAAACTGAAATATATTATAAAAATGTATCGTAGTAGGCAATTTTATTTGGAAAATTTTGGGTTTTTTTGGCACAATTTTGAATCAATGGAAAAAGATTTGGGAAATTTTTATAGTTGTCAATTTTGGGTCTTTTAAGGATTTTTTTTTTTTATGGTGGTAATTTTTTTTAATTTTTTTTTTAATTATGGTGATAAAAAAAAAATTATCTTTAAAGTAGCAAATGAAATATTTTAAATTTTAGATTTTGCAGTTCAAAAATAATTAAATTTCTATGAAAAACTTTTTTAGAGCAAAATTTTTACCTTTATAGACAACTCCTAAAAATATTATTCAAAAGATATATATATATATATATATATATATATATATATATAAACCCACCATGATAATGAATAACTCATTGGAGTAATTTAGATTATGTTGGAATCAAATTTATGGCTTGCCATTATAATCAAAGAGTATATCAAATAGCCTACAAGTTAGATATACCAATAGTTTGTGATTTAACATGGTTGATGTGTCTTGAGTCAGGCCGTAGTGGAATTTTACCTAAGGGGACAACTACCCTCTGACCTTATATGCAAACCCTTTTAGAGTGAAAAGAGATTTGATGGATCTAAGTTGGTTTAATTCCCCCCTTTAAATAGGCTATATTCCATATGAATACCAGGGGTCGATACCATGGCTTCTCATAAACGTAAAGCTCAAAAACTATGGGTAACTTCACCAAAGTCAAATTTACCTTAACTACCCAACCAAAATTAGTAATAATAATAATAATAAATATATATGTTACCTTGATGGGTGACTCCTAAAAATATTATTTAAAAGATACCTTCAATATATATATATATATATATATATATATATATATATATATATATATATATATATATATATATATATATATATATATATTACACCATGGTAATGAGTAATTCATTAGAGTAATTTAGATTATGTTGGAATCATATTTATGGACTGCCATTATAGCCCAAGAGTATATCGAATAGCCTACGAGTTAGATATATCAATAGCTTGTGATCTAGCATGGGTTGAGGTGTCTTGAGGCACAACGTAATGGAACTTTACCTAAGGAACATCTACCCTTCTAACCTTATCACAACATGCCACCATGTCACTTAAGGATATTAAATCAAGGGGAGAAGTACAAATAGTCCACCCAACCATCAAAGCCATGAACCTTAGACTAAATCAATCTTAATATTGATAGGGTGAAGATAAATAACACTAGGCATAATGTGAAGTTATAGGAAATTTGTCCATGGTGTGTACCAATCATGCATATTAGATCATATGATACTGCCTCATAAGTGGGTCAATGCATTATATATCATACAACTGAGTTCCATGTTGACTTGAGAACCACTTCCCTATAATGCTTATGTAGAGTTTAGCACATGGTAGGATATATATGTGATGAGAAAGATAGATTTTGCTTAACTTTATGTGATCCACAAATGAGGGGCTTATAACTAACATGTCTCACTAGTATCAGTCCTCATGCAAGTGTGGAAATTGTTTTTCGTGTCAACAACTGCAATTATTCACCAACAAGTATGAATGAATGACTCTACTTTGTTTATTTTAAGGTACCAAATCTAACCCAATTACAAATATTTTAAGATAGTTGAGTGCACCATGTGTCAATAGCTTCAAACCCAACATTTTAACTTGTAGTTGGAAAATCATCCAATAAAGGTTGAGGGAAATATTCCTTTTCTAATTTCTCCTATTTGAATGTATTTATGCAATGTTTAGTAAATTATAATATGTTATTTGTAAACTTCCTTGGCTACTCCTTTGGAAAAGTTCGTCATAATTGATTAGATAAAATCTTTGTTGTGAATATTAATTCCTTTCAAATCTCAAATTATTTATTTATTACATTTATGCTTTAAAATAAATTAGCTGGAGTGCGGGAAATATAGACTAGAAAGAAATACACACACCATCCACAATAGATACACATGTTTCTATGGGAAACTCTTACACGATAAAACCCAACTAGAAGGTGAGACTACTCTACTCTCTTTCCTCTTATATGGAAAATGTGCAAATACAAAGGAAGATGTAACTCTCTATGGAGTTACCTAAGACTCATGGCCTGCAAGGTTGGTACATAATCTTAACCTCCTCTACTTTACTCTATAACTTCCCACTCCTAGTTTCTCTGCTCAATTATAGATTAAATTAAATTGTGTAAAATGGAAACCTTACTCCTCCTAGTGGTTTGGTATTTAACATATCTCGATAGGGAACTAGGGGTAAGGTTTGACTCCCTTAACTCTCAACAAGTATTACGAGTTTGAACTTTCTAGAGTCTTCTTCAAATTCTCCATGTGGCTAGCTCATATGCATGAGTAATGGGGGATGACATGGCATCCCCTCGTACCATGTCAGTTAACATAATAGGTCAACTTGTAGAAGGCATAACTTTTTCATGCAAACTTTGATTAACATAATTTTTGCACCATTGGAAAGGTCTCTAATGTAGATCAAGATCTCAAGGTCTGACACTAAATTAAGAAAGTTTAGACCCCAAAAAAACATCATTTAATGCCTAAAAAATGAATTCAAAAGGTTTCAAACTCTAATTCTCCAAATTGGGACAAGCGTGTAAAAATGACCCTATAAGATGGTTCCTCCAATTTTCCACTATGAAAGCATCAAAGTCGACGACAAATAATATAATGATCTAATATGGATCGATATGCCTAGTCATTAAAATTGTTATATATATATATATATATATATATATATATATATATATATATATATATATATATATATATATATATATATATAGAGAGAGAGAGAGAGAGAGAGAGAGAGAGAGAGAGAGAGAGAGAATGATTCCATCATTTGATTAAGAGATTATAGAGGGTCAATGGTGTAAGAGGAATTGTGGTAATATTATTTTATTAATTTGGAGTAGAATTCATGATATATCCACTATATACAGGGTGGGTATGATGGATGGTCACATTAAAGCTATTGTTAAAGGAAATTTTAGTTGGATATTCTTTACATGGCAAGATATTTGCAAAGAATGTATCATTCACATGATTAATTGAGGTCAATTGAGGTCAATAGAGATTTTCTATATCGTCAAATAATCAAGGAAAAATAGCTCTATAACTAATTAGATTAGTGATATTAGTGATCAAAATATCAAGAGATGAGACTATGGATGCCAACAAGATTCTATTAAAGTAAAAACTCAAACTTTGAACATCAACTAGTAATTTAAATAATAGTGATTCGTTATCATGATGCAAAAAATACTATAATATGTAATTTAATTTTTTTTTTTTATTTTATTTTATTTTACCTAAGTTTTACCTAAAAAAAACCAATATCTGGTGAGGATTTTTTTTGGATATGAATTTTTTTTTACAGAGGGTGAGTTGTATTCTTAGTTAGAATTTAAAAGACAACTTTTTGTCTCTGAATATGCTTTTTTAGTACTTCATATTAAGTTACTGCCCTTATTCCTCAATTACTCTTAATCTATTTTTCTCTCTTTTACTTCAATGTCATCTTCCTTCATAGATTTCGTATTTAATGGGTTCCCTTGGTAGGTCAACCATCACAGATAGTTCATTTTATCTTCCTAAGAAAATTAATTTTACATTATTAGCTACTAAAATAATTAAATGTTTATTGCATATTTTACAAAAAGATTCAATTGAAATCCAATTCATATTTACATTTTAAAATTGATATCTTTGTTGATTTCGCAAATGCATGTTATGACAAGTTTAATATGGACTACCTAAAATGGTAAAAAATGTTTATTTTAATTTTTAATTAATTTATTCATTAAATATTTTGTAGCATATAAATAATATTTATTAAATTAAAAACTTCAAATAATTCAAATATCTATTTTAATATTAGAGGAATAAATTGGAAGCTTAAAATTTGTGTAGGAAAATTATAGTATGATTTTTTAATAATTTGATATGCTTTTATATTTCAAATTTTCAATTATTATCTTTAATAATGTAACAATTTCTATCTTTTTAATATCTCTATTTAAAATATTATTTAACAAATAATATATATAATCACCATTTTAAAAGAACTATTATCAGTGTTTAAAAATAATAAATATATGTTTACTGGATCTTGAATAGAGGATTGATCAGATGCCATGTTAATGCACTCTTTGATAGAAAATCACCTACCACACGCTGTTGTGAAAGCTTTGAGAATTACAACAAAGAGTACTACACGTCATCCATGGCGAATATGGTTATGTGTTCCCAAACTTTCTCGGCAACAACATCATTTAACTCTACTTCCAATTCTACATCGAGTTCGAGTTTGAGTTCAATCAATGCTCGGTGAACGTCTCAAAAACTCGCTTAAATCATGTGTCAGGGTTAGCAATCTGAATGGTGGATTTTGGGGTATAAAATTTAAATGATACTTGTGATTATGTTTCTATAAAAGTGTCATTTGAAATTTTGAAGACCTAAAACTGTTAGATAAATAATAAGATGGCAGAAAGAGCCTTTTATTTCTTTTTAACATCTGAAGGAAAAAAAAAAAAAAAGCCCTAAACATGTAGCTTCTCATCAAACTATAAAGAAATTGAAATTTTTTTTCATTTTTGAAAAATTGTTACATAAATTTAAATTTGTGATTTTTTATGTCTGAGATGTTGTGTTATGAAATGTTTTTTATTTCATGTTGTTGAGAGATGGACTCATTGTTCGGCCCCATTACACGTTTCGCCATTGGATGCACACACTTTGGATTCCCTTGGGTCATATCAGAGTAGGTTCTCATAAACTGCGGATTGAGACTGACCATCAGATTGCACGGTTAGACAGGATTTTCCAGTTGTGCCACCTCCGAGAGACTGAGTCGGAGGAGCACTTCATCTTCCGCTGCCCCATTTACTATGAGATTCGTGGGAGATTCCATTACTTGTTCAGATGGATCCATACCTTAACTAGCTTCTTTCGATACCTAGATAAGAGATGTCTAGCCTTGTACATACAGATTCTCCAGCCTCCTCCTGGAACAGATCCTGTGCAACGGATTACGTCATTTTTTATAGTGCCCCTGTCAGCAAGAGGCATGAAGTGACAAGTTAATAACATTGTTGCCTCAGACTCTAGAGCAGTGCATACTAGAGGGGCCATCTCCCTAACACATGGACCCCTGAGTCATTACCGGACTAGATCTCTTACTAGCAGGCAATTGAGATCACCCAATCATCATCGACATATCACTTCTTCTCGGCAGCGGTGTAACAAAGGCTCCAGATCCTCCCCTAGTCCTCCCTCGGGAGAACAATCCATCTTTATTTTTTTTGCATTCGACCTCGAGTGTTAGGAGAGAGATTTAGTGCACCATAATATTGTGCCCTCTGCACTTGGAGTCCAGGACTTTCCTCATTTTGGTTTTCAGGCATTATGTTTTTCTTTCTTTATTTCTTATTCCTTGCTCTTTATATAGGAGACCTTTTGGTACTCCTCCTTGTATCGACATCATTGTACTCTGCAGTCCCATTGACCTACTTTTGTGGTCATTCTTTGGACATTAATATAATTATCTTATCTAATAATTATTATTTTCTTTTAGATACGTCTTATAGTACTAATACCTTAAATAAGGTGTTATTATGTAATATGAAAACTGCGACTGGGAGTGTGAGGTCGGTTCTTGATAGATGCAACTTTTCACATTAAATACTTCTCCATGTGAAGCATATTCGAAGATCCGCGATGGAACATTAATTTTGACGTGTTATTAACTTCTTAAGATATTTCTTCTCTTTTGAATCAGAATCTTGGCATGATGCGAAGGAGATTATTCAACTAACATGCGTATTCAAAGTTTGGCTATGTAATCTTAATTTAATAACTTTTTCAGAGCTTTGCGCTCTTTTGAATATTGGGATTATGTGAATGAGATTATTCAACCAATCTAAAGTTGTGGAAGATAATTTTCTCAACCTGTAACCAAAGAAGGTGCGGTCGTTGTTGAGAAATTGTAAAATGTTCTGTCGAAAGGAAACAAGTGAGAAATTTGTAATGAAGATTTGAGAAACGCAACTTGATAAGAATTCTAAAAATTAGTGATACAGTTAAGCTTGAATTAAACCGCGAGGTAGATCATAACACAAAAAAAATTCATCATTTTACAAACAGTCGAAAGAATCGAAATACCATATGGAAGATTGAGGAGGAGGATGGTTCTACTCTCCACTATCCGATGGACATCAGAAGGGCAACTTGTACATTCTTTTATAATCAATATAGGTGCAAAGATGAGGTCTTCCCATTGGATCAATATTGGGCACTTAATATACCCAAAAATGTTCAATGATGCTGCCAATGAGGTGTTGAGCGCCCCGGTGACTAAGTCTGAAATTTTAGAGGTCCTTAAATCATTTGTTTCTAACAAAATCTCCGCCCCAGATGGCTGGCTGATGGAACTACTTATACATTTTTTCGACGTGATGGCAGATGACCTTTTACATGTTGTTGAAGAGTCTCAAATCTCCGGCAGAATTCTGGGAGATATAAACTCCAATTTCATTGTGTTGATAGCAAAGTCATCCTGCCCAAAATCCTTCAATGACTTCTGACCCATATCATTGTGTAATGCTGTATACAAGGTCATTTCTAAAGTGATTTCCAAATGCATTTTTGGACCTCCGTCTTCTCACATTTCCCGCGAGCAGTATGGCTTCCTCCTAGACACACTCATTCACGACGCAATTACATTGGCGCAGGAAGAACTAAATTTTGTACAAACTAGAAAATTGGAAGCAATTATCATGAAAATAGATCTTCATAAGGCATATGACAACATCGACTGGTCGTTTATCCGACTAGTCCTACACAAAGTCAGTTTGGATCCTCGGAATGTTTGTTGGATCCTTGCCTGCATCTCACCGGTTTGGTTTTTCGTCATTGTAAATGGCCTACCATTGGATTTCTTCAGGGCCGGGGGGGGGGGGGGGTCTTCGACAGGCCTGTTCCCTCTCACCTCTCATCTTAATTCTCATCATGGACAGATTGAGTTTTCATATTAAAGACATGAAACATAGGGGGACATTCACTGGCATTCACATCTCCAATGATATTACTATTTTGCACTCTATCTTCGTCGATGACATCTTATTGTTTGGGATTATCTCTTGTGCTCATTGGACTTCCTTACACTATACCCTTTTGAGATTTTGGTCAGCCTCGGGTTTGATGGTAAGTGGCACTAAGTCCCTCATAATTGCAAGTTCGAGGAATTGGGCGGACATCCAGATTATTGTGGGGCTCTTCCAAATTCCACTGGTTCCAATTACTGAGGGGTTTACATATTTAGGCTTCCGCCTCAAGCCCTGCAATTATCGCAAGAAGGACTGGAAATGGTTGTTGGATAAATTTCAGTGAAGATTGGGTCTTTGGTCCAATAGGTGGCTCTCCCTCGGGGGATGTCTTATTCTCATGCAGGAATTTCTCTAGAAGTTCGTTGTTTACTAGGCTCATCTGTTCCATATCCCAACCTACATCATCTCTCGCATCCGAAGTATCGTGGCAAGGTTAATTTGGTCTGGGGCTAGGAGGCCAACTAAATTTCAACTTTGTCACCTTGATTTGATCACTCTTCCAAAGCGCCTGGGGGGCTAGGGATTGCTGGAGATAAGGACATTTTCACGTTATATTCTTGCCAAATATTTATGGCGAACACTCTCAGGTAATGGAATATGGCCCTCCCTCTTCAAGGGAAAATATCATATTCATCGTAATATGCAAGTTTTCCTCAAACAGGGTCTCCCAATCACACTGGGTAGCTCAGTTATTAGCCTAAGTTTCAAATGCATTTCTTCTCTAGTTCGGGACAAACTCTTATGGAAATTCGGGAATGGACAAAATATACTGTTGGGTGTGGATGGTATTTTGGGGCTCTCTTTGGATTTCCACATACCTCACCTCCTCATACATTCCCTTGTGCAGAAAGGGATCTTCTTCCTCTCACAAATCATCTTGTTTTGGCAACAGGGGTGTCCAGTATGGAAGGATGCACACCAACACAGTTTATTTGGTCTTGCATAAGACATGTGGAATCAGGTGACAATAGGTTTAAAACAAGTTGGCCTATCTATCAACCCCTTCGGGGACCAATGTTTTTGGGCAAGTAAGTTAAAAAAGGGTGACATTGATGTGTCAGATCTTTATAATAGCTTAATCTCCTCCTTCCTACTGTGCGATGAACAACCTTTATTTATTACTTTCTGGAAGTGAAACATCCCCTTGAATATCATCCTTTTCGCTTGGCTCTCTTCGAAGAATCAGATACTCACTTGGGATAATTTGGCTAAGAGAGGGTTCCAGGGTCCGAGGATTTGCCTCTTTTGTAAGTAGGATATTGAATCTATCTCCCACCTCTTTTTACACCGCTATGTTGTGCTGGATACATGGTCTTTGTTTGCTAATTTCTTGCGGGATCACAGTTGGAGGCCATTGGGAATATTACAATGCATTCATAGTTGGTCACTAAAGGATAAGAGGTATAACTCCCTTCCTTTCTTCCTCTTTTGGGAGGTCTGGCTGGCCAGGAATAAGCTCATTTTCGAAGGTATTCAAGTGCCCCACCATAGTGTCTATCACTCGATCATGGCTTGGTTGAACACACAGGAGACGCATCCCTCTCCTTCCATAAATCTCTCCTACCGACTTCGTCCTCACCCGATGAGCCTCCCAGCTGGCTTCTTTAATGGAGCTGAACAACAGGGGAATTGTGGGTGCAACGCATGGATCAAATTGGAGCAAGGAGATCATTTCTACATTCACTGGAACGATGGTCTTGGAACAAACACAAAGGCAAAACTACTTGCACTTTGGAGCTTACTTTGGGCTGCTTACAATTTACATATTCATAATTTGTTCATATATGGTGATGCCAAGAGTGTCATTGATGGGATCAATGGCCACTCCGAATTTCAACCTCCAGGAATTCTCAGTTGGACAAACATGGTTCATTATCTATGTCAGCGTATGAATTCCCCACCTCTCCAGCACATCTACAGGGAAGCTAATGAGTGGGAAAACAAGGTATCCAAGCAGGGATTGGATGTTCCTGTTAGGCTCATACACATTCAACATTTTCGCGACTCCATCCGGCTAAACTCTTTCTCTCTGTCCCTACCTTAAAGACGTTTTTGTTTCTAGGATCTTTTTTCCACAAGCTCGATGGTCATATGTCATTTGTTGTTCATCCTATCTATAGTTTTTTTGCATATATTTTGATGATAGTTCACTGTATATTTCTTATTGGCTTGTGTTTTTCGTCGTTTATCTTTATCACTGAACAAAGATTTTGATTCTGTATGGATGAGAGGAATCGCCTTACTGTCCTAAAGGAAAAATTCTACATATTATCCTTAGTTTCCTTGTGCCACTCTGTTTATGAGAAACATTTGAGCACACATTTCTTCATATATGTACTATTTTACTACTATAATATAAAACAACGTTTATTCTCCTCTGAAAAAAACTTGGATTGAGAATGACATGTACTCAAGCGGCCCCATAAATAACACAATCCAACAAGGTGATCGATATGAAAGAAGATGGCTATTGAAGCACATTAACCACACTTTTATCTGATTTGATTTGAATTTAAGCGGTTTTAACTGAAAGTTGGTGAAGTTATATGATTTTATTTATATTTCTCTTATCTGAATTTGAGTGATTTAAACGTGAAAGTTTGTTCAATTTCATGTGATTTTTTATTTTTATTTTTATTTTTTATAATTAGTGTAAACAATGCATGTGTGAGTACAATTTTTAATCACTTTAGAAGATGGATGAAACACTTAAGTTTTGAAGTATCTCTTCAAGGGTTGTGTAAGATTCCAAACAACTGATTAATCAATAGATCCAGCACATTTCAATGTTTTAATTGAAATGATGAGAAGCGAAACAAAGAACACAGGGATCTAAAAAAAATGCAACCTCTAATATGTACCTTCTTCTCGCAAGGATTGTCATTCAACGTTTCTTTACACCTCTCAGAGGGATAATTTTAGGGGCAAATATTCACAAGTGGGCTAATTTTCCATGCTTTTTTCCAAAAAAAAAAAATCGTTAATTTTCACTTTTTCTAAAAATCTTTTGCCCAAATTTTATAGTATAATATTGCTTTACCTTAAAAATCGTCAAAATTTTATATAGAGACTATATAAAATTATTAGAAATTTTAATACTTTTACAAAAACATTACCAAACATTTTACAAATTATATATTATATACTAGTAAAATTCGCAAAAATTTCTAAACTTTAAGATAAATTTTCATTCTACAAATACAAATGCTAATTTAAAATTATAAACATTCACACTATAAATCAATTACACCAAAATAGTATACATAAAACAATGAGCCATGCCATTCCATCCTTTACCAACAATGATTTGTACGCTCTATTATGGAAGGCAAAAATTAAATATGAGACATAAAGTCTCCCTCCTCGGAACTTTTAAATGATGACAGAGACCATTGAAATGACTTTTAAAGTTCCAACTTGCGTATGTTATTCCTTCACAATTTGTTGAAGGATAACATTGAAGGATAACATTTTCCATAAGGACACTAGTTAACAAAGTCACGTTGAAACTTATTTTGATGATATTTTCCATAAAGACATTCCTTACACATTTTCCCATATAACTGTTTTATGGATAGAATTGTACATCTTTATAATTAAATTTTATAATATAATTTAATAGGTAATATGATTAAAGCAAGAATATTTTTTTAACAAGTTATAAATTAAATGAATTTATTATATATATATATAGATAAAATAGCTATTTTTATTGGTACAAATTTAAGTAAGAATGTAGTGTTTTTGTTGTTTAAAATATGTTTTTGAATGTATAAATAGATTCAACATTAAAATTTAGGGCACTAAAATTCTACAGATTAAATAATTTAATTTCAAATTTTCAAAAATCTCCCTTGTATTTTGGTTAAAATTAAATAGAAAAAATGTCATGAAAAATGTCATTTTGTTTATAAATAGACTGTGTGTGTTAGGTAATATGAATTTTGAGATGATTGGCATGTTTAACATGTCGTTTGAGCAGCCGTGATCCAAGATCGCACTCGACTCAAGCCACACCAACTCTTAGCATGACTTAATATTTTACCCACAAAATTTCAAATCAATAACCTTTACACCACATAATACCTTTAAAAAACACCCATACCTTTAAACCTATGATCAATATCTCTAAAATAATATTAATTTTTAATTAATTAAAATAATAATTTATTTATCATTTTTAAAAGTAATTAAATTAATATTTAATTTCCACAATAATTAAGAATCTCATTATAATAATACTTAAATAAATGTAACTTTATTTTTATGCACCATCATATAAAGAAGCAAAGCAAAGAGGTATATCTTTCCTATAAAGTGGAACTTTCTTCTTAGTGGGAAATATTTGGTGTATGGTCAATATGTTTGGCCAACAAGATTGGATGTTCATTTCAGTAGTGATATGTTGTCACAATGTAGTTAAATCCATGCATTACAACGTCTACCTATTTTTTGACTAGATATCAGTGAAGTATCTTGACCAGATTTAGTAAACTGTCTTCTTTCTAACACTTTTTATCTGTCAATCAAATGTTACGTGAGAAAGCTTATTCATGAATTTGGAGTTTAACATTTTATGGTCATTTTCACATGGGCCATTATGTCTTATTTTAATTATTACATAAATTTTTCAATAAATATATAATAATATTGTTTATTTTTATTCAAAATTAATTAAATAATATATTTCTATAAATTTTATAAATTAATCTTGATTTATCTTAAATTCTGGATATATTAAGTGGCAGGATGGAATCTTTTAAAACGCCAATTTTTTTTTAGTGTTAAACGGAAAAGTTTACATCAATATTTAATAGATCAAGAATTAAGCTATATATATATATTCCATTTTTTTTAAACCATTTTATTTCAGTGATTTTGGTCTTAAGACAAATTATAAAGGAGGCTTCACATCTTTAAATAGGCTATATTATATTGGAATACCATTGGCAAAACCATGAGTTTTCAAAACTTACAGCCAAGAGTAAATTCACTTTATGACCTCAATTTTACCTAAGCTATTGTGACAATATTGACTAATACAACCACATTAAAAATACTAATGTGTTTGATATAGCCAAAGACTTCATAAATATAACAAAAAAAACTATTGAGGAAAAATGTCTTACCAATACACACATTTACCATGTACAAAAAGTTTATCGATCAACTTTAACTTGAGAATTAAAAGGAATTAGACATCTTATTGTAAAATGGACCATTTTGCTAAATAAAATTTACTTATATATAGATGGATATTATAAATAATAATTAGGAACTTATTAGAATTGGAATAATCTCTAGTCCTTAGGAAGTTGGTGGTTGGGGAGTCATCTAATTTTTAAAATAATTAAAAATCAATCGACCATTTTACTAAATAAAATTTTCTTATATATAAATGAATGTTATAAATAATAATGAGCAACTTATCATGGAAGAATTTATTAGGCCGTAGTCTAACTAGCCTATTTTTTTGCCCTCAAAATCATGGAAATTCTGGCAAGATTTTAATAAAATCCTGGGGGTTTTTGTAAATCCAATTTATAGCTATCAAAATTCAAGATTTTGGGTGCCCTAGAGGTTTTTAATGGTGTTGAATCCGTTTCCACCATCAAAAACATGATTCAAACACGACTATTGCAAGATTTTTCAATTGTTTTTTGCCCGGATTCCAGTCAATTTTGGTCTTCCAGGCAATTCCTCTGCCTTTTTAGACAACTCTATTGATTAGAATTGGAATAATCTCAAATCCCTAGGAAATTGGTGGAAGCCACAAATATACTTTTTTAAATTTATTAAAAGCCAATGCAACCTAACAAACTCTATAGCACACTTGAACCATTATAATTTTTTAAATTTATTAAAAATCAATGCAACCTAACAAACTCTATAACACACTACAACCATTGATAAGCATTCAGATGAAGCATATGTTGAGCATATTCCCTTGAGAATCAATCTAGGCCCTCAATTTAAAAAAGAAGAAGAAGAAGATCCTCATCCACCTTAAATTGAAATAAGAAGCCTTCGGCAATAAACATTAATTTTTTATAATTTTATAATTTTGATTTATTTTAAATAATTTGACCTCTCCAATTTTATTTTTAATTTTTAATTTTATGTCTTTATTGTGACTTAGTCAAAATGTTTACATAACATAATAAGATATTACAACATCTATTCCATAGTTGTTTAATATGTAGAATTCAAGTTCCCCGTGGATTTTTTAGGGTGTTTAATCCATTTATGCATTCAAAAAAAAAATTAAATAACAAAAAATCACTATCTTGCTTGAAATTGTATCACCGGATTTCGATGAAAAAAATATTTAGTTTATATATATATATATCTTTATATATATATATATATATATCATTTAATTTAATTTTAATATTACTTTCTCACAAACAAAATTAACATATTATTTCTTTAATTATTTATTATATATATTAATTTATAATTACGTCGAAGGCACTTTCTATGTCTATACTTTTCATGTGTAAGATAACATTGTTCACTTTAACGAATCTGAAATTGCTTACCGTCCTCCTGCCCTATCCACCTATTCAAGTTTGACACGTGACTTTTCTATGATGTGATTTTTTTTTACGCAAACGAAGAAGTACGAGTGAGGCTGGAAAGCATCACAACCACACCGCTCATGCCAGAGTTGTGTTAAATTAAATGAAATCCTCACCACGCAAAATATTCAAACACAACAACACTAAATCCTCACCACACAAAATATTCCAACACAATAACACATATAAGGGACCACTGGAACAACCTTTTTGAATGATGTAAAGTGTGTGAAACGAAACTTCTCAAGTTGTTCTCTTGACATACCTCAATTCACCACAAACTGAAATTAAATTCCACACAAACACATAAACTGAAAGCATGACAAGTTGTGTATAAATGCGTGTTGGTCACGACATAGTTTTCATCAGTCAATTCACTCATGATATAAGTTGATTCAAGCTAGCCATCATAACAAGGAGTAAATTTCATTGCAGAAAATTCCTCCTTGACCTCTTCCAAATTGTACCAGGTTGAATAACATCGTTGTAGGTAGTGGTGTTGCAGGCATTTTGCAGAAATGGGCGAACTACGGGAGGGGGTGGAGGTCCTAGTGGTTCATGCTTCATGACAAAGTTCTATCATATTACAAAATCCATGACCCTCAAAAGATTTATGTTAGCAGAGAGACAAAAAAGGGCATTAGAGTGATCAGTGAGGATTCACTAAGGCTTATAAGGATCCCTAAGAATCAAGGGGTAGAGCCCAATCATCGAGATCTCGGGAGGAGAACTGGTAGAAATAATTGAGATCGACGAGTTGTTGGGAATCACGATTGTCGTTAGACCAAAACCCACAGGTGTTAGTCAACGATTGCATCGCCAGAGATAAGGATAAATGAGAGGTGATTAGCCCATGTCATGAAACACACAGGTAGTGTTGGTTTATCGAATGTCCAAAAATCTGCCCCCCCCCCAACGTGAGTCAGGTGTGTATCGAACTCATGACCTACGCTCTGATACCACTTGTTGGGAATCACAATTGTCGTTAGACCAAAACCTGTAGGTGTTAGTCAACGATCGCATAGCCAGAGATAAGGATAAATGAGAGGCAGTTAGTCCATGTCACGAAATACATAGGGAGCATTGGTTTATCCAATGTCCAACATGAGTGGCTTCTTGAACTTTCAGCATTCATTTGCACGGAGAGATGCAAAATGCAATTGCTAGTAGATATTCTATCTGAGAATGCAAACTTATACCATTCATAATGATTTTCAAGAGAATTCTTCCAGTAAATCACATTCCAATTTTTGTAGTCCATACATTTAAATTATTATGAAATCGTTTAATTTTGTGATAATTTTTTAGTTAATTTTTATAATTCATAGAATCATAAATACAAAAGAAATTTTTTTCTAAGTGATGCTAATTTCTATTATAGTGTACAAAAATTACATTCAAACTTCGTGATAGGGGTTGTTAGATTAGCCAACCCCTGTTGGATGAAGACAGAACAAACAGTCAAAAAATGGGCTTCCCTTCATGGGGAAACCAACCCTTAATGAGTACAGTGTTTCAAAAAATAGGCTTCCCTTCCAAGGGAAACCAAACATTATCGTAAGTATAAGTAACAAAGTATGTAGACAAAGATAAAAATAGACATAGAAGTTATGAAGGAGCATATGAAAACTGAAGAAGAGGAGCTCTATTGAGCTACAACTACCAGTTATGGACGTCATGGTTCTCCTGGTGAGGATTTTCCTCGAAATTGAGGCAGCCATAGTTGGACATGGTCTCTAAGTCCTTCTTTGAAGGCTGGGTGGCCCTCTCCAGATTTTGAAGTGGAGACCACATCGTTATGTTTTGTCGCGACTGAGCGGGCTGCATGATCCTCTTCTTCATTTTTTTTTGCCGTGAATCCTCCGTTGGGCTGCTCCCACCGCTATTCGAATCTTCTGCCACTTGCTTGACAGGGAAGTCGATGGATTTCCGTGGCAGTGGGGAGGAGGAGCGCGAAAGGGTGGATTTGCAGAGGCGTTTCCTGTTGCTAGAGCCTGAGACGTGGAGTTGCTCCTCCAGAAGGTGAATGGAAATCTGGGTAGAGAGAAAATGTGGGTCGAGAACCTTCGGTTCATCCACTGCAGCAAAAATGGATAGGGAGCTCGCAAGCATTGCTGCAATTGGAGGGCAAGAGGGAGAGCCTCTACCGCGTCCTCGATGACACCACATCATGTGCCTTATGGGCATTGTCTCCGCCGAATGGGAGGACTGTTGGCTTGGGGTAAGAGGCTAAGAGTGAGACAAAGGAGGAGCAAAGAAGCAGGCGAAGCTATGATAGAGGAATGCAACAGAGAATGAGAAACAAATGCGCGTATGAGAATGAGGACAGGAGCCATGAGCCATAAATGGCCAGGAGGCAAGTTGCAGGAGCAGTGGTCGAGGGGGAGGCGTAAATGCCGTAGGTGCCGACGTCCTCTGCTCATTTAAAATCTTCATGCGAGAGGCAGGTGCGTCCATGTGGAGAGGCAATGTGCCCCGCGATGTGAGAGCAGGTGGCAGCGTGTCACGTCCATATTAATCACCCACATTCAGAGAGAAATACAAAAGATTAAACTTCCTATTTATTTATAATTTTAATTAAATCTTTTGAAATTTTTAATTAATTACTTGAAAATAAATTTAAAAGTATTGTTTATCTCGTATAGAATTTAAATCAAAATATGATTCTATCTTACATATAATATGGTTTATTGGGAAAAACTATGTTCATACTCAGAATTTTTTTTAGAATTATTATTATATTTTTATATATATTTTTTTATTGTGCAAATAAAGTCAATGAAATTATATACAAAGTCAATGAAGTCATCAATTTTATTTTTATTTTTATTTTTTTTAAATTTTAAATGGTTTTAGTTATCGTTCACCACCATGCATGTGAAAGTAGTGTTCCTCTTCTTACATTAAAAAAAGAATTGTTAAAATATTTTCCAAAAAAAGCATGGTCTTTCCACTAATAATTCGAAATCGGCTTTCCCTCCATAAAAGCGGGGTTAGCTACAATATTCATCGAGATGGATGCACTTACATTATTCAACCAGACCTTTTGTATATATATGGTTTCTTAATTAATTGCACCTTTTGTATATATTGTTTCTTAATTAATTTCACCAAAGGTAGGTATTGATTGACTTTATTTAAACATTACAAATTTATCTTGCTTTTAAAAAAAAATTACAGCCGGCTCATATTACAATACTATTCTTAAAAACAAATCAAAATAATACTGTTATTTTAAAAAACGGTATAGAAATCAATATTAAAACAAATTGAAATAATTATACAAAATAGGCTCAATGCAGAGAAGAAGAAAGTTTTAGTAATCTTCGTGGCTACGAACTAATCTTCAACTAGATTGCGTCATTTCAGATGTTTGTAGAAAAGATTTTACCAATTGAATAGTAAAATTGTAATGATTTGTGTTTACAATATGGACATTTAAAAAATGCAATCTTACCATAATTCATGGCTTTTGAGCTTCCCTAAATTGTTATAATTATAATTTAAAAATAAATTATTTAGTTTTAATAAATTTTGTTCATCAAACAATTGTTAAAAACCAAGATTGTTAAAAATGAATAGTTTTAATTATTTTATAATGTATTTCACTTTTTAATATCAAATCATAAAATATTTAATTTTAATAATTAATTTATATATATTAAGATGTTAAAATTATAGTAAGTTTGGGAGGCTTCTCTCCAAGTTTTTTGAGCATAAGAATAAAATCTTAAATCAAATTAAATAATTCTTTTCTTTAACTCCGATGAACCAAAGATCATCATCATCGTTAATTCTATAAAAATAATAAAATATTTTTTATATTCAAATATTTTTCTATATGAATTTTCTTCTCATTATTATAAAATGATAAATTGAACTTTCATGTTTATAAAATTGAATTATAAAAAATATCATATTAAAAACAATTTATATATATATATTAAATATATTAAAATTTAGATAAATTTCTTTCGTATTAATCACATCATTAAGATTTGGTTGACATTTCCAACCACTATTCATCCTTAGGACAAGGTGAAGAAGTTCACTGATCTTCATGAATAAATAGTATGGATGCATCATTGCCCAAAGATAGTCGTTAAAAACTAGCCACTAGAGAATTAGGTAATTAGTTAGTTTGTTATTAGGGAATAAAAATCAAATCGATTGTTAGGGAAAATTTATTAATTAGTTTAATTAATACTAAAGAATATATATATATATATATATATATATATATATATATATATATATTATCAATATCTCTCTCACACACACATATATATTATTATTAATTTATTTTAAAGTTTAAGAATATTAAAAATATTGGATATTTGGATTATATACCATTTAACTAAAAAAATAAGGGTAAAGGGAGTTAAAAAATGATAAATTATTAAGGAAACTATTATAATAATAAGAAAGAAAGATTAAGAATAAAATAAAAACAACTAAATGTTACGGGATTTTTATTAAGATAAGGAAGAAAATAAGAAATAGAAAACTATAAAGGGAATACAACTAGAAGAAAAATAAGAGCCCTAACACAATAAGAATCCAAGCTAGATGAGAAGGAGTCACATTGAGAGAGCTGGAGTCTAGCTCTTACTCAATTTCCAACCATCGACTGTGTTGAGATTCCTAGTGTGTCTCTCAAACTCAATAGCCTCTCTAAGTTTCCTATGGTTGAAATGATCAACCTTAGCAATGACCTTGGAGTCCTCAATGCAGACATGGTGACATGATTTTTTCGCATGTTCTTCTAGAGCCGAAGTGCAAGAACGATTGTGCCAAATGTCTGTAGCATGCTCTTGGATTCTTTGCTTAATGGATCGACTGGTTTCTCCAATATAGGGAATACCACATGAACAAGGAACCAGGTAAACCCCTTTCTTGTCGTTAGGGTTGATAGGGTCCTTGATCCAGGTGGATATCGGTGGCCACCCACCTATTCCATTTGGACCTGCACCATCAATTCCTGCGGCTTTTCACAATCAGCACAACTTACTATTTTTAGTAGGTTTACGGGTCCTGCACACCTGGAGCCGTTTTGGGGCCTTAATGATCCAAGTGGATATTGGTGGCCACCCACCTATTCCATTTGAACCCCCACCATCAGTTCTTTCAGTTTTTAAGTTGCAGTACAACTTACTATTTTTAGCAATTTTTCAGGTCATGAACTTCCAGAGCCATTTTGAGGCCCTAAACGATGTTTCTTTGGGAAAACCGAGAGAAACATGGTTTCATGGATCGATGTTGCGCACATCAAAAGTTGTACTCTTCAGATAGATATTTCTAACGAGGTATGATACATGTCAAACGGAGATCGTATGTCAAAGTTACGTCCCCGGGAAGTTGAAACACTAATTTACCCAAACGGGACCCATAGTTTTGGCATTTCATCTCCTAGGGTTAGGTTTTTGGACGTTTAGAATTCTCCATTGTTTCTCAATAATAAATAGGCCCTCGAGCCTCATTGTAACACAGTTCATAGGTCTGTAGCCGCCACCTCTCTTCTCAGAGATACGCTACCAACACCGTGGCTATTTTTATTTCCATTATGTCTGTAAGCATATTTCAATCATTCTTTTTTCAATAAAATGAAGTATTGTTTCCGCTGCATCTCCGTGTTTATGTCTATTTTTGTATTTTATTGCGTTCCTGCATAAATCCGGATCAATCCTTAACAGAACCAAGAAAATTTCTAATGATACAAAGAGGTTTGAACAAGGAGGAGACATTATTCTTTCTAAAGACATGGGAAATCTTGTCTGTGGTCCCTTGGATAAACGAGATATTAACCTTAGAGATAACATCTCTTTTTTAACCCCCTTTACCTTTATTTTTTAGTTAAATTATATATAATCCAAATAACCAATATTTTTAATATTCTTAAACTTTAAAATAAAAATAAATAAATATATGATATTGATAATAAAATATTTTTTTTGAAAATTCTTTAGTATTAATTAAATTAATTAATAAATTTTCTCTAACAACCGATTTGATTTGAATCCCCTAATAACAAACTAACTAATTACCTAATTCTCCAACTAGATTGCCTCATTTCAGATGTTTATAGAAAAAAATTGAATAGTAATGCTTTGTGTTTACAAAAGCAATCTTCCCATAATTCATTTTAAAAATGCAATCTTCCCATAATTCATGGCTTTTGAGCTGCACTAAATTGTTATAATTATAATTTAAAAATAAATTATTTAGTTTTAATAAATTTTGTTCATCAAACAATAAACAAGATTATTAAAAATGAATAGTTTTAATTATTTTACAATATATTTTACTTTTTAATATTAAATCATAAAATATTTAATTTCAATAATTAATTTATATATATTAATTTTATAAAAATAATAAAATATTTTTTATATTCAAATATTTTTCTATATGAATTTTCTTCTCGTTATTATAAAATGATAAATTGAATCTTCATATTTATAAAATTGAATATATATATATATATATATATATATATATATATATATATTAAATATAATAAAATTTAGATAAATGTCTTTCGTATTAATCACATCATTAAGATTTGGTTGACATTTCAAACCACTAATGTGATTCATCCTTAGGACAAGATGCAGAAATTAACCGATCTTCATGAACGGATAGTATGGATGCAACATTGCCCAAAGATAATCGTTAAAAACTAGCCGTTAGAGAATTAGGTAATTAGTTAGTTTGTTATTAGGGAATAAAAATCAAATCATTTTGTTAGGGAAAATTTATTAATTAGTTTAATTAATACTAAAGAATTAAAATATATATATATATATTTTGTTATCAATATCTCTCTCTCTCACACACACATATATATATTATTAATTTATTTTAAAGTTTAAGAATATTAAAAATATTGGTGATTTGGATTATATACAATTTAACTAAAAAAATAAGGGTAAAGGGGGTTAAAAAAGGATAAATTAATAAGGAAACTATTATAATAATAAGGAAGAAAGATTAAGAATAAAATAAAAACAACTAAATGTTAGGGGATTTTTATTAAAATAAGGAAGATAATAAGAAATAGAAAATCGTGAAGGGAATACAACCAGAAGAAAACTAACAACCCTAACACAATAAGAATCCAAGCTATATGAGAAGGAATCACATCGAGAGAGCTGGAGTCCAGCTCTTACTCAATTTCCAACCATCGTTCATGTTGAGATTCCTAGCGTGTCTCTCAATCTCAATAGCCTTTCCAAGTTTCCTATGGTTGAAATGATCAACCTTAGAAATGAACCTGGAGTCCTCAATGTAGACATGGTGACATGATTTTTTCACATGTTCTTCTAGAGCCGAAGTGCAAGAATGATTGTGCCTAATGTCTGCAACATGCTCTTGAATCCTTTGCTTAATGGATCTATCGGTTTCTCCAATATAGGGAAAACCACATGAACAAGGAGCCAGGTAAACCCCTTTATTGTCGTTAGGGTTGATAGGGTCCTTGATCCAGGTGGATATCGGTGGCCACCCACCTATTCCATTTGGACCCGCACCATCAATTCTTGCAGCTTTTCACATTCAGCACAACTTACTATTTTTAGCAGGTTTTCAGGTCCTACACTCCTGGAGCCGTTTTGGGGCCTTAATGATCCAAGTGGATATTGGTGGCCACCTACCTATTCCATTTGAACCCCCACCATCAGTTCTTTCAGTTTTTAAGTTGCAGCACAACTTACTATTTTTAGCAGTTTTTCGGGTCATGAACTTCCGGAGCCATTTTGAGGCCCTGAACGACGTTTTTTTGGGAAAACCGGGAGAAAAATGGTCTGATGGATCAATGTTGCACACATCAAAATTTTTACTCTTCAGATAGATATTTCTAATGAGGTATGATACATGTCAAACGAAGATCGTATGTCAAAGTTACGTCCCTGGGAAGTTGAAACACTAATTTACCCAAATGGGGCCCATAGTTTTGGCGCTTCATCTCCTAGGGTTAGGTTTTTGGACGTTTAGAATTATCCATTGTTTCTCAATAGTAAATAGGCCCTCGAGCCTCATTGTAACATAGTTCAGAGGTCTGTAGCTGCCACATCTCTTCTCATAGATACGCTACCAACACCCTAGATATTTTTATTTCCATTATGTCTGTAAGCATATTTCAGTCATTCTTTTATCAATAAAATGAAGTACTGTTTCCACTGCATCTCTGTGTTTATGTCTATTTCTTTATTTTTTGCGTTCCTGCATAAATCTGGATCAGTCCTTAATAGAACCGAGAGAATTTCTAATGGTACAGAGAGGTTTGAACAAGGAAGAGACATTATTCTTTCTAAGGACATGGGAAATCTTGTTTGTGGTCCCTCAGATAAACGAGAGATTAACCTTAGAGATAACATCCATTTTTTAACCCCCTTTACCCTTATTTTTTAGTTAAATTATATATAATCCAAATAACCAATATTTTTAATATTCTTAAACTTTAAAATAAAAATAAATAAATAGATGATATTGATAATAATATATATATATATTTTTAAATTCTTTAGTATTAATTAAATTAATTAATAAATTTTCCCTAACAATCGATTTGATTTGTATCCCCTAATAACAAACTAACTAATTACCTAATTCTCTAACGACTATCTTCGGTGATACAGGGGCATTAGGCCCAATAAAATACTTTGTATCTAAGTAGACATAGGGGGGTCTCGTGTTTTCAATTTCCTATGTAATTATTCATATTTGAGTGATTTTTAGTTAAATGTGGAGAGAAATTGTAAATGTTCCAAATGATTGGAGAACATGAGAGAAGCTGATTAGTTAGGAATATGAAGAGACAACTCAGATTTAGGCTAAAACTAGGACTTTGATAATTCCAAGAGTTTGGTTGAGCGTTAAGGGAACTGAATCAATTCATTATTAATTGGTATAAATAAGCCTCAGAGGCATTAGGCAGAAAAGGGCTGGAGAGATAAAGTTAGAGTAGATTTGGAACCCAGACTTCATGTAAGCCTACGGGCAGTTGAAGAGGTCATTTTATTCTGAATATCTGGCCGAGTAATCGAAGCTCTGTAAGTGAACTCATTTATATGTTATGAAGGAAATTGTTTCATTCTTATATGAATATTGGTTGATTTAATTTCTGTATGATTGGGCTTTGAATTTCATAAGCAACTGTGTAAGAACAATGTGGTAAAATACTGAAATTGGGTTTTTAAATAGCATTCCGGGTGTCATTAAGAAATCAATGGTAATGTCAATAAATTGATTCATGGGCAATTGAATGTGCTGAAGGTTTATGTTATAAGGGTTGGTTTTGGAACAAAATAGGAACTGAAGGTTGGAATCACATTGATTTTAATATGTTTATAATGGTTATAGAAACACAGAAATGGAGTAAAAGAATTCCATTCCTTGATTGAATACCGAGAGGGGCCGACATGTACTAGAATATAGGATTGCAGAGATCCTACAGTGAAATCGAATGTAATTTCGATGGCGCTGGAATAATAAGTCAAAATAAAGGGTGGAACTGTGAGGATTAGTGTACGCTGGCAGTTCAATCTTCAGATGCACCAATGGAATAGAGATTAACGCAGTGATGGAGGAGTAATGAACTAGAAACACAGAGGTGAATGATGAGGGATTGTTTAAACTCTGTTCGTATTGAAGGAAGTGAGAGTTCATGGATAAGCAATGTGTAAACAAGGAGTGAGGTACATTAAATTAATAACGCGGAGGAACCATATTGAATGGAATGGTGTAGAACCATGAAGATGAAGTGTGGAACTGGAAACTGAACAGTGAAAGCGGTTTCGAAGATCAAACCGGCAGTATCGCGCTGCCTCTTAGGTGGTAAGTTTTTTTGTGAAAAAAAATGCGATATCGTTTGTTGGAGGGCATGTGGCATAAGGTGGTTTTCAATTACCACCTATTTCGCATTTTTTGTGTGTGTTAAAGCTCGGTGGAAAATAAAATGCGATTTGCGTTCGATTTGAAGGGCGAAGGATCCAAGGGTGTTCACGCAGGAGAGTTGCATGGGAGTTAGCTCAAAGGTATGGCCCGACGTTAATTGAGTTGATAATTGTTTATTAATTAATTAATATGCGAGGCCGAGTACTATACGAAGTTCGGGGTTGAATTCATCGTGTTGATGGTTGGATAATAACTCTTGTGGTCGGACATTCATATGTGTTGGGCCGATATAATTAATAGGTTTTGTTTGCTAGTGGTTTGGGTGGCTATCCAAGTTTGAGTAGTGTTTATCTAAGGTCGAATTTTAATGCAATCGAATGTTGATTCGAGCGTTGTGGAAGGGTTTTGCAAAGGTTGAAATGTTAACCGTGATAAATGGTAGCCGAAGTTACATTAACGTTTGGTAACATTCTGAGCAGCGAATACATTCATTGAATGGTGGACCTTGAGTGAAGGTGAGTTTGGTTTAAATTGTATATGCAGATCTGTTATACAGATGTGGGGTTTTATAACCATAAGAGGATTTTAGTTTAATATCTCAATCTCAGATTTGAGATATTAAAGCTTCCGCATTTATTGATTTAAATTTCCAGTTTGAGATTGTATTGGGCATGAAAATTGGGAAATGCATTCTACATGCATAGAGAGTTGAAAAATGTGGGTAAGCAGGGTACCTAGTATCATGTGGTATCAGAGCTAGAATAGCTCTATTTGAAGGTTCAAGTTTTTGAATTAATTGCATGTATGAAAAGAAATCAGATTTTTGAAACTGATAAAGATTGCAGCATACATAGATGCAGTGCAGGTGAAAGAAGAAGCAAGATTATACAAAATATTGAAGGTGAACTGATGAGAAGTGTTTAACTCTGGTTTGAATAATTGTTTGCAGAATTCAGATTGCAGGTAATTGAATAAATCTCAGCAAAAGCAGATCATAGCTTTGAGAGTAGTGATGAAAGAGTCCAGCAGAGGATTCTAAAGTGAAGAAGAAAGTGTGGTAGAACCTGGATAATTCCCAACAAAGGTTGGAAGAAAGAAGAACATATGTGTTCTTGAGAAGTTGTAGAGTGAAGCCTAGAGAGAGCAGAAGAGAGTGCTCAGAAGGTTCCAGCAGATAGGGGACCAGTACTTGCCAAAAGCCCAGATCCGGAGGAAAGGATTGGTGAAGTAAGTGGCAGCAGGATAGCTTGCTGTTGCAGAGGCTTGGTGCAGTTGATGAGTGAGGAACTCATGATGGAGAAAAGGATGACTATTGATAGTCATAGAAGAGATTGCAGAGGTTCTAAGAGAGGCCACAACAGAAGAGAGAAAGAAGATGCCAGGACAAATGGCATGAGGAAGAAATTGACTGATGCAGAGTATTGGAAAGAGGTAGCTGAGATCAGAGAACAGTTTGATAAACTGAAAGAGATGATAGAGGAAAGCCAAAGAGTTGGTTGGCTCATGAAGAAGAAAGCAAAGTGGCACAGGCTACAGGTGAATAGAGAGAAAATGATACATGCTCAGCAGAAAGAGAGACTACTCAGGATGATTGAGTATTTGGAGAAGGACTTGAAGACTGAAACTTCAAGTGAGACCAAGAGGTCAAATGATTTTACATCTGATGATTTTTGTATGTTTGCAGAAAGCTGAGAAATCTTGAACAGAGGATGGATGTACAATTGGAATTTGCAGAACTCAGAGCAGCTGAGTTGAGAAGAGAAGTTTATGTTTGTGATGTAGAACAGAGTACAGATGAGGAATGGAGATATGCAAAAGATATTATGAATCATGGTGGAGGTTTAAGACAGCAAGAAGTTTGTCTTGCCAAGGAGAAAATCATTGATGATTTCCTGAGTTATTGGACAAGTCCAGATTAGCTGGATGATGTAGAACCTTGTATTTTTGTGACTGATTATTGTGATGTGATTACAGGTTTTGCAGAGAAGGATGAGCAATATTGTGAAGCTGTCACAAGTATGAAGAAGTATCTCTCAAAAGATGAATCCTTTGAATAAAAATGCAATGTTGGAGAATGTCTATTGACTGAAGGAGGTAGTGATACATTTATGATGGAAACTGTTGCAACACAGGAAGAAATTCTTGTGAATGATGAAGGAGAAGATCAGTTTGAAGAACTGATATGTGAAACACCAGTTGAGGCTGCTGGAGCTCCTGGTATACAAACTGAAGGTTTGCGTATGAATACAAGAACTGTAAGTGATGATGAAGTTCTTAAAGAATGCCAGAGAGAAATTGCATTGTTGGAATATTTTTTGAAGAATTCAGAGTATGAAAGGGAGATTGCAGAAGGAAAAAATCACTACAGTGGACAGGAAAACACCATGGAGACAGATAGTGTGAACGAAAGACTTGTTGACAGTCTTGGGAATTCTTTAGAGAATTCTTTGGAAAGTTTGGATCAGCATATTGATGTGCTGATAGTGGAGGAAATTTCAGGACAACATACTGAAATGATGGCAGAGGAAGGAAAGGAACTGAGGCCTTATAATTGTTGTTTTAATAATTGTCTTATGAATGTAGATTTTGTTGGTGATGGAGAAAATTTGACACCACTGGATAGCCAAGGAAAGGAGGAGGAAAATTCTGTGGAAATTTTTAATCCATGGAATGAAGAAATTAAGTTGCTGGAGATTATGTTGAACAACCAGGATTCAATGCAGGAAGGAGGACCTAAATTTCAAAATTGGGGATTGCAGAATGTGAAGATACAAGGGAATGAATACAATGAAGAATTTCTGGGTCTTGGAAGAGACTTAGAACTGCAGGAAGAGGAATTGGTGACTGGATCATCAATCGAGACCATTGGGTCTTGTGATTTTAAATTTGACAAGTTGGCTGTGTTGACAGGTATGGCAGAAGACAATCCATATTTTGGAGTTGTCTTGGAGGAAGATGAACTGTTGCAGAAGGGGGAAGGTGAGGCTATCATGCCTCATGTAAAGTAACTTGCTATTACTATTGATGATAAGAAGAAACCGATTTGTCTGATGGATAAATAAAGACTAGAGGACAGATTTTTGGAACTGCTACAGTGGTGGAAAATCATAATTTTACTTTGATAGAGGATGAGGATACAGTGGTTGAAGAACTTGAATTTATTGTTAGAATCAATCAAGAAGATGGAATACAATTACTAAAGATTGTCAAGGAAGAAGAAGAAGAATATGATAAAACAAGTTTGCAGCATATTGATGAAATGCTTGAAAATAGATGGCTGAATTGTTTGCTGAAAACATTTGGAGAAGAGAATGAAATTACAGACACTAGAGTGAAAAGTGATGGACAGGTATCTGAAATTATTGCAGAGGTGGAAGATCGGAATTCTATTCTGATGAAAATTGAAGAGGAAATGACAGAGCAACAGCTTGCAGTGTTGCTGGAAGAAATGTTAGAGAAACAAATTGAAGTGTTGCCAGAAGAGGAGGAAGTGACACTAAGATTTTATAATTTTGGTGTTTTTCTTATGATTGCAAGTACTGATGGAAGGACAAATTATGTTTAGTCCAGGAGAAGAAAAGAGATTATGACAGTGACTGAAAATTTAAATATCAGTCCAGAGAATTGCTAAAGTCAGAGAATGAAGAAATTGTCATAAGTGACAATCAGGAAGAGTTTTACTGTTGCATAGAACAAGAGGGTATGGATGATTGGGTGGTAGTTAGGGCAGCAGTAGGGATTGAGCAAGTAAAAGCTCAACAAGTTAAAGCTGGGGCTAAAGCTACAACAAAGGTGGCAGTAAGAGTTCAGCAAATAAGAACTCAACAAGCATAAGCGGAAGCAGAAGTTCAGCAATCAAGATGGGGCAGTATCCAGCAGTCAGAAGATAAATTAGATCAGGAAATTGAATTGATAAGAAGGCTGATGGTGAAAGTGTCTGAGAAAAATACAGCAGCAAGAAAACAAAGAAGCAGTAGCAGCAGAAGAAAGACAAAAAGAGAATGTAAAAGTGCAGCTAGTGGAGCAAGACAGAATAAGGTATGGAAGCCTGGAGAAATGCAAAAGAAGAATATTGCAACAAATGATCAGTTGCAGAACAAAGTGTGGGATCCAGGAAGGCAGAAATTAAAATCACATGATCAGGAGATCATGAATCATTTTAACATTGGGAGTCTGATGCAGGGGCATTAGGCCCAATAAAATACTTTGTATCTAAGTAGACATAGGGGGGTCTCATGTTTTCAATTTCCTATGTAATTATTCATATTTGAGTGATTTTTAGTTAAATGTGGAGAGAAATTGTAAATGTTCCCAAAAGATTGGAGAACGTGAGAGAAGCTGATTAGTTAGGAATATGAAGAGATAGCTCAGATTTAGGCAAAAATTAGGACTTTGATAATTCCAAGAGTTTGGTTGAGCGTTAATGGAACTAAATTAATTTATTATTAATTGGTATAAATAAGCCTCAGAGGCATTAGGCAGAAAAGGGCTGGAGAGATAGAGTTAGAGTAGATTTGGAACCCAAACTTCTTGTAAGCCTACGGGCAGTTGAAGAGGCCATTTGATTCCGAAGATCTGGCCGAGGAACCGAAGCTCTGTAAGTGAACTCATTTATATGTTATGAAGGAAATTGTTTCAGTCTTATATGAATATTGGTTGATTTAATTTCTGTATGATTGGGCTTTGAATTTCATAAGCAACTGTGTAAGAACAGTGTGGTAAAATACTGAAATTGGGTTTTTAAATAGCATTCTGGGTGTCATTAAGAAATCGATGGTAATGTCAATAAATTGATTCATGGGAAATTGAATGTGCTGAAGGTTTATGTTATAAGGGTTGATTCTGGAACAAACTAGGAACTCAAGGTTGGAATCACATTGATTTTAATATGTTTATAATGGTTATAGAAACACATAAATGGAGTAAAAGAATTCCATTCCTTGATTGAATACCGAGAGGGGCCGGAATGTACTAGAATATAGGATTGCAGAGATCCTGCAGTGAAATCGAATGTAATTTCGATGGCGCTGGAATAATAAGTCAAAATAAAGGGCGGAACTATGAGGATTAGTGTACACTGGCAGTTCAATCTTCAGATACACCAATGGAATAGAGATTAACGCAACGATGGAGGAGTAATGAACTGGAAACGCAGAGGTGAATGATGAGGGATTGTTTAAACTCTGTTCGTATTAAAGGAAGCGAGAGTTTGTGGATAAGAAATGTGTAAAAAAGGAGAGAGGCACGTTAAATTAATAACGCGGAGGAACCATATTGAATGGAATGGTGCAGAACCATGAAGACGAAGTGTGGAACCAGCAACTGAAAAGTGAAAGTGGTTTCGAAGATCAAACCGGCAGTATCGCGCTGCCTCTTAGGTGGTAAGTTGTTTTGTGAAAAAAAACGCAATATCGTTCATTGGAGGGCACGTGGCATAAGGTGGTTTTCAATTACCACCTATTTCGCATTTTTTTTGTGTGTTAAAGCTCGGTGGAAAAGAAAATGCGATTTGCATTCGATTTGAAGGGCGAAGGATCCAAGGGTGTTCGCACATGAGAGTTGCACGGGAGTTAGCTCAAAGGTATGGCCCGACGTTAATTGAGTTGATAATTGTTTATTAATTAATTAATATGTGGGGTCGAGTACTATATGAAGTTCGAGGTTGAATTCATCGTGTTGATGGTTGGATAATAACTCTTGTGGTCGGACATTCATATGTGTTGGGCCGATATAATTAATAGGTTTTGCTTGCTGGTGGTTTGGGTGGCTATCCAAGTTTGAGTAGTGTTTATCCAAGGTCGAAGTTTAATGCAATCGAATGTTGATTCGAGCGTCGTGGAAGGGTTTTGCAAAGGTTGAAATGTTAACCGTGATAAATGGTAGTCGAAGATACATTAACATTTGGTAACATTCTGAGCAGCGAATACATTCATTGAATGGTGGACCTTGAGTGAAGGTGAGTTTGGTTTAAATTATATATGCATATCTGTTATATAGATGTGGGGTTTTGTAACCATAAGAGGATTTTAGTTTAATATCTCAATCTCAAATTTGAGATATTAAAGCTTCTGCATTTATTGATTTAAATTTCCAGTTTGGGATTGTATTGGACATGAAAATTGGGAAATGCATTCTACATGCATAGAGAGTTGAAAAAGGTGGGTAAGCAGGGTACCCGATATCATTCGGGCAATGATGCATCCATACTATTTATTCATGAAGAGCAGTTAACTTCTTTACCTTGTCCTGAGGATGAACCACATTAGTTGGTTCAAAACCTCAACCAAATCTTAATGATGTGATTAATTCAAAAGACATTTATCTACGTTATGGATCACAAACGCCTTAGATCTAACATATATTAAAATTACTTAAAATTATATATATTTTTAATAAAAAGCAAAAATTTAGTATTGAATAATATTTAATTTAATTAATAAGATTAAGTGTCGTTAAAAATAAATAGTTTAATTAAAAAGTAATTATAATGAAGTATCATGGATATTGTTTTTTATTTGGATAGTATTTTGGTTGAAATTATCCATTGAATTTAGAATGAAACTTAGAATTATTTTAAATTAATTAATAACTTGTCTTTTCAAACACTAAAAAGAAGTTATGAGCTAAAATCCAAATATATTGTAAAAGTAAAATTTATTCTTTATAAGTTAAGATTTTGTGGATTGTTCATTAAAATTACAAAAACTAGAGGTTGTTGTTGGTCTTAGGCTTGCCACTTGGGAAACAAGACTAAACATAAAATAACCCATTATCAGTGATCAAGAAAATTGAGAGGAAAATTAATTGTTTACAAAATTTGAAAACAATCCCTATAAAGGAAAAACCAACTAGAAAAGTAGCAAGAAGAGTAAACATAGTCCTCAACCTCCTAACTAGAAAAAAGAGTAAGTGGAACATTAACATTAGGAAGATGAATCCCAGATGTGGGTGTCTAATCGCAGGATTGACCTGGCTCCTCCTCTGCGCGGCAACTGTCACAACCACATGGCTATGCATGGCTCACGCGGGGTAGTCTTTAAAGCTCCCTGTTACCACCCTGGTGTCGTTACACTCCCTCCTGTCACCGGCATTAACAACCATCCTTGGGGTCACCCGTTGAGTTATTAATGGGAAACAGAGATGCCTCTTCTTCATTCTCCTCCCTTCGCCTCTCGGTTCAGTTGGTTGGTATCACTACTATGCGTTCGACCCTCCACCCCCTGTCTTCTCTCCTACTTAAGGCCTCCTGCCATTTTTCTGTCTGTAATTCCACCCTCACTCCCTCTCCTTCTGAGCATTCCGACACCTCGATGTCGTGACGCCATAGAATGAAGTGTCACCTAGGTAGAGGCTGCATCCAACCCTCTCGTTCTCCTCTTCTCCTCTGTGAGGATTTCCTTGTTGAGCTCACCCTCAATGTGAATTCAACAGAGGATCCGGACTAGAAAAGGGTGTCGAACCTCATTTCTCTGCGCATCCCTGACGCCCCCTCTAGCTCCTTTGGCTCAGGGTCTCAAAAAAGAATGCGTAAGTCCACCATGATGCCTTCCTTCCTCCAGCAGCACAGGAAATTTGTGGCTCTGCCCACAAAATTCGCGGCAAATTCCTCGGGCAGCGACAGTGGTAGCAGTTTAGCTGAGGACAACAACGCAACAGCTTTGGGTGCACGCTCCGCCTCCATGCCGGAGCCGACTCCCCTAATGTCCAAGAAGGATGATGACCTCTCATAAGACTATGGCTGCTTTGTTGCGGAGGAGCCACCTCCTGATGATGTTCAGAATGACAAGCCATAGAAGGATTAGCACCACGATGCCTCTCTCTTTTTTCAGTCATAGCTCCATAGTTGTTTTTTTGCTTAATTATTCTCTGCACAGTATGTTTAAATTTTGGATGATTATTTCATGTGCTGGTTTCCCCATCTAGGGCAGCACTCCTCCTGAGACTTGGTCTAATTTCTTGGTTGGTTTCCCCAACAGGGGCAGTCCCTTTTTTGTTTGTTTGAACATTTTTCCTGCTGGAATTGGCTAGTACAGTAATTCTGGTGGGAATGTTTTGAAATGTACCTCTTTTGTACCATATAATAGAATAAGACATATTTAGAAAAAAAAACATTAGGAAGATGAAGATATATCCAGCTTAATTGAATGAGATTCTTCCTTGCAGAGAGGAGCTTTATGTGGGCTTGGAGGTAGACCAAGCTTGAGACGAGAAAGGCAACCTTCAATATCCAAGAGTGAGAACTTTAGATTCTTTAGTTTGTTGAGAATTTGATTTCTTGCATCCCTACGATACAACAACACCTTGCTCAATAGAGTCTTAAGATACCAACACAAATCCACTGTATAAAGGTAACGTTTTTTCCTTTGGTATTCCTTAGGTTGGGAATATACTTTGTAGTGCTATCCAAGATCTTTGGATTCAAAGTCCTTTAAAGGTTGTGCTTGACTTTCATCTCTATTTCGTTAGGCTCTCACCAATTTTTTCATAGGGGTATGGTTTTGAGAGTAGTGAACTAATGTATTTGCACGAAACCAAGCTCATGAACCACTAATGTCCCCTCACCCTCCACCTCCTCCGTGGTTGTGAGCTCGTTGATGGGTCATGGTGATAGTGGGGAGAAAGAGTCTCACTAGATTTAATAACCCCAAGTCCGAAGGATGGATTGCATGAAACAAGGAAAATAATGGTGTAGCCTCTAAGAATGTCTAGCATGGCGTTTGCATTGAGTATGGGCCGCGAAGAACGACCACCAAATTTTGTGAAGGGCAAGAGGAAAGGATAGAGTAAATCAAAAAACCTTGACGAGAACAAAGGGAAAATACAAGGAAAGTCCATGGCAAGAAAAAGAAATAACAATAGTGAAGTCGATTGAGCATAATGAACAAGCCAACCCACAAACATAATAATAAAATTCATACAAAAAATTCAGAAACAAAAAGGCACAAACAAAATTAATGTGGGTTGCTATGAAAAATAATAAACATAACATTATAAAACATAAACATATTCACTGCAATTGAGCTAACTAAGTAACATGGCCAACATTCATCCATCTCCACACCAACATTAAACATCCAAATCAAAAAAATCCTTTACAAATTATTTTAACTAATATAATTTCTTTTAAATAATACAAATAAAACAACCTTCCTTAATAATTAATAGTAAATCCTAAATTATGATAAATTTATCATTTAGGTAAAAAACAATAAAAAATAAAATCAATCAATCATACCATATGGGGATGAGTTTTTGACTTCCCATTGACCGATTCTACCGATTCTAACAACTTGTAGAAATTTTTGTTAAATTTAGTTTCTTCGCGATGCATTTCTCGTTGTCTTCCAAAACAAAACAAGTACTAAAAACAACATGAAAAGACAAATAAAAATTTAAGCCTGCCACCAAAAGGAGGAAATCATTCAACCAATTCAAATCCATGGACACCCCCAATTGGAGCGATGGCAATCCCATGAGAACAAGGATAATCCCTAACCGTGTTTTTTTTTTCAAAGCTGCATATGTTGGAGGCACGACATTGACTAGAAAGAAGAGAATACTATTTCATGGACTTTTCCCTTCCCTCATTTCACTTTAATTTGGATTACATTTAAGCTTGAAATAGTACTGGCTTTCTCTGGTCTCAGATTGGCGGACTATAAGCACTCCCCTACAATATACACAGTTGGGCATCACTTCTCTAGTTACAAGGAATTTCTTTGTAACTTGGTAGAGAGGGAGTAAAATTTAAAAATCATTATTGGAGACAACTCCACTCATCCCTTCAAAGGTTTTGGATCTGTCAAATTTCATTTTAATTATGGGGAATCTATTATTTTCCATGATGTGATGTATGTGCCTGGGTTGAAGAAGAATTTGGTATCAATATTTTCTTTGAAAGACAAAGGGATGAGGGTTGCCTTCATCAAGGGAAAAGTTCTTAATTGGCCCATTATATCACGTATGAAAGATGCATTTACTTTGGGAACAAGATATGAATCACTCTACAAGGTCACTGGAAGCCCACTATTGGCATTGGTTCATAATACAAATAATCTAAACGAATTATGGCATCGAAGGTTAGCTCATCTTCATTATGATATGCTTCTGAAATTGGAGAACTCGGTCTCAGGGATGCCAAAGGTTCAAGCTCAACATGATGGAGTATGTCTAGGATGTGCCACTAGAAACATGACAAGGGGACCATTCCCCTCTAGTGAAATAAAGAAAAATGACATCCTTATCTTTGGTTGCCCCGTATACTTTCATGTGCCGAAAGAGAAAAGGAACAAGATGGAACCCACTGGAAGAAAAAGGTACATTTATTGGTTATTGTGAAAATTCTAAAGCAATTAGAATATATATTCCTGGTCAAAGGAAGGTTGAAATTAGTAGGTATGTCACATTCAATGAATATTCTACACTTGGAAAAGCAATATACCTTCCTCCGCTTCCACCTTCCGAGAAGAATAGTGATATGGATATCTTGGATGGTCCATCCGTGCCTAAATCTGAGACTGATATTATTGATGATCCCATGGATCCCATGGATCCCTTAGATTCTCCTCCTAGTAGTCCACCTACTAGGAAGAGACCACTTTGGCTCCTTGACACTCTTCAGGATGTTGATAGACATGTGCCCGTTCAAATATCGTTTAGAGAAAGGAAGAAGTCATGCAGGTACCATGGATATATTCCAACCATGAGAAGTATGATTCAATCTGAACCTTCCACATTTGAAGAAGTTGTAAAAGAACAATTCTGGAAATATGTTATGGCCGAAGAATATGAATCTATTATGAAGAATGATGTTTAGGATGTTGTGTTGATACGAAAGGATAAATATGTGGTAACTTCGAAGTGGATATTCAATATGAAGAATGGAATTAATGGAAGCATTGCGAAGTACAAGGTGAGGTACATGGATTGAGGATTATCCCAGAAAGAGGGAGAGTATTATGATGATATATTTGAACCTATGACTCGATATACAACCATTTTTTTGATAATTTCCCTTACCGCAAGTCAATGATGGACCCTTCATCAGATGGACGTAAAGATTGCATTTATCCATGGCATGCTACAAGAAGAAGTGTACGTTGAGAAACCACAGGGATTTGAAGTAGAGGATCTAAGAACACATGTTTGTATATTGAGGAAGGTATTGTATGGTTTTAATCAATCCCCAAGAGCATGGTATGCCTGAATAGAAAATTATTTTGTGAAGTTGGGATTAATGAGAAGAAATTTTGATCCCAACCTCTACTTCAAGTTAGGCCAAGGTATTTCACTAATATTAGTTTTATATGTTGACGATATGTTCCAAACATGTAGTGAGCCTCTAATGATGGAGTGTAAGAGGTATCTAGCCTCTTAATTCGAAATGAAGTACTTTGGACTCATGCACTACTTTCTAGGCCTTGAGGTGTGGAAAACACCTGATGATATTTTCCTTTAACAAGGAAAATATGTTGTGAAGTTGCTGGAAATATTTGGAATGACCAAATGCAAGTCTCTATCCATACTGATTGAAATAAAATTCAAGAAATTATGTGGAGAAGTTGTAGGGCCCAATTTGGTGAATCCATCCAAGTATAGACAGTTGCTTAGGGCTCTAATTTTCCTTGTAAACACCCATCCAGACATATTATATGCAGTGAATACATTGATTCAATTCATTACCAAGCCTCTCCATGCACATTGGACCACTACCAAACACATTTTTGGATATTTTTAGGGGACGATTACACTTGGTCTGAGATACTCTTTCGGAGATGTTTAACTCCATGGATACACTAGTTTTGGCTATGTGGGAAACATTATCGACGTGAAGAGTACATCTGGATGTTGTTTTACTATTGGATCTACCATGATATCTTAGATGAGCAGAAAGTAGAAGTATGTATCATTGAGTACCATCGAGGAAAATTATATTTCCACTAGCATGACTATCTGTGAAGAAATTTGGTTGAGGAAGCTCTTTGGAGAGCTATTTGAGAAGGTCCTAGATACTACAATGATATATTGAGACAACAAGAGTGGGATCCATTTGGAAGAAAATCTTGAATTTCATGAAAATTCCAAGAACATAGAGATATTATATCACTTCATTCGTGATATGGTACAAAGAGTATTTTTTTCGTCTCCATCATGTATCAAAAGATGAGAATATTTCAGATATCCTTACCAAGGATTTTCTGAAAGGGAAGCTCTTGATCTTAAGAGAGCATCTTGGACTCATGGATGTGACCCCTCCTGATAAGGGTCACCATTGATCGAGGAAACTGAGTCATACTCTTCCCCCTATTTGAGCTCCTAGGGTGAGGAATTGAGGTAGAGGGATCTTAGGGTTGAGGGAACTTTGGACAACATGATGTCTCCCCTATCTATTACCCACAGGGTTGGAGTAGTATCTCACCCTTTCATGGTATTTGCAGAGTATACCTAGTTGGAATCATACCCACAAGATTGGGTTTGTTGGGATTATCTCTCTCCGTTTGGCCAACGGTTGAGGAGGCTTGGAGGTGTGTGATCCTTAACTCTTGGTAAGTCAGGTATCTTGTCCAAGATAGATTATGATGAAGGTGTTATATCACATGAATCTTATGGTCCATTGTTGGGAAGATCAGTAGGCGATAGGATGGGTTTAGTAGTAGCTCCCCTACATTACCTATTTCTTGATATGGGTCGAGTTTTAGCTCCCCCATTAAAAAAATTTGGGTAGTAGCCCGCTCATTGAGATTCTAGGTAGTAGCGCGATGACATTTCCAAGTAGTGTCCTGATGACATTTCTAGGTAGTAGCCTGATGAAATTTCCAAGTAGTAGCCTGATGATATTTCTAGGTAGTAGCCTGATGATATTTCTAGGTAGTAACCTGATGATATTTCTAGGTAGTATCCCACTGACATATTTTTAGGTAGTAGCTCGCTGATAGATGTTCTAGGTTGTAGCCCATTGATAGAGGGTGGTAGATTTTTCTCCCCATGGTTATTCTTCTTTATACTCAAGAATATTTCAGCAGATAGAGTTGATCATATTGGTAAACATGATGACATAATGACACGTTGATCAATGGACAAGTTTTACAGGTGGAACTATCCCTAGTTGAGAGGAAGTGTTAAAATTATGCAACTGTGGTCAAATTTAACTTTGGAATACTCACTTGGTGGAGATGATGATGGAATTGGGTTTATATTTTTGAGAGGACCAAAATCAACCTAAATATCACCTCGTTTGGATAAGAAGAAGTTGGTTTTTGATTTTTCACCCACCCATGGATCTTGGATCAGGTCGGCTTCACTCACATACACATTTGGACAGGTTGGCCTCAACATCAAATGGACATAATTGGACACCCATTAGAATCATATAAATATGAGTTACCTAAAAGCTCATTTGGACATTACAACATCAATCTTATTCTTCTCTTCTATTTGATTGGGTTTGGCACATTGGCAAAGGAAAAGATGGTATGGAGGTCTGAAATCAAAGGTTTGAAGCTCGCACAAAATTTACGTTTTTTTTGCGGATGCTGGCACAAAACTGGAGAATGTCATCTTTGGATGCATGCATGATATGGGTTAGGTAGAGTCTAGGACCTAAAGATGCACACATACTAACATGGAGGTAGCGTCCAGAGGTTTGAATACAGTTGACCGTCATCCGAAGATTTCTGAAGATGTCTGAAGTCTGAATCAAGTTGTCTCTGATATATTCTTCCACTGTACAGAAGTTTCTAAATATTTTGGGTTGTATTTCTGATCATATTGTATTGGGCTCATTGTACTCTCTGTTGACCATTTTATGACAAATATAATAGAAGAATAATTTCAAAGGGTTTTCCCAATAGTGGGTTTTTCCCCGGTCTTTGACCAAATATGGTGTCTCTTGTTGATGTGCTAATTGTATCCTTTATCATTTCATTTATTGTTCTATCTTCAATTATTATTGCTTAATGGAAAGACCAATTTTAATTGGAAATATTTCTAATTTAAGTTGGAATTGGGCAAAATTAATTGCTACTGTATAGAACAATCTCCAATTTAAAAATAAGAACATCTCCAATTTAACAATAAGAAAATCTCCAATACTTTCAATGTTAAGGGTCTCCTTTTATTTGTATACCTTATCATGGTCTCCTTGCCTTCTCTATGGAGGTTTCATGTGTAAATATTCTAGTTATCATATGTTGATTTCCATTTCTATGTGACCATAGTTGCATCTTTCACGATATCTCCTTACTATATTCACATATTTCTTCCCAAGAACTTCCATCCGTAGTTCCTTCATCTTTTTAAACCACCTCATATTAGATATGAGGACATATTATGTTGATTTAATCTATTCAATATGTGAACCGTGACTTCATGCATCTTTCCAAAGGAGGAGATACCTTTTCTTTGATCATTCTCATGAGATATATAATTTACCCATGCAACCATATGATGACATGAATCAATAAAATACATGCATACATACCTATTTCCTTCTTTTGGCCATCTAGGATTCATTCAACAAATTCATTTCATTTCTTGAAAGTTCATCAATTATGTTGCATTCTTCTATCATAATACCACCATCATTCTTAAATCGTGAATTCCATACAAGATAGAATTATTAGCAAGAGACTTGATTCTCCCAAGAGAGGTGAAAATTTTAATGAATATTCCAACTGATGATCTTGATTATCCTCATCTTGCAAATGCTCATTTCTAATGATGATGATGTATGATGAACTCTATGCTATATGACTTTATTCTACCCATAAGTACCACTTATGATTATTAATGAGGTTACCAAGAGCTACTTACTTTTTTATGATGACTACCACATCCATGTAGACTTCTACTTTAGCTATATTTCAAGCTTCTTATACCTATGTCATGATCTCTTGCTACAATTGTATGCTATTATGATGTCATCCCCTAAAATGATGCATTATTTTACAATGCTTTATATCTAGTAGTAATTATGTAACCATGGTATAGGTATTCCACCTTCTACTTCTACTTGCTATGCACCTAAGAGATCTTAATAGAGAATATATTTTCCTTCCTTTTTGGATTTCTTCTCATCGGGTTCTTCCACTTCTTCAGTGATATTGGATTCAATTCTTTTTTTCCTTTCCTTGTTTTCCTTCTTGAGTTTAGGAAAATTTCTTTTATAGTGTCCATATTCATGACAACCATAGCATTGGATCTTTGATATATTATTATTTTTCTAAGGACCAAAATTCCCAAACTTTCCTTTCTTCCTAGCCACGACAATAAATGCTTGAAATTTTTCTCTTTGTCCCACATCACTCTTTGCTTTTAACCTAGTTTCTTCAATATTACACAATGACTATAGTTCACTAAATGGGGTGGCTTCCTTATTTCCATAGATGCTTGATACAAAGTTTCCCCATTCATTAGGTAGTGCATTGAGCACTACATTGGTCATTTATTTGTCGGACATTATTTTACCCAACTCTTTTTTTTGGGATCGGATTTATGACACCCTCATAATATATGAGGTTATTCCTTCTTCCTTTTATACCTTCATTTTATATAGCTCAATTCTCAAAGATATGAATTCTCAAGCGGTGCTTATGGAAATCAATTATACTAACTTCTTAAAGATTTATTTTGATGTCTCCAACTTTGATATATAAGTTATGAGGGGATCCTTCATGGATTCTATAAGAATCCTTTGATCCATCACTTCCCCTTTCATGTACTTGGATAGAGCTTTAACTTCTTCCTTTGGAGGCATAGTGATTGAAACCTTAAGATGTCCAACGACTTCATTCTCTATGAGGATTAAATATGTCCTCTTATTCCATGCAAGAAAAGTTTGATAGCCCACCCAATTTGTTGCTCTCCTTGAAAAATGAATTCATTTTGATAGATTCAGACATAGATATAAATATACTTACTTGTCAAGTGAAGATGATCCTTTGATAGTGATATATTCAACTTGATTCCTTTCTTGATGATGCTGATAATAGAAGATGTCTTCTTGATGAATATGTATTTATTCAAGTTTTATTTGATAGTGATACTTGAATCGAGAAGAGGGAGATCACCTTGATTCCTTGATGATGATGACAATTCTTCTTCCTACTTCCCTTGGATGTAGAGGCTTCAAGATGCTCCAATATGTATTCCTTATTTGAGATGAGAAAGGGTCCTTGAGATTTTCTTTGTGATGATGTATGGGCTTCTAAAAAATTCTTCAAATGTAGAATCCTTCTTTGGATGAGCTAGGGTTTTGATATCTTCTTCTTATTTTTTCTTCTAGATGGAGTGATCCTTGAAACCAATAGTCCTTCTTGATGCTTAGATTTTTCAGCCATTATGTATCCCTTCTTGATGATTCAATGTCATCTTTGATGTATTGACCTTTATACTATTTTGATGGTCCTTCTTCAAGCTTTCTTTCCTTGTCTTTCCACCTTAGCTCTGATACCATGTTGAGAAATCTAGGGAAGCTATAATATGTGATTTATCTTACTTTGATATTTTCTTGTGATGTATTTTTTATTATATTGGTTAGATTATTTTTCACCTTAATTATTATTTTGGTTTTTTCATAAAAAAACTACCAAAACATAAAAAAAATGAGACAAGAGGATAAAATATATAAGTGATTAGCCATGGCCAAAACCTCTCCACTTGAGAGGAAACCCCATAAGAATTTTTCTCTTCTTATAAAAACTTCAATTGACGAATTCCAAGACCTATGAAACTTGACTAAGACCCTCCAATACCATGTCCCTTGACGATATTTCCTTCTAGAAGTTCCTCAACAACTCTTGCAATTTGACCTCTAGTAAATTCTTTTGCAACTTCGATCAACATATTCTACTACAACTTTGACCTCATTAGGAGATTTACATCTTTGACATGTCAAAGCTTTGACATAGATTCAGCTTCACATCTTCGATGCATATTCACAACTTCGATGCAACTTCACAACTTCAACGCATCGTCACAACTTTGATATAGCTTCACAACTTTGATGCAACTTCGCAACTTCGATGTAGCTTCACTGCTTCAATGCAACTTCAGAATTTCGTCTTGCCCAGTAACTATAGAAACATTAACAAAAGAGAGAGAGAGAGGGGCCCAAAACTTCGATCATGTTCTTCTTCTTATTCTTCGTCCTTTTCCAGCTTCTACCTTGAGGAGATAAAACTTTCTTGAGTGTGTATCCAAATTAGGTTGAGCTCCTTCTTAAATATAGGGTTTTTAGGGGTACACATTTCTATCTTTAGGCTAACTTGTCCCTTCATGTAGGTTGAATTTATCTTTGCGCCATGACGAGGTGTTGGAGGGTATTTTAACTCTACTTTGACTCAAAAAAAATTTCTTTACAATATGTAACATGCCCAAGAAGGGTCTTTCATACATGACAATGACTCTTATGACTTGTTGACTTAATGACAAGCCATATAATCGCTAAATGGGTGCGTGAATTAAAAATAAATTTCCCTTGAGCATGAAAAGCATGCCTCAAGAATAAAAATACTAAATTTATTTTTCTCTTTACATTAAATACATAAAATCATGATTACATATGTAATTATGAAGGTCGAACCTAGTTATGTATTTCAACATGGAAGGCCCTCTTCCCTTATTGTTATCTAGATTCCCAAGGTCATCTTGATTCTTAATGAAGGATTCCTCCTAAATTTTTAGTGTAGGGCATACTTGAAAATGTCTAAGAAATCCATAAATAAATTCCTCAACAGATGAGATGCTCCTAGGATCGTGATTATGAAACCTTGAATTATGACCATAGAGGGATCTCATGAACAACAATATAAGGACATCATAGTGGACCACTTTCATCTTTAAAGTATGCACAATTAATATTTCTACATGAGAATTTGCAGAGAGTGGATGACCATCAAACATGGACACCCCATGTACCATCCACCCTATGATGTGATTAGGATTCCCAGGGATGCTAGTGATGGAAAGTAGGAAAATCATCAAAGAAATAAATCCTATTGAGATATACATGCAACTTATAGGAGTCGCTAGGGTGAATTTAGAGATTCCTAAAGAAATGCTTTCTCCACCCTACAAGAATTGACCTTAAAGTTAAATGAATAACTAGGGCTTCATTCTTCCAGTGGATTCACCAAGAATGATATATCAATGATGTCATAAGGGAAATAAGATACACGTCTCATGTCCCCGACAATGAAGCCAAAAATATTACTACTCAATCTAGTAGGGGCCCTAGGATGAGTACCTAACATACAACTACTAGACCAAATGGAAACATTGGGACAAGGACCCACTTTCACCTTAGTCGATGTCCCCTGATATTTATGGAATTTCGCCAATGGAAGGAGTCTCGTTATGGAGGAAATCAATTGAATAATAGGATCAATGACAATGTATAACGTGATTTCCAAGGCCCATTCAAAGGAGAGGCACAATTAATGGTTCAAATTCTTAAAGAAAATTTGAAAGGCTCCCCAAGAAAGACATATGAAGGATGACCTCGAGCTTAGTAATATTCAATAATGACGAATTCCTAAGATCAAAACATCCAAAATCCCTCACTTGTGATTGATTTGTTTATAATAGGTTTCAAATTGAAGAAAGGATGACTCATTCAATGGAATAAGAGACCAAGGGTTGAGAGATATATTGTGGTAAAGGATCATACTATTAGGTGTGGAGCCTGATTTTAATCTTGATTCAGAGGTCTTTGTTTCAGCCAGATGTATGCCCCAGTAAGACTTGTACACCCCTCCACGCAAGGGGGGGGGGGAGGGGACTTGTGCGGGGGGGCTAGTAAGAATGATTTGGTTACAAAGGTTTATGGATGAATTGGGTAAGAAGCATGATATTGGCACGTTATACAATGATATCCAAAGTTCCATTCATCTTGCAAAGAACTCAACATTTCGTTCCAGGTCTAAACACATACAACTCAAGTACCATTTCATATGGTTAGTGTTGGAAGATGGACAATTGAAGCTGGAAAAGATACACATTAGCCAGAATCCTGCAGATATGATAACAAAAGTTGTAACCAGGGAAAAAATGAGATTATGCTCAATTTAAATTGGTCTTCAAGTATGATGATGAATATGAGAAACAACCAGGTCCAAAGTGGAGTCATTTTCCAGCAAATGAAGCAGCAGTGGAGTTGTTACAATCAGTCTCCAAGTGGGATATTTTTGGGTGTGGAGCCTGATTTTCATCTTGATTCAGAGATCTTTGTTTTAGCTGGATGTATACCCTAGGAAGACTTGTTCATCTTTCTACGCGAGGGGGGTGCGGGGGGGAGTTTTCCCCCCCTCACCCCCGACAGGGGGGTCTGGGGGCCAACGGTCCCTCGGCGAGGGTTTCATGGGCAATGCCCCTAAAGCTAAAAACATATGTAAAATTTCCTTGTAAAAGTATTATAATTTCTAGCCAATCTGGGCCGTTCATTAGGCAGATGATCTGACGGTAGAAGTTATGTTTAATTTAGGGTTTTTTTCCCTAGAAGGCAATCCCTCGTTTTGTATGAGTGTATTATAATTGCAGTTGTATATTGTATGTGTATTCTCATAGCGAGAAAAAAAAATGGAGATTGTGATAGAGAATAGATTATATTATAGCGGATCTGTTGTAGTTTGTGTCTCTTCATTTTGTTGGATAATATAAAGGAAGGACTGGTTGTTTGGGGTGGATGTAGCCAAAATTAGGTGAACCACATATATCTGTGTCTCTCTGGTTTTATATGTTATTTCTGTATTTGTGTTTCTACATATTTTATGTGTTACATTTCTCTGTAATATATAATTTTCTAACAATTGGTATCAGAGCCGAAGGTCTATTTGGCTGATAAACTCGCAGGAAAGAAGGGTTCCTGTTTCGAGTAGGAGTAATGGCGGAAGATGGTAAGTTTAGGGTCGAGAAATTTAATGGCCAAATCTACGTGTTGTGGAAGACGTAGATGGAATATTATTTGTATCAGAAATATCCGTACCTACCATTGAGCGCAAAAACAAAGAATTAAACGACTATGATAGACGCAGAATGAGAGATTCTCGATAGAAAGGCACTTGGAACAATACAGTTGTGCCTCACGGTGTCGGTAGCCTTCAATATTTCAAAAGAAATAACAACATAGGGTTTGATTAAGGCATTGGTGAAACTATATGAAAAACCCTCGGCCCCAAACAAGGTATTTCTTATGAAACACTTATTTAATATGAAGATGTCGGAAGGTGGATATGTTACAGACCATTTAAATTATTTTAGTACGGTTACTAATCAGTTAAGTTCTGTAGGGGTAAAATTTGATGATGAAGTTAGGGCTTTGTTATTTCTGTGCTCATTGCAAAAAAGCTAGAATGGTTTAGTTATGGCCATTAGTAGCTCTGTCTCCGGATCTAGTACTTTAAATTTTGATGATGTTGTCGGTGGTATCGTTAGCGAGAAAATGCGACAAAAAAGCTCCGGTGAGACATCGGGTAATGCTTTGAGTGCAGATAATAGGGGAAGAAAAATGGAAAGAGGAAATAGCTCAGCATATCACTATAAATCAAGGAAAGGAAGATCCAAGTCTAGATCGGGGATAGTGTGCTGGAAATGTGGAAAGAAAGGACACCTAAAGAAATATTGTAGATCTCGAAAGGGAAAGAAGGACACACACAACAAGAAAAAAATCATGAAGCAGATGTGATAGGTGATGTGTTACAAGATTCATTGATTATTTCTTTAGAAAATGTTACTGATTCTTGGGTGGTAGATTCATGGGCCTCATTCCATGCCACACTTGATAAGAAATATTTTCATGACTATGTTCAAGGAGATTTTGGAAAAGTTCGTTTGGGTGATAATAAACCCTGTAAAGTTTTTGGAATCGGTAAAGCTCTTGTAAAAAAATAGAATGGAAACCAATGGTTATTAAAGGAGGTAAGGCATGTTCCAAATCTGAAGAAAAATCTGATTTCAGCAGGGCAGTTAAGCGGTGAAGGTTGTTCTTTCACAGATAAAAATTGGAAGGTCACCAAAGGAGCCTTGGTAATAGAAAAGGGAGAAAAGGTTGGTACATTGTATTTATGCAATGGTATTTCTAGCTATGTTAATGCTTTAACTTCCAAAGGAGCAAATGCAAAATTATGGCATCATAGGATCGGACACATGAGTGAGAAGGGGATGAATATTCTTCACTCAAGAAATTTGTTGACGGATTTGAAGAATATTAATTTGGATTTATGTGAGAATTGTATTTATGGAAAATAGAAGAGAGTCAGATTTCTCAGAGTTGGGAAAGAAAAGAAGAGCGAAAAATTAAAGCTTGTTCATACAGATGTATGGGACCTGCTCAAGTATCATCTCTAGGTGATTCTCATTATTATGTTACTTTTATTGATGATGCAACTTGAAAAACTTGGATTTATTATATTCAGAATAAATCTGATGTATTTGATACTTTCAAGAAATGGAAAGCTTTGGTTGAGATTGAGACAAGAAATAAGTTGAAGTGTCTGAGATCAGACAATGGAGATGAATATTGCAACAAAGAGTTTGATAGGTACTGTTCAGAGCATGGAATTCGCAGAGAGAAGACAGTTCCAAGAACACCACAAGAAAATGGTGTGTCAGAAAGGATGAACAGAGCAATCATGGAGCGTGCAACGTGCATGAGATTGAATGCAGGATTGCCTTTACAATTTTGGGCAGATGCTGTAGATAATGTTGTTTATCTAATAAACAAAGGGCCTTCAATTTCCTTGGATGGTGGTATTCCAGAGGAGGCATGGACAGGTAAAAAGGTAAACTAATCTTTTTTAAAGCCTTTTGGTTGTAAGGCCTTTGCCCATATTAATAAAGAAAATAGAACAAAGCTTGAGGCAAAATCAAAGAAATGTACCTTTATTGGATATGGTGTTAATGATTTTGGTTATCTCTTATATGATTATGAAAATCACAAAATCATTAGGAGCAAATATGTAATATTCAAAGAAAAGGTCTTGTATAAGAATCAGTTATAGGAAAAGAAACAGGAAAAAGAAAACAAAGAATACACAATTCTTGATGAGATCACATAAAAAGTAAAGATGCATGAAAATAATAATAATCAACAGCCACACCAACAATAACCACCACATCAGCAACATGCACCTCAAACGCCTGAAAGTGGCGTCAGAAGATATACCAGGATAAGTAGACCCCTTGAACTATACTCTCCTTCATTATATTATTTATTGTTGAGTGATTTTGGTGAACCCGAATTTTATGAAGAAGCAATGCAGGTTGAAACCAGGAAGAAGTGGGAGCTAGCCATGAAAGAAGAGATGGACTCTTTAATACATAACCAGACTTGGGACTTAGTCAGGTTGCCTACAGGAAAAACAACATTGCATAATAAATGGGTTTGCAGTCTAAAGGAAGAAGATGGAGCAAAGCAGAGGTACAAATCTAGACTTGTGGTGAAGGGGTTTGCACAAAAGAAAGGTATTGATTTTGATGAAATATTTTCTCATGTTGTTAAGATGACTTCAATCAAAACTATTTTAAGTCTTGTAGTAGAGAAATATTTTCATCTTGAATAGTTAGATGTAAAGACAAAATTTCTCCATGGGGATTTGGAGGAAGAGATCTATATGGAGCAACCAGAAGGATATGAGGTCAAAGGGAAGGAAAATTTAGTGTGCAGGTTAAATAAGAGCTTGTATGGCTTAAAACAGGATCCAAGGTAGTGGTATCTAAAATTTGACAGGTTCATGTCTGAACAAGGTTATATTAGATGCCACTCTGATCATTGTATTTATGTGAAAAAAAAAATGATGGAAGCTATATTATATTGTTATTGTATGTAGATGACATGCTTGTTGCAGGGTCTAACATTCAGGAAATAAATGTGCTCAAAATAAAATTGGCAAATTCATTTGCAATGAAGGATTTGGGAGCTGCAAAATAAATCCTTGGTATGAGAATAAATAGAGACCGAAAAAATCACAAATTAACATTGTCTCAGAATGAGTACATACAAAAGGTGTTGAAAAGATTTAATATGAAGAATGAAAAACTAGTTAGTACACATTTTGTTAGCCATTTCAAAATTATTAAGGAGTGTTGATCAAATCACAGCGGAAAACAATAAATAAACTCATGCATATATACAGTATATCAATGAAGACAACAGATTTAACGTGGTTCACCCAACCAATTTGGGCTACGTCCACCAAATAGAGGTATCGGCTTTCTATTCATCAATAGGAGATTACAACAGTAGAGTTTCTCATTTGCACTTCTGTTCCTCTCACCTCACATCCCTCATGCACAAAAACCTCTACGGGCTTACATTTTATAGCTGGGAGTAGAAACTGAATCATAAATTCAATCACAACAAAATATGATGCAATAACTCCACATCAGGATTAGATGCAGTCAATTTAGCAACAAATCCTATTGTTGTCATATTTATGAGATTTTCTCCAAATTATTATTAGAAATCTCAACAATCTCCACCTTGACAAAAATTATGCTGATACCCTATTCCATTATTATTTTTTATCTTTTTTGCAAGCCAAGAGAAGCCGGACACCATCGTAGCTTCTCTAATAAAACTGGTTTCATGAACATGTCTGCACAGTTTTCCTTTGTATGCACTTTGTCAAGAGAGACTCCCCGTTCAGTGATAAATAGTCTTACAAAATGGTACTTTATAGGTATATGCTTTGATTTACTATGATAGGCCGGATTTTTAGCCAAGTGAATTGCACTTTGACTATCACAAAATAACTTGATGTTGTCTTGCAACCTACCAAACTCACCAAACAAACCTTTCAACCAAACCGCTTCTTTGCAAGCATGTGAAGAAACTATGTATTCTGCTTCTGTAGTGGATAAAGCAACAATGTTGTGTAGCTTTGACATCCAACTTATAGCTTCACCTACAAGAGTAAAGACATATCCTGAAGTTGACCTTCTCTTATCCAAATCACCTACAAAATTAGAATCAACATATCCACAAACAAATTCACTACTTCTGTTATAAGTGATACAGTAATCACTTGTGCCTCTCAGATACCGAAGCACCCATTTCACTGCTGACCAGTGTTATTTTCCTGGATTTTCCATATACCTGCTAACAACCCCAACTTCATGTGAAATATCTAGTCGTGTACAAACCATCGCATACATCAAACAACCTACTACATTGGCATAAGGTATTCAAGACATATATTCCTTTTCTTCATTTGTATTAGGACATAAACTTGAAGAAAGCTTAAAATGGGAAGCTAAAGGGATTGAAACTAACTTCACATTGTTCATACCAAACCTTAAGAGTATTTTCTCAATATACTTCTCTTGTGATAACCACAGCTTACCATTGATCCTGTCTTTGAAAATTTCCATGCCCAAAATCTGTCTTGCTGCACCTAGATATTTCATATCAAACGTCCTAGCCATTTGAACTGTTAACTTGTTGATCTATGTTATGATTTTTCTTGCTAAAAGCATATCATCAACATACAACACTAATATAATGAATATGCCATTAATTAATTTCTTAAAGTAAACAAAATGATCATATTCACTCCTTATATAATTTTGGCTCATCATGAAAGAATCAAATTTCTTGTACCATTGTTGAGGCGACTGCTTCAGACCATACAATGATTTCTTGAGCCTGCAGACAAATTTCTTGTTGCCATTTTGAACAAACCCTTCAGGTTGTTCCATATAAATCTCTTCATCTAGATCTCCATGTAAAAATGCAGTCTTAACATCTAGTTGTTGTAATTCTAAATCAAGTAAAGAAACTAATGCTAAGACAATCCGAATTGAAACAATTTTAACAACTAGTGAAAATATCTCACGAAAGTCAATTCTTTCTTTCTGAGAAAAACCTTTTGCGACCAACCTTGCTTTGTACCTGTCTTCTGTATCATCAACACCCCTTTTCGATTTTTAAACGCATTTACATCCTACATTTTTTTTGTCTTTAGGAAGTTCCACCAGATCCCATGTGTCATTCTTGTCTAATGCCTTCATCTCATCCTTCATAGCCTCTTTCCACTTATCACTGTTAGAAACTTCTATAGCTTCCTGATAGCATAAAGGTTCATCATCATTAGCGGTTAAAGAAAATGAAGTAACATAATCATCATACCTTTTAAGAGGACATCTGATTCTCGTGGACCTCCTTAAATATGTTTCTGGTTCTTCCACAATTTGTTGATTATTATCTGTAGGAACTTCTTCATGATCTGTGTATGAAACATGTTCATGATCTGCATATGAAACTTGTTCATCTGGACTATCATCAGTATTTGAACTGGTTTCAAACTGAATATGTTGAAACTTAGGTACATTATCCTATTTCAATTTATCATCTACATCTGGATTATGGAGTGAAGATTCATTGAATTTAACATCTCTGTTAATGATGATCTTGTGAGTAGTAGGATCCCACAACTTGTATCCCTTAGTCCCATCACCATATCCAACAAAGATATATCTTTTTGATTTAGGATCTAATTTAGAACGCTGATGTTTTGGAATTAGAGCATATGCATCACAACCAAAAACTTTCAATTTAGAATAATCACATGGATGACCTTTCCATACCTCTTGAGGAATTTTGCATCCTATTGCAGTTGATGGTGATCGATTTATCAAATAGCAAGCCATAGATACTACTTCTGTCCATAATTCCTTTTGCAAATTGGCGTTACTAGGAATACTTCTTGCTCTTTCTAAAAGAGTATTTTTCATGCGTTCAACAACTCCATTTTTCTGAGGAGTATAAGCAGTAGTTCTATTTATTTCGATCCCAGCTTCCTTGCAATAATTATCAAATTCCTTTGAAGTAAACTCACCACCATTGTCAGTTCTTAAACATTTAATGGTTCTTCCAGTGATGTTTTCAACTAATGCTCTAAATTGCTTGAAAACCGTGAATACATCAGACTATATTTTTAACATATAGACCCACACTTTTCTAGAGAAATCATCAATAAAAGATACAAAATATGACGATCCTCCATATGATATTGTAGGAGATGGACCCCAAACATTTGAATGGATATAATCAAGGATTCCCTTACTAATATGTTTTCTAGTTTTAAACTTCTACTTGCTTTGTTTCCCAAATATACAATGTTTGCATAAATCTAACTTAGAATATTTCAAACTAGGAAGTAACTTACGATCAGATAAAATTTTTAATCCTCTTTCGCTCATATGGCCCAACCACTGATGCCATAGTAGAATAGAATGACTGTCGTTTTCAGATACAGTAGAAGCATGATCTGACTCTGTTCTTCCTTCTAACTGATAAAGATTTCCAATCTTATTTGCTTTCATTACTAGTATAATTCCTTTATAAAATTTCATTAATCCACCTTTAATAAGGGTTTTATATCCATTTGTGTCTAGTACTCCTAGAGAAATGAGGTTTTTTCTGAGTTCAGGCACATGTCTTACATCAGTTAAAATTTTATTTGTCCCATCAAACATTTTAATCTGGATGCTTCCAATTCCCACAATATTACATGAGACATCATTTCCCATGTAAACAACTCCATAGATTAACTTATAAGATTTAAACCACTCTCTATGAATGCACATGTGATTTGACGCATCAGAATCTAACAACCAATGGTGATCATGATTAGACAAACTAACTGATAACACTTCATCACTCATACCTAAAACAGATGTCGAACTTGTATCTGTCGTGTTTGCTTATTTCTTATCTGTCGAAGAGTATCCTTTGAATGTTTGCTGTCTCTTCCAACAGTCCTTCTTCAAATGTCTCGATTTGCCACAAAACCAGCACTTTACCTTACTCTTCTTCCCTTTCGATTTTGACCACGAGTTGTTCTGCTTACTGAAGCTTCTTTCTTTAGAACGACCTCTGACCATCATTGCTTCTGATGTAGAGCTTTCTAAATTTGACCTCTTTATTGTTTCTTCAGATAACAAAGCTCCAAAAACATCATCAAATTCAAGGGTTTTTGATGAACTAAGAATTATAGAAGTAACAAAATGATCCCATGACTCAGGCAACGAGCATAATAAAATTACAACTTTATCTTCTGAATCAAATTTTACATCTATACTATTTAACTGCACCAAAAGATTATTAAAGGTATTCAGATGATTAGTTATCGTCGTACCTTCCTTCATGCGCAAGCTGTACAACTGTCTTTTCAGAAGAATCCTATTTGTTAAGGATTTTTTCATGTACAACTTTTCTAACTTTTTCCATAAACCAACAGCAGTTTTCTCTGACACGATGTTAAATAACACATCATCCGCCAAACAAAATCGTATGCCACTCAGTGCTTTGTCATCCATGTCACTCCATTCGTCATCTGTCATGGCATAAGGTTGTTTTGATTTTCCCAACAGTGCCTTTGCCACGCCTTGTTGCATGAGTAGATCATGCATCTTAACTTTCCAGATCTCAAATTTGTTTTTCCCATTGAACTTCTCGATCTCAAACCGAGCACTTTGTGTTTTTTCCATGTTTTTAATTTAATTTTTCATGCAATAGAGAAAAATTCACTCACATATGAACGTAACTAAGCACTCATCTCAATGGATTTGTTGTCAAAGATTTGACATTCCCTAAATAGTTGTAATCTCTGCAAACCAAACGTTATTTCATTTCTTTGATTAAAATCACATTAGTATTTAACCAAATACCATATCTCAAGTTGCACAACACTATTTGGAAATATAGGCAAGCTCAACTTGTAAAATTAAGAATTATTTAAAAAATAATAAACAGCTACACGTGCCAATGGCCGTTCTCAGCAATTACACATTACTGAAATGAAGCTCTAGTTCAAAATCACCGTCCAAAACAATGATATATTTCTTCAGAAAAAAACAGAGGCCTTACCTTGCCATCTCATGTGCTGTGGCTCCTCTCATTTGGAACGTAGATGAAACACTACTCCTACTCTTCAAAATGTGCTTCCACGCTTGGCACTCATAGAAAATCTGTAGCTCGATCCACGCATAGCAATGAACTTGGCCCTCACAGCTTACGACGCTCACAGCTTACTGGAGAGAAATGATATCCCATGGTTCTCTCACTCGAACCAGTGCTTACTGCAGCTCACAGCATTGGAAATCATCGTGGCAGACAACTTTCAGAGTTTCGCTGTTCTCCTTCGAATTTAACAGCATTAGCGCTCTTTCAACGCCGGAAACCACCACAGACGCTCAGCAGTTACGACCGTAAGCACCACATAGAAAATAGCAATCACCAATACATTATTGAAAGCAGCGAATCGATTTTAAAAAAAAAACTGTCTATAAAAAACCTTAATGCTCTGATACCAATTGTTGATCAAATCACAACGAAAAACAATAAATAAACTCATGCATATAGACATTATATCAATGAAGACAACAGATTTAACATGGTTCACCCAACCAATCTGGGCTACATCCACCAAACAGAGGTATCGGCTTTCTATTCATCAACAGGAGATTACAATAGCAGAGTTTCTCATCTACACTTTTGTTCCTCTCACCTCACATCCCTCATGCACATAAACCTATGCAGGCTTACATTTTATAGCTGGGAGTAGAAACTGAATCATAAATTCAATCACAACAAAATATGATGCAATAACTCCACATCAAGATTAGATGCAGTCAGTTTAGCAACAAATCCTATTGTTGTCATATTTATGAGAATTTCTCCAAATTATTATTAGAAATCTCAACAAGGAGATGTGCCCCAAGACCCAAGAAGAAATGGATTATATGTCTAAAGTCCAATATGTATCAGAAGTTGGAAGCTTAATGTATGCAACGGTCTGCACAAGGCCTGATATTGCACGTGCAGTGGGAGTTGTAAGCAGGTACATGAAAAATCTAGGAAAAGAAAATTGGATGGCAGTGAAATGGATTCTTAGATATTTGAGAGGTACCACAAATCAAGAATTATGCTTTGGTGGTCAAACATTTCTCTATAGGGATATGTTGATGCAGATATGGCAGGTGACAGAGATAACAAGAGGAGCACTACAGGGTATGTATTTACTGTAGGTGGAATAAATGTCAGCTGGGTTTAAAAAATCCTTAGTGTTGTTGCACTTTCAACAATAGAAGCAGAGGATGTTGCTGCTATAGAGGCTAGTAAAGAAATGATTTGGTTACAAAGGTTTATGGATGAATTGGGTAAGAAGCATGATATGGGCACATTATAAAATTATATCCAAAGTGCCATTCATCTTTCAAAGAACTCAACATTTTATTCTAGGACTAAACACATACAACTCAAGTACCATTTCATACGGTCAATGTTGGAATATGGACAGTTGAACCTGGAAAAGATACACACTAGCCAAAATACTGCATATATGCTAACAAAAGTTGTAACCAGGGAGAAACTGAGATTATGATCAGTTTCAATTGATCTTCAAATATGATGATGAAGATGAGAAACAACCAGGTCCAAAGTGGAGTCATTGTCCATCAAATGAGGCAGTGGTGGAGTTGCTACAATCAGTCTCCAAGTGTGATATTGTTGGGTGTGGAGCCTGATTTTCATCCTGATTCAGAGATATTTGTTTCAGCTGGATGTATATCCCATGAATACTTGTACACCCCTCCACGCGGGGGTGGGGGTATGGGGTCTAGGGGCATGCGATCCCTTAGCTGGGGTTTCAGGGGTTGTGCCCCCGAAGCTAAAAATAGATGTAAAATTTCCTTGTAAAAGTGTTGTAATTTATAGTCAATATGGGCCATTCATTAGGAAAATTATCTGACAGTAGAATTTATGTTTAATTTAGGGTTTTTTTCCCTAGAAGGCAACCCCTCGTTTTGTATGAGGGTATTGTAACTGCGACTGTATATTGTATGTGTATTCTTAGAGCGAGAAACAAAAAAGGAGACTGTGATAGAGAACAAAGGATATTATAACGGATCTGTTGTAGGTTGTGTCTCTTCATTTTGATGGTTAATATAAAGGAAGGACTGGTTGTTTGGGGTGGATGTAGCCCAAATTGGGTGAACTACGTATATTTGTGTCTCTCTAGTTTTATATGTTATTTATGTGTTTTTGTTTCCGCATATTTTTATGTGTTGCATGGCTCCATAATATATAATTTTCCAACACATACAATGATCACCTTTAGTTAAGAGAAAATGTTTTGAATATTGATGAACTACAAAGTGCAAAACATCAAGAAATTCCCAAGCTAAAGCAACTTCAAGGGTTCCCTCTTGGTTTGATATCTAGGGCATCAATTTATTTGAAATTCTACAGTCAAAATTCGTTCAAAACTGGAGGATGCCTAGAGGAGACATAAACGAAGAAAAGAGGGAGAAAGTAGATGAAAGAATGATTTTTCATGAAGTTAATGTCATCATCAAGGATCTAGGACCAGTGTCTAGCTATTAGGAATATTGGAGTTGAAATGATCAAGATTTAGAAACTTCTCTCTTCAAGGAGGCCTAAAGAAGAAGCTACGCTTTTTGTGGATGCAAATTCACAACAACTTTAGACTTTTATACTTCGATATGCAAGATTTTATGGAGTTTTAAGGTAAAAGGTGCACAACCTACCCCTAGGAAAATTCGTTATTATTTCCAAGATGAATAACATATGCAACAAGCCAAGATTAAAAGGGCTTCATAAATTCACATTAGTTTTTAGGTCACAAGTAGAATCATGACATAAAATTCCATACATTAGACATGAAATATTATGAAATTCGCATGAAAGGAGAACTTACATGAAAAAAAGAGTATATCCATCCATAAAATTTCCAAATAGAATCTCTGAGAGAGATAGCAAAAATATTCCACACAACAAAATGAAATTAATCATCCAAATCATTCCACAAATTGCAGGTCCAAAATATTTTGAAAGATATATCCCAAATCCAAGTGATGATTATTTAAAAATAAGGCCTCACTTGTATTTATATGAGCCTCTAAAAATTCAAATTGGTCAAATTTTCCTAACAAACCCCTAAAAATGACTCTCATGTGCAAAATAACAAACTAATTGATGACAAGCCCACCAAATAGTTTTTTGAGACAATTTAATTACCTATCATTTAATTGTCAACCCGGGTGTTTCGTAAAACTTGCAAAGCATGCGTGCACTGTATATGCTAGAAATCAACTTTCAATTTAGATTAATCTAACTACGAATCACCTATTCTAATTTACACAAAGATACTGAAATGAATTCTAATCTATTGAAGAAAAATTGCAACCTATTCACGAAAAGATGTTCAAGATGAGCATGCATCTCTTGAAAATGAATATTTTCGTCTAGGAATTGAAATGACAAGGCATGAAAACCTATTTGAATAAAACAAGAAATCACACTTGCATAAATTCAAATCACACCACACTTTGAAGAATTGAAATCAAACTTAATCTTATGATAAGAAAGTAAATATATGCTAATAACATAAAATGAAATCTAATTTAGGAAAAGCACATAAATGAAATTTAAACTAGACATAAAGAAATGAAAAGAATATGATACATATCACATTCATTAGATGGCCAATCCAAAGGACACGAGGAGGGAAATTTGAGAGGATCAAAATGAAAACATAACCAAGTCAAAGTGAATATAACTCATGAGCATGGTACAAAATCCAACTTCTTTATTCAAAACATGAGCATTTCTCAAAATTTACACATGGCTTTAAAATGAGAAGGCTCTCCTATTTATACAAGAACATAAGAAGCTACCCCATTAATGGGGATCCAATATTCTCTCCCTACATCCCTAAAAATATCATAGAGTTAAAACTCATTTAGGTAATGCTGAGACACATATCTTCTTTGACCTTTATCCAATTATCCTTCCAGATATTGAAGGGAATTCGAATTTGAGCATTGGAGGCCACATAAGGGTGCCTTGGAAGCTTCCAAATTACCTACACTTGTCATGAAACTCAAGCCACTTTTATGTATTAGCAAGTATATGTCATTTTTCTAAATTTTTAATCATCAATTCACTGTAAACACTTGAAAAATATAACTTAGGAAAATACAATTATGAACCCATATGATGATAGAGATGTAGGGTTATGTAGTGACAAAGTGATGGAAGGAAGGTGATAAAGGTGAAATGAGCATGTGAATGAAGTGAAAATATATGTCATTTTGAAGACATTTTGGAGGCCCAACATACCCCCCAACTAGAGTGATTGCATGTCCTCATGCAAATATTTCCTAAATTCCTTTGATTTGCTTGCAACATCTTTCTTTTTGAATGAGCTTGGCTTATATCAACGCTCTTTAAACTTTGAATTTGATTATATTTGACAATTTCATTTCTTTTTGCAAAGTATTCCTTGTCATATATTAAATTGCAACATGTTTGGTTGGTTCTTGTGTGGCAACCAAATTTTAATTGGTATCAGTTCTTGTGTATCAATACCTTGTTTATTTTTGTTTCAGAAAGGTTCCTTTAAAATTTTGAGAATGCATCTTTAAATCAGCCATATAATATGCTCATTATTTAGTCATAATTTTGCAAATCATACAATTTTTGAACGATAATGCAATCATAATTGATTAGGATAAGTATGTTAAGATGAAATGAAGTGAAATTGAATGAAGTGATATTAAAAGTGATCATAAATGGATGTCCCCCCCCTCCCAACTAAAGGTTTTTTCGGTTTTTAAATGAGAAAATAAATATGGTAAAGTATTTTCCAAAAATTATAATTTCAGTATTTAAGGAATTCTATGATTAAATCTAGAAAAGAACATACCTTTACTTACCTAAGAAGTGGAAAAATTGTGCATATGTAGAGAAGTGTAGATCCTGCTTCTAAATCATGGAATATAATGTAGAATTTCATCTTCTTCTTGGTTGCATAAATGGTGGATGAGGTTGTGAAAGTGGATACTTTATTTCCATTGCTAAATCTATTGTATTCGCTACAAAACACTGAAGTGATACAATCTTTAGCTGCTACAAAATCCGATGGTACAATTCTAGTAATGCGAAAAAATGTATTGTTATCAAGCATGAAGAGAAGTCATTGGATTATCAGCCATTAATCAACGTTGATAACTAATGCAAGGAAAACTTGCCATTAATTTCAACAAGTGCCAAGGTACCTAAGTACATCTTACGAAATGCGAATAGATGAGCTGATGTCGAGCCACTTGCAAGATCCAACAATCAAGGGACATTGATGTATTCCCATGACTGTTAGTGAGAGACCTTGTCATTAAGGCATACAAGCCTCAAGGTACTAATAAGTACTCTAACCTTGAACCTAGATAATGTGTTGTTGTCAATAGTCCAAGAATTTTTAGAAGGGAGGCCTTAATGAATCCTCCATCATCTAACGCGAGCATAAAAATAAAAAAATTGAAGGACTATGGATGAAATTGTTGCAGTGGATCAAGTTTTATTTGACAAAATGAAAAGAGAAATGGAATTAATCAGCTTTGTAGGGGATCTGAATGGTTTTATTGTTGGGTTACAGGTTAATGAAAGCGAGGCAGGAAAGTAGAATGACTATGAAGGAAAATGAGATGAATAATTTATTGACTAAATGAGTAGGAATGCGATGGTAAAATTGGTATATGAGAGGCTTTAAATTGGTGTGATGGATCTAATTCGACATTATTTATCCAAAATCATGTGCCCATGCTTAGATATCTCATATTTGATGTTACTCTGATCATGTTATTTTTTAAAGAAATGTGGTCTTTGAGAGACACTATTTTGCTTATGGTCATCTGTTTATCTTCCTGGGACCTTAAAAAAATAAGTAATTTTTCTTCAATGAAATGTAAGGTTATCAAAAGAGGGAGGTGATCAATCCCTTTATTTATGAAATTTACACAAAAAAATGAGAATTGGTACCAATAAAATAAATTCACGAAAGAAAATAAAATGAATTTTACTTGTTTCGAAACTAGTGCTTTAGGTTACCTGTCATATCTTGTTAGAAATTTATTCATTCTTTTACTATTTAAAATTCTAATTAAAGCTTCCTCATTGTGTAGATATCTTCGATATATTTCCGAAAACGTTTGAATTGTTGAAAACCGATGTCGTATGAGAAAGTTACGCTTATTTGAATTTTTTGTGAAATAATGAAAATAGTCATTCGTGAGTGTGACATGGAAATATGATTTTGATGTGAAATATGAAGTAGGCACATGATATGGCATTCTGATCATGAATTTTGATTAGAGTGAATTGTCAAAAAAATATATCATTAAATTCAGAGTTGCAGGATGTGCATAGTTTCTGTAGCTAAAATCCTGAACAGAAAGTTAAGTGCACACAGCTATGAAAATAATCAGTCTGATCTTTCAATTTTAATCATCACATTCTCTAGAAAGAATGAGAAAATTCCTACTTGTTTTATTGATGCAATAAAAGCCAATTTTTGTTTTGAAGTAAATTTAGCACTTTGAAGCCAAAACATAATTTCTTAAAATGAGGACAAAACTTTCCACTTTCTATTACTTCAATAATTTTTCCTTAAACCATATCTAGAGAAAAAATGTGTACCTGTGAAACTCAAAGAACAACAATTCAAAACTTGAGTGCTAAAACCTGGATGAAACTGAGAGTTGTGAACTAGACAAGATATAATCACTCATTCTCCTTGGCCACATACAACCGTAATGGTAAGGAAAGGTAACCGAGATCATAAATTCATGCACTCATAGAAAGTGGAATGGGATGGCTGACTCCACTGACCTGATTGGAGTTATTATACTTGAGAAAAAAAATTGTTTCCCCCGGGTGCAAAGGGCCTCGTCAGATTAAAAATCTCATTTTTGAGGAGGTAGTCAGTAACCTCAATGCCTACGCCCTTAACATAACAATATTGGCATCGGTTTTCAACAATAATCAGATATTAATATAAATCCTCAGCGCTATCTGCCGGTGCACTCAACAATGACTATAAGTAATCTAGGCAGAATTCTTATCCATGCAATTTCAACCTGCCGCCATGTAAGCATTCAATTAGGTGCAATACTTGCCTATGATTCTAGGTTGTATTCAAAAAAAAATCGTATGAAGCAAAAGTGTTTGTTTTAAAAGAGTAGAAACGGATGTTGAAGTGGGTAAGCGGAAGCTGAGCGAATATGAGAGCAGAACCTGGGTGAAAATTGTTACCAAGTCTTTTAGAATCAATCTAAAAAATAAATCTGAGGTCAATGCATCCCTTTACCATCATCCTCCTCAAGATCACCAAGTTGATAATGAATATGTTACTGCTCAGCATCTCCGTGGTGGATCCACCTCCTGTAGATCAGAAAAATCAAATTATTTGCATGGTCGCAACTGAAGCCTACATTAATATTAAATTAGAAACTATTTTTCCCACATAATCTAGCAAATAAGGCTCCAGAGAACCCTGAAAATATCTCAATTGGTTACGAATTTGAGGAAATCACTCAATGTAAATATAATTCACCATGTTCCAAGAAAAACCCATGTTCTATTTTTCTGATGTTCGTTTTCATTTGGTCACAAAACACGTTTTAAAAATGATTTTTTAAAGTTGTTACATGTTCTGGAAATTGCTCAGGTAACAAAATTGATTGCTGGTGGAAATCAAAAGCTAGATCGTGGGATCCTCTTTCTTGTTGGCATCAAATTAAAAATCAAATTCTCATTAAATTGCATGGATTTTTGAATGAATTTTCAGAAATTGAATTTCCAGATGTAATACTTATCAGTGCAGGCCATGGCACTGTTGAAGAGATGGTTGGAGGCATAAGGCCAAATCTCAGCATCGTTGGCCCTCTCGAAAGAGATGCCACCGTAAAACACACACTCGTCTTCAATTTTGTCACTGCATATTGACACGCATATTCCAAAAATTGACACGCATATTCCTGCCTGTAGGTATTCCTGGTCAGTGTTATAAAAAAATCGTGGAAGAAACATATTTTTAATTGAATTATTCACCAAATTCGCATCTGATATCTTTCTCGGTGGTTTGTTATTCAATTTCTAGGAAAATCATATGGGATTGGTATTACTAAGATCATGGAATTTTCTAAGATTACTATGAATAGCACATGTGGAAGAATGTCAAAAATTTTCATTCCAGAAAATGTGAATACAAAAACTTTGCAGATCGATCTCTGAATATCGAAAGAGATCCGGTTGAAACTTTAATTTTGAATTTGCCTCTATAAAATTTTGGTGTGAGGCTTGAAATCTAAACATCCTTTTTTTATTAACTAAGATAAATATTTCTACGACAGCTATCGAAGTCTGGAAAGCTACAAAGTTATCGGAATGCGTCCAGAAGTAATTCAAAACACTCAATAACGAATTGGATTACAGCCGCAAAATGGTGAAATAAGCCCAAGAAAATATATTATAGTTTTTAAACGGTATAGTTCCAAAAATGACACCAAAGATCCAAAATAAAAATATGCAATTCGATTGGAATTATGAATCAGAGGTCCACACTATGGAAAATCTTAGATTAATTCGCGCGAAAACAATGAAAACTAGCTAAAATCTCAAACAGTGAAATTTAGCATAAATTTTTTTAGGATCGTGATTGGTTTTGTTTTTATTGTTTTTATATATTGTGTTTTTTTTTAATTAATTAATTAATTAATTTATTATGCTTTTATGTAATGGACCATGGACTTTTACAATGGTTTCATTCTTGTTTTATTCATGTTAGTAATTATTTTAATGTGTTTTTTTATTTTATTTTATTTTATTATTTAAATAATTTTCCAAATATTAACGTAACACGATAATGATAGCTTCTTTGAAAAATATAGCAAATGATGAAACAATTTTATGGATATCCAAAGCAAAAAAAAAATTTATGTTGAATTTTGAATTTGAGTGATTTTTTTTTTATTGTGAAAATTCTAAGCTAACTCATTCAAATTTTTTTTTCTGATCTTCCAGGTCGCATGTCGTGCAGGAAGAGAGCATACTTATTAAGTTTTCATCAATTCTAAAAATCTATAATTTTTAAAAATAGAGTAAAAAGAATTGATTTCAAAACATGAAAATTTCACGTTTTATTTCCTCACAAACATTTTTTATTATTGCGGAAGATATCACTGTCATGTTAGTGAATGAGTGGCCCTTACTGCACCACTATAGATCCAAGAAAACAAATGAAAAATAAAAATTTTAAAAACTTTAAAAATTCTACCAATTTGACCAAGCTTGATTTTATTCTTCTATATTAGCCTATCCTATTTTGGAAGAAATATTTTTTTATTTTTTAAGTACACGAATGTTTCCAATGGAGCCACTTACGGATCAAAATTTCTAAAACGCTCACATCCGAATTTGCAAAATATACCTAATTGTGTATGAGGACATGATAAATCATATTCATCTTTGGATTCAGCACAAAGGTTGGTTGAAGGACGAGTAAATGTGGTGACATAGTCACCTGCTAAAACCATTCTACGATATATTCCTTGCAATCCAAATAATGTTTGATTTGCATTCTAGATCTTTCATCCATAAATGGTTTAGTGTTGAAAATTTTATTCTACAAAAATGATTGAAATGTTTGCAACTAAATAATTTATGCATCTACATGTTTTAACCTTGCATCTAGGAATAAAATAAAATAAAAAACTGAAAATAATCTCTAGATTGAAGGCTAGCTTCTATGCACACTTCCCTAGCAAAGACACCAAAATGTTGAGGCATTTTAATTATCTATCATTTAATTGTCAACCCGGGGGTTTCGTAAAACTTGCGAAGCATGCATGCATTGTATATGTTAGAAATTTGTTGAAATTTGGTTACCAGAGGACAGGTGGTTCCCTAAGGCTTTGATCTTTGATCTAGGGAAAAGTATCCAAAAGAATTTAATTTTTGTCCTAAAGTGACTTTATGATTTTTATAAAGTCAAATCTAATTTAAAAGTGGCTTTAAGTGATAAAGTTACTAAACTCTAATTTAAAAGTGACTTTAAGTGATAAAGTTACTAAAGTCTAATTTTAAAGTGACTTTAATAAAGTCAATGTAAAATTAGAAAGGAAAAGTGACTTTGGAAATAAATGACTAAGTAGGTCTTTATTAAAGTGGGGTGAATTAAAAAATAGAAAGTGAGATTTAAATGAGCATTTAATCTCAACCCTAGATCTAAAGCTATTTTAGCCATTGGATTTAGGGATTCCCCAAAAGTCACTTTGAAAATTTGGGTTAAAGAGGAAAAGGAGAAAGGTCATTACTTCTTTATCGCAGAAGATTGGGGAGAAGGAAAGGAAGGGCGGTGCACGACGTTGAGAAGAAGAGGCGGTGAAAGAATTCAATCAAAGTCGGTGTAGCATTTGTGCTTTTATACGAGCGGCGTTTTTGCGAAAGTGAGGAGCGGTGTTGAATGTAATTATGAAGAGACAGAAATGAAGGAAGAGGTACACTTGATATTCTTTTGTATCATTTAAAAAATCAGGCACATTTTTCAAGGAAGAGGGTGGCTATCATTTTCGGCACAAAAACCAAGGAAAAGGACAGTAGCTACAGCTTTGTTTTTTGGCACAGATTTCGAGAGAGGTTGCTGTACAAAATTTGTATAGTCCGTACAGCAAAGTACGACTGTTTCGACACGCTTCCCGAGGTGGCCTTACAACATTTAATGCTATCCTAAGGTGATGTAAATTTTTTGTTTTTTGTTGTTGCTGATTTGGCACAATTTCCGAGGTGGTGTGCAAGCACGGAAATCGAGATAAGTCTGTAAATTGGTTGCTGGAATTTTTTTCTGAGTTTTTCCTGTTTCACTGTAAAACGCAATATTCAGAAAAATAAAAGAGAGGCTTTCGAACTGGTTTTACCCAAGAGTTGTAGGGGTTTTTTCTAGGGTCATGTTGACCAAAAATCTCAGTGTTTAAATGTGTTGAATGCCTGTTTTAAGCTTGCTGATTTTTATTTCTGCATTTTCCAGCATTCTGTAAATTTTCCAGAATTTGTGTTTTGAGCAAAAAATTATTTTTCTGTTGTTGAATGTAAGGATATGGGAAAGGGCATTTAACTAAAAGAAGAAATAAGGTGAAACTGAAAACCAGGGTGGGAAAACATTAAATTTCTACATGGTATTAGAGCTTGAGTGCTGAAAGTGCAGTTTGGGATAGCAAGGAGAAAAATACATACTGCTGATTTTTTCACTTAGAAAATTCCAGCAAGCTGATTTTTCACAAACAGAATTTTTATCTTTACTATAGCAGTGCTATTTTTTAGTTTTAGGACAACAGGATGCCATTGGGATTGAGGGTGGAGGATAGGTTGGATGGGCATACCAATTACAACGTTTGGAAGGACAGAATGCAGAGTATCTTTGAGGAGGCAGAAGTCTGGGATATCATGGTTCATACCCAACAACAGCCTGTTAATGTGCCTACTGATGCTATTCAGTTGGCAGCATATAATAGAAAGAACAACAAGGGTAAGAGACTGATTCTAGACAAAATCAAAGACCATTGCATTCCTCATGTGAGAGGAAAGAGAAATGCTCATGAGATGTGGATAGCATTGTCCAATCTCTACCAGAGTACCAATGAGAATCGGAAAATGGTCCTAAAGGAGAAGCTGAAAACCATTAAGATGGGTAAGACTGACAGTGTAGCTAGATATCTCACAAAGATTACTAATGTGAGAGATGAGTTGGCAGCAATTGGAGAGGTCATTCAACCCACTGAGTTGGTGCGGATAGTAGTGAATGGCCTCCCTAGTTCGTGGATGAACTTTGTTGATGGGGTTTGTGCACGTGAGACCCTTCCCACATGGGAGAGGTTTTGGGATGATTGCATTCAGACAGAGATCAGGACGAAGGTGACTTAGAGGCAGCCAACATTGTTGACGAGGATGACGATGTAGCACTGTGGCGGGGGAAGCGAAGAAAAAGCGAGAAAATATAAGCTTCCCGCAGTATGCGGTGAGAGACAAAGGTAAAATGAGTACGTCTCGGGTAACACTACAAAGGAATGTTCCAAGGTGAAAGTGTTGGAATTTTTCGGACAGATGGGACATAATAAGTTTGTGTGTCAGGAGAAAGAAGAAAGAAGAAGAAGAAGAACCGGACGCAAGCGACATCACGCCGGGAGTTCGAGGACTTTGCAGATCGCTTTGACCGGGAGTTTGGGTTCATTGCGTGTGAGTCCTCTAGTGCAGGATCACCTGCCATAGAGGTTCAGAGGGAGCATGCATTTCCCTCGACTAGCGGAGCATCTTCGGGTGTCTGGTATGTGGACAGTGGGGCTTCACGTCATATGATAGGAGTCCGTGAGTACTTCTCAGAGCTTTCAGAGAGTGGCACTGATATAGAGGTAGTACTCGGTGATGACAGAGTTGTTAGAGCAGTCGGTGTGGGAACACTGACATTTCAGAGGGAGTCTAAACCTCCCTTGAAGGTGTGAGATGTTCTTTATGTGCCAGGGATGAGGAAGAACCTCATATCCGTCTCAACTTTGGAGGATAGAGGATATGAGATACTGTTCAGGGGTGGACAGGTGCTGATGTATCCCAGGGGCACTCCAGCTGATTCAGCTAGAGTGATAGGTGTACGCCATGCAAAGGTGTACAAGTTTGCATTTCAGTCCCTTTTGGCATTGAGCAGTAGTACCGACAGCAGAGCTAGCAGTTCTGAGTTGTGTGAGATTTGGCACCGCAAGATGGGGCACATGTATCATGGAGCCTTGAGGACTTTGCGGGAGATCACTACAGGTGTGCCAGATTTCAGTACTGATCACTTTGATACTTGCAGAGGATGTGCGATGGGAAAGTTTTCCAAATCCCCTTTTCCCAGCAGTGATAGCAGAGCGACTGGGATACTTGATTTGATTCATTCCGATGTGAGCGGTCGGATGTCTCATGTTTCCTTGAGTGGATATGAGTACTATGTTTTATTCATTTATGATCACTCCAGGAGGACCTGGATTTATTTCTTGAAGACCAAGAGTGAGGTCTTCAAGCGGTTTCAGGAGTTCAGAGCTCTTGTGGAGACACAGACAGGTCGGAAGATCAAGTCCCTGAGGTCGGACAATGGAGGAGAGTACACCCTTGGAGAGTTTGTTGAATATTGTGCGGAGGCAGGCATTAGGAGGGAGCTCACTGTTCCTTACAACCCCCAGCAGAATGGGGTTGCGGAGAGGAAGAACAGATCCATCGGAGGGGCTGCCAAAGCCATGTTACATGATCAGGGGTTGCCATTGTTTTTGTGGGCAGAGGCCTGCAACACTGTTGTTTATTTGCAGAACAGGAGTCCGCATCGTGCCTTGGGGCATATGACTCCAGAGGAGGCTTTTTCTGGGAAGAAGCCTCATATTGGTCATCTTCGTATCTTTGGGTGTATCACATACTCCTACATACCCAAGGAGAAGAGGACCAAACTAGAGCCCACCGCAGAGAAGGGTATCTTTGTGGGCTACAGTGAGACCTCAAAGGCCTTTCGGATTTACATTCCTGCACAGAGGAAAGCTGTTGTCAGGCAGGATGTGAAGTTCGAGGAGGACAGGGCCTTCAGGAGGTCACGGGAGTTGGAGTATCTGGATCAGCCAGACCCTCAGCAACAGTTGAGTCAGTCGCAGGGATCCAGTGGGCAGGGATCAGTAGGATCCGGAGGTACATCTATGAAGATGTCTGGTCTGTCAGTGAGCAGTGGCTCGCAGAGTCAGAGGGGTGGTGCTTCGGGCATCATGCAGAGCAGTCCACAGAGAAGTTCACTAGGGAGTCCACTGATGGATAGTTCACACGGTACTTCATCATATACAGGTTCAGGTGCAGGAAGGAGGACAATAGAAAGACAGTCAAGAGTTCAGGCTCCTGATGATGATGAGGAGGAGGAGTTTCATTTTCCAGTGGGAGAAGTGTGCTCAGGGAAGAGGAAGCCCAAGTGGCTTCAAGACACCTTGAGAGAGGCCACATCTGTTGTTGGGCCTAAGAGGTCGGTCAGAGAGAGCAGACCACCTGAGAGGTTTTGTAGCTATATGGCAATGGCTACCAGCATCCTTGTCTCTGAGCCTTCTAGCTATGAGGAGGCAGCTAGCCAACAGGTCTGGAGAGATGCCATGCAGAAGGAGTATTCTTCTATCATGAAGAATGATGTTTGGGAGGTGGTGCCTAGGCCTGAGGGCAAATCCGTGGTTACTTCCAGATGGCTTTACAAGGTAAAGCATGCTGCAGATGGCAACATTGAGAAATTCAAAGCGAGGTTTGTGGTTAGAGGGTTCTCCCAGGTAGAGGGAGTTGATTATGAGGAGACCTTTGCTCCCGTGGCTCGATATACTTCGATCCGCTCCATTATATCGATAGAAGTAGAGATGGGTTGGAAGATCCACCAGATGGATGTGAAGACCGCATTTCTCAATGGCTTCATACAGGAGGAGGTGTACATTGAGCAGCCACAAGGCTTTGAGGTGCATGGGAAGGGTCCCATGTGTGTAGACTGAAGAAGGTCCTTTATGGCCTGAAGCAAGCTCCCAGAGATTGGTACTCCAGGATAGATACATACTTGCAGGAGATGGGTTTCACAAAGAGTGAGGCAGATCTGAACCTTTACTAATTTTGATATGTGAGGAGCCTCTCATTTTTGTGCTATATGTGGATTACTTAGTCATTACAGGTGCAGAGAGACTCATAGAGCACTGCAAGAGAGATCTTGCGGCGGAGTTTGAGATGAAGGACATTGGCTTGATGCATTACTTTTTGGGTTTGGAGGTGTGGCAGGAGGAGGGGCATTACTTCCTGGGGCAGGGGAAGTATATTGTGGATATCCTTGGCAGATTCCACATGGAGGATTGTAAACCCATGTCAACACCGATGATCACCAACTGGAAGAAGCTTCATGCTTCGGATTCCGAGTTGGTGGATCCCACATTGTACAGACAGCTGATTGGTTCCTTGATGTATTTGGTCAACACTAGACCAGATATTTGTTTTGCAGTCAACACGATGAGTCAGTTTATGTGTGAGCCTAGGAAGGTTCACTGGGTGGCTTCAAAACACATTTTGCGGTACTTGCAGGGGACAGTGGATTATGGTCTGGACTACAGGCAGGGGGATGGAGTGAGATTGGCAGGTTACACTGATTCTGATTGGGCAGGTTGTGCTTCTGATAGGAAGAGCACTTCAAGGTGTTGTTTTGGGTTGGGTTCGGTAGTGGTGTCATGGTTCAGCTGAAAGCAGCAGTCAGTAGCATTGAGTTCAGCGGACGCAGAGTATATGGCAGTCAGTCCAGCTAGTTGTGAGGCCATCTGGCTTCGCAAGATGTTGTTTGGCTTATTTGGTCAGCCATTGAGACCTTCAGTGATTTACTGTGATAATCAGAGTTGCATTAAACTCACGGAGAATCCAGTATTTCATGACAGGTCAAAGCATATCGGGATCAAATATCATTTCATCGGAGACTATGTTCAGAAAGGAGCTGTGAAGCTTGAGTATATTCCCACTGATGAGCAGGTTGCAGATATTCTTACCAAAGCCTTACCACGGGGCAAGCATGTCTACTTCAGAGACAAGATGGGTGTGGTGAGGAACACCTTCCTCGGTAAGAGGGAGTGTTGAAATTTGGGTACTGGAGGACAGGTGGTTCCCCAAGGCTTTGATCTTTGGCCTAGGGAAAAGTGTCCAAAAGAATTTAATTTTTCTCCTAAAGTGACTTTATAAAGTTATAAAGTCAAATCTAATTTAAAAGTGACTTTAAGTGATAAAGTTACAAAAGTGACTTTATAAAGTTATAAAGTCAAATCTAATTTAAAAGTGACTTTAAGTGATAAAGTTACTAAAGTCTAATTTTAAAGTGACTTTAATAAAGTCAATGTGAAATTAGAAAGAGAAAAGTGACTTTGGAAATAAATGACTAAGTGGGTCTTTATTAAAGTGGGGTGAATTAAAAATAGAAAGTGAGATTTAAATGAGCATTTAATCTCAGCCCTAGATCTCAATCTATTTCAGCCATTGGATTTAGGGATTCCCCAAAAGTCACTTAGGGTTAGATTAAAGGAGGGGAAGGAGGAAAAGGTCATTCATTTTTTCATGAGCAGATTGGGAGAAGGAGAGAAGGAGAGCTGGAGAGAGGGCAGCAGTGAAGAGATTTCAGCAAAGGTACAACAGCATTTATTGGCACACATACCGAGGCAGAAAATTCGTACAGCAAAGGAGAGGCAGTGTTTCCAAGTGAGGAGGCACAGAAATCGAGGAAGAGGGTACAGCAACAAGCACGCACTCCAAGGCACAAAAATCAGGCACGTTTTTCAAGGAAGAGGGTGGCTGTCATTTTTGGCACAAAAACCGAGGAAGAGGACAGCAGCTACAGCTCTGTTTTTTGGCACGAATTTTGAGAGAGGTTGCTGTACAAAATCTGTATAGTCCATACAACAAAGTATGGCTGTTCCGACACGCTTCCCGAGGTGGCCGTACAACATTTAATGATGTCCTAAGGTGCTGTAATTTTTTTGTTTTCTGTTGTTGCTGATTTGGCACAATTTCCGAGGCGGTGTGCAAGCACGGAAATCGAGATAAGTCTGTAAATTGGTTGCTGGAATTTTTTTCTGAGTTTTTCCTATTTCACTGTAAAAAGAAATATTCAAAAAAATAAAAGAGAATCTTTCGAAATGGTTTTCCCCAAGAGTTGTAGGGGGTTTTTCCAGGGTCATGTTGACCAAAAATCTTAGTGTTTAAATGTGTTGAATACCTGTTTTAAGCTTGTTGATTTTTATTTCTGCATTTTCCAGCATTATGTAAATTTTCCAGAATTTATGTTTTTAGCTAAAAATTATTTTTCTGTTGTTGAATGTAAGGATATGGGAAATGGCATTTAACTAAAAGGATAAATAAGGTGAAACTGAAAACCGGGGTGGGAAAACAGGAAATTTCTACAAAGTTAACTTTCAATTTAGATTAATCTAACTATGAAATCAATTGATGACAAAACAAATTCACCTATTCTAATTTATGCAAATATACTTAAATGAAATTCTAATCTATTGAAGAAAAATTGCGACCTATTCACGAAAATGTGTTCAAGATGAGCATGCATCTCTTGAAAATGAATATTTTCGTCTAGGAATTGAAATGACGGGGCATGAAAACCTATTCTAAGAAAACAGTAAATCACACTTGCATAAATTCAATTACACCAAACCCTGTAGAATTGAAATCAAACTTTATCTAATGACAAGAAAGTAAATCTATGCTAATGACATAAAATGAAATCTAATTTAGGAAAATCACATAAATTAAATTTAAACTAGAAATAAAGAAATGAAAATAATATGATACATCTCACATTCATTAGATGGCCAATCCAAAAGATATGAGGATGCAAAGTTGAGAGGCTCTAAATGCAAGCATAACCAAATCAAAGTGAATATCACTCATGAGCATTGTGCCAAATCCAACTTCTTTATTCAAAACATGAGCATTTCTCAAACTTTACATAGGTCTTTGAAAGGAAAAGGCTCTCCTATTTATACAAGAACATAAGAAGCTACCCCATTAATGGGGATCCACTATTCTCTCCCTAAATCCCTAAAAATCTCATGGAGTTACAACTCATATAGGTGATGCTGAGACACATATCTTTTTTGACCTTTATCCAAATATCCTTCCATATCTTGTAGGGAATTCGAATTTGATCATTGGAGGCCACATAAGGGCGCCTTGGAAGCTTCCAAATTACCTACACTTGTCATGAAACTCAAGCCACTTTTAGGTATTAGCAATTATATGTAATTTTTCTAATTTTTAATCATTAATTCGCTATAAACACTTGAAAAATATAACTTAGGAAAATACAATTATGAACCCATATGATGATAGAGATGTAGGGTTATATAGTGACAAAGTGATGGAATGAAGGTGATAAAGGTGAAATGAGGGTTTGAATGAAGTGAAAATATATGTCATTTTAAAGACATTTTGGAGTTCCAGCATAGTTCCATAACATGAATAATTAGCCTCTCAAGAGGGTCGAAATGATAGAAAAGTAGCTAGAAGGGACATTGGAAGGCCAAATGAAGTCCCTCTTGTGCCATAATCAATAGGAGGGCTCCAATAACAATGATGAATGAGGTGGCCCGTTATTCTCTCAGAAAATTCCCTGTGGTGATCCCAAGGGGTTGTGGGGGCACAAAGCACATCCTCATGGGTTTCCAACAGAATTGAACAAGCTCGTGCTCCATCTGTAAGGGACTAAACAATGATGCAAGCCCTCCTTTGTCTCCTTAGGTGAGACAAAACCCCATATGGGCCCTGGATCAGTTTCCAAGTGTGTGGTGCAAGTGTGTAGCCGGTTGGGAAAGGTGGTCAAGGTGCATCATCATCATCTAACAAGTGGGACACGAGAAATAAATAAGTGTTCCATAGCATGGAAATTTCCTCTCTGTTATAGGGAGGCCCATGAATATCAACGCTTACCCTAAAAATGCCATTAAGACCCTATAGAGGGCTTGGATCTTGTATAAGGAGACAAAACCCAAATATCAATACCAAATTGCAATCTCATATAAGATCCTATGTGTCTCTTCTCCTTCGAGTACAACAATTCATTAGTGAAATTGAGAAAATTGGCTTACAAATCATGGAACCAAGTGGGCACTTCATAGTGGCATACCCTTCCATAATGGGCTTTAGAATGTACAAGTGTCTCTAGGCTCAAGAAGGAGGTTAATCAAGGACCTTATTAGGTAGTTTCAACCTCCAATGGAGTGACATGTCAATGACACATTCATTGGATAGGAGGTGTCATATGAAATAATTATGGAATGGAGTAGGGCAATAGGGAAGGCTCGAAGCCATGTGCCATGGTACAAGAGTAGTTATAAGGAGGGAAGCCCACACTTGGGTGTATAGATGTAGGAGGGAGCATTCGTGGGACATGAGTTATCATGGCCTTTTCTTTTCCACCATTATTCATATGCCTTTTTACTTTTATTGATGTTTCTTTCTCTTAACTACTCAAGTATCCAAGGAATGAGAGCATGATGTGAATGAAATAGAAGTGGATACCCCCTTAGGGTAGGGAATTTCATCGTTAACTAGGGGTTGGGAAAATCATGGGTTCCTTAATGATGCAGGGGCCTCATATAAGGGGCCCTATTAACCAAGGTGATGGTCATAATGATAGGGGCATATCTCTTGTTTGGATTTTTCCCAAATGCTAAATTTTTATGTCTCGACCATATTTTTCATTTTATGGTACATTTCCTGTTGCAAGTGGCCAAGTTGTGCTTCTAAATTTATTTTTAGATGCATCAACCTTCGGGGAATCATTCCAGGCCTGACCCAAAGTGTGGACAAGCGGAGGGGGAGACTAACTCCTTGTGGAGCCAATGGAAAAACGTGGACCCAGATGGGAAATATGTGAAAAGGGTTTATAGTGAGTAGAGGGGAGTGATGTATGTTATGTGAGGAAGTGGGACCATGCAACCAAAATCAAGGTTTTCCATGTAGTTCCACTCTTAAAGCTAGTAGCCAATAGAGGAGATCCCATGGGACTATGATAAAAGGTTAACCACCAAGTTGGGAAACGGGGCATTAGTACAAACCAAGCCCATTATTTTCACCAAATCCACCCACAAATCCATGCCTAGAAGTTTCCATGATAAGTAAGAAAAAAATACCCAATTACATAATGAATTCCATACCTTCTAGGTTGGAAGTCCCACCTCCAAACATACAATCATAACAAATAGGCGAGGAAATATAACAACTATATCACTATATCAGATGGCACATCAAGCTATCTGGTGGCTGCAAGGGGTTGTTGGTTGAAGACAACTTAGGAAAAACAATTCTATGATGGGTGTCACCCACAAGTGGTGGGTAACACCTACAAGAAGTAAATTGAATCAATAAGAGTCGTAGATTTCTAGTACGCCTTGAAGAATGAAAATATATTAGAGAACTGTGTATGTTTCCCTGCAAATCATATGAAATTCCTTAAAGAATAATTTAAGGTCAATTATTGATGTAGCATATAAACTATCTTTTTATATTCAAGTATATCAGAGGAACCTATATCAGTAATTCACCAAAAACTGTATACCTTCTACTATAGTTTTATGTCGTGCATTTGAAAAGATAAGGTTGAAATTGTAGCTCTATAAGGCTTGAAGAAAGTTTGGGTAACTACTCAAGTATGTAACCAAAATAAAGAACGAACCTTGCAAGAAATTTTGAAACGTTGAGGTGACACACACACACACACATATTAGAATTTCAGGGTTTGGCAACCTTGTGATTTAGGAGCATGACAATTGTTACAAAATATTGACACCTTGCATTGTTGAAAATTTTGAAATATGAATTGTATGTGTTGATGCTAAGAAAAATCATCTTGATAATGATAAACTCAAAATGAAGAAGAGGTTGAGTCCTTTTTCAAGGTTTAAATTATACTCAAGAAATATGAGTGATTTGCAGGACTCGATGTGTATAGGCTACTTAGGTTGAAAGGCTCATAAAAACAATGTTTAGTTGAATGACTAAGTAAGATTGGACAATGGATTTTGAAAGGATAAATTACACATTGAAATGAATTTAAATGGTCTAGGGTTTGGAAGACTAAAAATATTGGATATGAAAAAATCTAGGGTTTTTTATCTAATTTTTGTAAACCCTTCTAGATAAAATACGGTTGGACAAGAAAGGTCTAGGATTTATGGAAAATCGCTAGGACTAAAGCTAAATTAACATTTCCGCTAAAATAAAAAACCATAGCTCATGCAAGGAAGGAATTCCATGATGATGATGATGCGGAAAAGGTTGATAAAGTTGCAAGATGAATGCAAGAAGGATAATATCAAGAGGGATTTGACATTCCCTATAACTCTCAAAAGAGAAGTATCATAAATATTTCTTCCTTGATTACCATTGTCTCTATTAGTAGTTAGTTTCTTGTCTTTGTATCCTTTTCTTCGTTTTAATTTTTCTTCCATGGCCTCCTAGTGAGGGTTGCAGGTACATGGTAGAAGATGCTAATGATTTGGAAATAGATGGAAGAAGTGGAAGAACAAAGAAAATTTGTGAAAATGTGATTTTTTTTGTTTGTTTTCAAAATAGTGATTTGTGATAAGAGATAGATGAAATCCTAGCTCAGAGGAAGATAGTAGATCAAAAAATTTGAAGTATGCCTTGATTGTGCCAAAAATAAGTTAAGATAAAGGGTGCAAAAAATGGCAGCATATAAAAGTAAAAAGTAAGAGTTGAATAGAAGGTTATCCTAGAAAGAAGGAGAGGTTCATGACAAGACATATGCTCCAAGTTTATAGGTATAAATTTGTTAAAACTATAATCTTTGTGTTGAAAATTGCACCAGGTGGATGCATAAATCATAATTAAATAAGTGTACATAGAGCTACCTAAAGACTTTGAGGTACATGAGAAGAAGTCACATTTTAAATGAAGGATTTGTACAATCACAAGAAGGCACGCTAGACTTGATATTCTTGGGATGAGCCTTGGGTTGATCTTATTATTATTTGATTTGCCTCTAATGAAAGAAGAAGGACTCATAAGTCAGAGGTAGTAGTTGTGGAAATTGCATCTATGATAGAGGGTGCATTTAGAGAGACCCGCTTTAGCTTTAAAGGGAGTTGACCTATGATTTTTAGTTGATGGAATTTCTTTGCAATTATCCGATGTCAAAGGGATAAACCTAAATTACCACAACCATATATATTTCAGTGTGAGATGGAACACCCAATTAGGGTGACAAGAAACTAGTTGTGGTGATGAACCCAATGAAAGGAAGCCGACCAGTTTCAAGAGCTAGACATGTTGCTCAAAATGGATTGGAGTACCAACATGGTACATTTGGTCATGGAAAAGTTAGTTATGATTTAAATAAGGAAATACAATTGCAGATTTAGATTGGGAAGAGAGTGAGGAAGACTAAAAGACTTTATCAAGAGATTTCTTCGTTTTGGCTCTGTAATAATTTCTTGGATGAGGAGGAAGAAGACATCTGCCAAAATTAGTATTGTAGTGGATACATGTATTACACCTGGATTAGTAATTCGAGAAGAAATTTTTCTTTAAAGGTTACTTGTAGGATTTCCTTGATCAGGTGTTATTGAGAATTCTATAGGGAGATGATTATAATTTATTCTCTTTAATTGATAAATGCTTGTGATGTCCTTTTACTTTATAATCTTTGTTCCTTATTATTATATGTGTGACTCATCAAATAGCCACCAAAAAAACAAGAACAAGAAAATAGAATATATTTTGCAAGTGAGGGCCAAAACCTCTCCTCTTGAGAGGAAAACCCATAAATATCTTCTCTTCCTTATAGATTCTTCAATTGATGAATTCCATGACCTGAAGAATGAGACCAATATCTCCAAGATGAAGAAAAAACTTTTTGGATGATGTTCCAACCTAGATCAATTCAAACCCAGTCAAATATCTTCCAGTATCACTTCTTCAACCTCTTGCAACAGGATTTTTGGCCTCCTAATGCAGATATGAAATTTTGGCCTCCCTGTAGTTGCAGTTTCCACACATGTGAGATTCAATATTTCTTTACAGCCTTCCATTAACCTTCACTTGTGTTTCCCTAAATTATAGAGCTTGAGGATGACCCTTGGTGACCTTATCTTGACCTCTTTTTCCTTCTTTCCTCCAAGATCAAACTTTTAGATAGAAACCCTAGGCCCACTGTAGAAACCATAGTCTTCCTTAGCAAGTATGAGAGAAAATAGTCCAAACAAAGATATTCTTTGTCATATTCCTCCTTCGTTGCCTTATTCTTCCTCTTCCTTCGATATAATGAGTGGTAAGTGAATGTGCTTCAAGTAGGATGAGTTATCTTCTATTTATAGGCTCTTCAAGGGTGGACATGACTCTTCCTTTTAGGCCAATGTGCCAGTTGTCAGGCCGACTTGTTCTTGGAGGGTAGTTTGACACTTGTAAAGACAAAAATAAATTACTTTACAAGTTACAATGTGCTCATTGGGATCTTCAACTTATGATAATGACTCTTTTGAATTCTTGACTTAGGGAAAACCCTAGAAGCACTCAATGGGTGCTTGACCTATAAAATAAAATATTATGAAGACTAAACATTGTTACACATTTTTTGACACTCCTTCTTAACTAGGGAGGTATTCATAAGAGGTAGATGGACATTCTCAATATGAAGAAATCTCATAATAAGAGTTAGATTGGTAACCCATCTGTCTAGGATCATATCAACTAGCATTGTCACATAGAAAGGCCTTGACTAACAACTATATATATCCATAATATCATTGCACAATGTTGTCGAGACCAATGATTTATAGACACCATCATCCTTGTCTCTCAAGGTGCATACTCCACGCAGGTGTTCACTGGGTATGACCTTATTTGGACTATTCTTGTCTTGGATAACTAGTCCTCAAAGAAAATTTTTCCATGACTACTCTTATTTTGGATTCCCTACCTCATCCTCAAAGAGTATCGAATGCCATATGGTTACCCAATCCTCCATTTTTTCTTCCCAAGTGAAGACATGAATGATGTGCCTATCTCTCCCTCTCAACTAGAGATGATATATCAATCAAACCAATCTTGTCTCTCAAGTACACAATCTTATTATTAGGAATATATTTCATCAATATTTCAACTACCGACTCATCAATGGAGATATACGGTTGCTGCAATACACCATTTTGAACTAGATCTCGAATGTAGTGATACTTGTTGTCTATATGCTTTATCTTTCCATGAAATATTGGGTCTTCAGACAATCATATACAACTGGTGTTGTCACATGGTATCACTGTAGGGTCCATTGTTCCTTTGAATAGGTCAGACAACAACTCCCTCAACCAGAGAACTTCTCTACTTACTTCACATGCTACAACATACTCAGCCTCGAAACTACTCAAAGAAAATATGTCTTGCTTTCTACTCATCCATGAGATCATGGAGGATCCTAGGCTAAAACATCCTCTCGCAGTGCTTCTTCCATCCTTCTCACTGCCTCCCTAGTTAGAATTTGTATATCCAATCAGATGGAAGTCATTCCTCCTATCATATTTCAGGTAGTGGTGGATATTTCCTCGCAGATATCTCAGTATGTGTTTCGCTTCTATCCAATGATCATGCCTGAGCTCTACTTGGAATTGACTGAGAATTTTTACTACAAAACATATTTCTGGTCAACTATTCACCAAGTACATTAGTGAGCCAATCAGTTGTCTATAATTCAACGGATCCACAGGGATTGATTCAAAACTCTTGATTCTCTTCAAGTTTGTGATCATTAGAGTGGTCATTTCTTTGCAATACAATTTTTCAAACATATTCAACATATTTATCACATACTTTCCTTGACCTAGATAAATTTCATCAGGTCCTCGCCATATTTCTAGTCCCAAATAGTAATGAATCAACCCTAGATCCTTCATATCAAATTATGATGCTAGTTTCTTCTAAAATTATTCGATTTGACCTTTTACACCTGTCAAGGGAATATCATCTTCATATAGAAGAATGATTATATGTTATCCCTTATCAACCTTTTTTTTTGTAAGTTTAGTAGTACTTGTCTATTTTCTTTTATAAAAAAAGGGAAAGTTACAGAAACATTTCAAAACCTGGTGGCCTCAACATGTCGAAAGGAAACCAGGTCTGTTGGCCACCTCAAAAAGTTACAAGCCATCCAGTATTGAAATAGTTTGAGTCTTGTATTATCTGCTATTTAAGAGTAACTATATCTAACATATGAAAACTGTAAAAAGTAAATTCTAGTCGTAAAATAGATATATAAAAACTAATAAAGAACTATCAATCATCATCTGGAGATTCTATTTGTGCAAGATCTTTCATACTTGACCCCCGCATATCTACCTGTTGCATCTCTTGTAGATGGCGATCTATACGTCCCAGACGAACCAATCCATTTTATTGCGAGACCTATATTTCCTGAATTTCTCTTTTAATATATTGAAGAGTTGAGGCAACCTTAGGATCACCTCCCATTTCATGTATACTCAGTAGAGATTTATCTAGAACACATTTAATTTTCCAATAGGTATGTATGGACTGGTGGAATAGGGAAAGCCTTATTCTGGTGTTGTCAGGATCTTTGATAAACACCATTTCCTTTTCCTATATTTTTATGTCCTCTTTTATGTTACTTTCTCTTTCCCATCCAGCTATCAGATTCTTAACCTAAGGTGGATTCCCTTCAGAAAATGTGTCAAAAAGGCTTTCCATGACCTCTTTCTTGGATTTATCTCCTCGTTTTCCAGTGCGGGCTGTGGTTGTTGGCTGTTTTTGTTTCCCTTTTCCTTTGTCTTCCTTTTTCACCATATTGGTTGTTAAATTTGTTTGACAATGATTTTCACCTGTACAGAATCTATAGAACCCTGTGTATTGTGACAGAGCGTCAATAGTTTTTCTAAATAAGTAACCATTAGAAGGACCCACATACGTGACCGTAGTGAGGCCACCTCTAGCCGGGTGGTAATTCATGGTCATCCCACGACATATTAACATAATAATTGAAAGAAAAAAGGTTGACATACAGGGGGAGGAAAAAATTTTGGACTCCACGACCTCTACCTAGAAACCAAGACAATACATGGAGAGTTGCTTGATACTCTGCAGGGTTTATATCCTTTGGATTACTCCCCTAGATTGAATTATACAAGAAAGGGAAGGACAATGACACAGATAATCCCCTTTCAGAACCCGAGATCCCACCTTATAGCTAGCAGAAATCAGAGAATCTGAGATTGACAAAGGGGGCCTTCGAGCCACCGTTGGATAATCTTGTGAAGCCATCTAGGCCAATTCACATTTTATGGACAAGGTAGCAGAAGAGCATTGAGTGCAACATACTGAAACTAGAATAAAATAGGTAATAATACCCTCAGAGGAACCTTTTCTACCGACTAAAACCACACTGACATAGGTAATAAGACCCACAAAGGAACCTTTTAAACTGACTAAAACCACAATGACACAAGTATTAAGACCCACAACACCTACTGGACTCAAAACTAAGCCATTCGACAAGAGAAAAATGAATCTCAAAAGCTCATACAGTTCTGAGCAGGTCAGACAACCATTAATGAAATAGAAATGACATCCAATAATGCAGAGTTGAAAACCAAATTTCAATTTACCATCCAAAACATAATTGAGCATAACAGGAATAAATTCAGGAAATGCATCCATTATCAAAAGATAAACATACCACTTGAGAAGTCACAAAGTCCCAAGTTTTCTATTTGTTGTTGCGCTTGCAGCTTCACGTTCACCTTTCGCCTGGAGCTTCAATCGGGAAAGACTGTAGATGTTGCATTCCTTAACATTCATTATACCTTTCACCCACCGATGTTGTTTCCCAAGCGTCTCTGACATGGTTAGCTGACTTACACATAAATCGATGATGATCATAATTAGTGACATGCTATGGTACTGTCTTGTCGTCCCACTACCGGTTTTTACCATTGAATTAATATCCGATGACCGCGTGTGTCTCCACATTGTTTGCCACCTCACGTTGTCCTTCCTCCGCATGGCACCCCAATAGGGGATCTCGATGCCTTGCCATATCTTTGTCTATGATAATATGAAGAGGGTGTAAGTCTACAGTGCGAGCCATGGTTTTCATGTTCATATCTAGCTTTCCTCCAGCATGTTTACAACCCCAGTTCACCAAAAAATATGCTGCCTCATTTCCTGATCGGCGAACATGAGACTGTATCAGATAAATTATTCCTTTGATAATGAGACTGATTTCATTGATAAGCCATTCCGTCCTCTAGCTTTGGCTGATCTTCTCCCAAGGAGTGCCCTATTGCATTTTCTACAAAACTCTTGTAACCATAGTCGAATCCCCCTCGACTATGATTCTATGATATCGCTCCCTAATCGCTATCTGGAGGCCTTGTTTAACCGCAAGAATTTCGGCTTCATTTTTGGTGTAAAACCCTATCTCCATCGCATATACTCTACGCATTTCACCTTGTGAGTTCCTGATTATAACTCTCGCCCTCGCCTATCCTGGATTCCCTTTCGAAGCTTCGTCGTAATTTAATTTCAGGAACCCTGGTTGAGGTGGTTGGAACTTGTCCTGGGGGTTCTGTCTTAGCCGTTTCATTTTCCATAACATTTGTGGTTTAATTTTGAGAATGTCGAGGATTCTAACCTCATTTGAATTGGATTTCCAGTCATCATCTGTCTGTTTCTCCGCTAGGATTGTTTCTCTAATGTTTTCTTGGATCATCTGCCAGATCTCTTCTCTTTTTCATCTCTCATCCTTGAAAATTATTCGATTCCTTTATTTTCATATAGCCCACAATAGAAAACCCATTGAAATCCTCCATGCTCTGTTTAGTACTTCACATGTATATCCTCCTTTCCTCTAGGTTACTATTGTTTGTTTTATGTCGATGTTATCTTAGTCAGTTTGTTGGAAGACCATGGCAATATTCATCCAGAGTGAAACTGCAACTACACAGGTAGTCAAAAGAAGCACTAAAATCTCATTATGTTCTTCACACATTTTTCACTCTGAAGGTCCTTGCATCCCTTTTCTTTGCAATTGGTCCCAGGTAAGAATTTTTTTATGACTTACTAGCTAGAGGAAGTATTCTATTTTTGGCCAGTGCTTGGTTGACCAAATTTTTTTCCATATTGGTACTGATATACTGTGTATATTTTTAGATTTGACATAGTAACCCTCCTATATTGTGAACATTCCTTTAGTTCGATATCTCCATCTTAGAATGTCATCTCATGTGACTGTTGTCAATTTTCTTGTTCTCATTTATTTCTCATAGTTTTTCCATTGATTGGTGTTTAGGGCAGAAGGCCAACGTGGCTTGAATTTATAGTAACTCCATTGTTCGTCACTCTTCCCCTTCCAATAATTTTATACAAAGTGTATATTTGGTTGACTAGTAAATAGGAAAATCTCCCCTAGATATAGGCGACTGAATAATTTTTCTCTTTGATGCCATGAGTCTTCCTAGAAAAGGGCTATTGTGCCTCCCCTTATTTCCCAGAAACTATGCTCTCGTATGAGGTCTCTATTGCTGGCCACCAGGTTCCAGATGTTGGATCCTTTCAGAGTTGCTAAAAATTTAAGTTTACCTGCAATGGTATCAAGCATTGCATATTTCCTCTGCCATATAGATTTCCATAAGTCTGGGCCTCCTTGTAGCCATCTCCACTATAATATAGCACCCATTACCTAATTCAAGATATATGGGTCCCAAAGACCCAAGCCCCCTATTTTTTTTTATGTTCGTGAGATTTTCCCAGGATAAGAGCGCCCATTTTCGATTTTGTTGAGAGCCCTACCACAATTTTTTTTACACATTTTGACTATATGGGAGCATATTTCTTTAGGGGCAGCCAGACTAGATAACTGATAAATAAGGATGGATTGGAGAATGGGTCTTAAAAGAACTACCCTTCTAGGGGCATCAAGAACCCTGAAAGCCCAATTTTGAAGACGATGTTGCATACGATTCAAGAGATCTTTCCAGCCTAAGACTCTAAGAGAATTACTACTAAGGGGTATACCTAAGTATTTCATTGGGAGGGAACCTAACTGGAATCCCAGAGCGAGACAAGAAGCATTGAGATATAGCATTAATATTTAAAAATTAAACATTCGATTTGTCATTATTGATGACTGTGCTTGAGGCCTGCATAAAATCCTTTAGAACAGATAGAATGAAATTTGATTCTTGCAACGTTGCTTGACAAAAGAGCAAGATATCATCAACAAATTGTTGATGAGATAGGGTAAGATCAGGACCCCAGAGATTTAGCCCCTTCAATTAACCATCGTGAATTTTAGATTTGATATGTCGCCCAAGGCCTTCAATTGGTAGGATAAAGATAAAAGGGGATAGGGGATCACCTTGGCGAAGCCCCCAGGTAGAAATGAAGGGTTCTAAGGGTATACCATTTCACAAGATTGAGAATTTAGGGGAGGATATAAATGAAAATATCCAGATAATCCATCTTCTATCAAAGCCAACGACTTCAAGCACTACCTTTATATAGGACCAACTTAAACGATCATATGCTTTCGAAAGATATAGTTTTATCATCATGCCTTTTGCTTTAAGAGTTCAGAGAGAGTGGATAGCCTCCTACGCCATGACTATCCCATCCAAAATTTGTCTCCCTTTTAAAAAACTTGTCTATTCTAGTGAGATAAGATTCGAAAGAATGGGTTTCAGCCTATTCACCATGATTGTTGATAAAATATTATAGATGACATTACACAATGCTATTGGTTTGAAACCTGCTAGCACATATGTGTTTTCCTGTTTGGGAATAAGAGAGATAAAGGTTTAATTAAGTGCTGGGTAGATCTGATGCGATTGTCTGGATTCCTCTACCATTTCCAGAAAATATGTTCCTATGAAGGACCAGGCTGCTTGAAAAAATTCTGTAGTGAAACCATCAGGGCCTGGGGTTTTATTTTTTGGCAAATTCCTCACGACTTCTTCCACCTCTTCAAAAGTGATTTCCCTGAGAAGAGCTAGGTTTTTATCTTTGGTAACGATATTTGGTATATTCCTCGTGATGCGGTTGATAGTTGCTGCTCTATTATTATCAGGTTCAGTTAGTATCTCTCTGAAATGGTTGACCAGTAAGGTTTCCATCTCATTATGTTGGAGAACTCGATTTTCTGCAGGGTCCTTGACAGAGAATATCCTATTATGTTGTCGATGCTGGATCATTTCTTTGTGGAAAAAAATTGTATTTTTATCCCCTTCTTTAAGCCATTGAATCTAGGACTTTTGTTTCCATAACACCTCTTCTTGTTTTTACTTTCTTCTAGTTGACTTAGAATGTTACCTTCCCAGAGGAATAATTCGTCAGACCTGCGATGTATAATCATCTGCGGTTGAATTTGCTTCATTTCGCCCTGCATCCTTTCCTTATCCCGATGGATGTTTCTAAACTCATTTTTATTCCACTTTTTTATTTCTTGTTTCAAGTGTTTCAATCGTAGTTTAAAGGAGTGCATCCTATTCTTGCCCTAGATTGGATTTTCCTCCCACCATCCTTTAGCTTTTTGAAGAAAATTGGTATCTCTTAACCAGAACACTTCAGATTTGAATGGGTGCTTCTTTTGGAATTCTTTCATATCTATCTTTATGCTTATCGGCCAATGATCTGACCCCAGGGTAGGAATAATTTCTCCTTCATAGTATACATCTGCACTCACCAAGGCTTCAGAAACTATAAATCTATCTAATCTTGTTGCCACTTGATGGCCAGCTCCTCATCTATTATTACATGTGTACATGCCATTAACTGTGGTTATATCCACCAATCTAAGATCATTAAGTCCCGAAATAATTCCATCTCCGACTCCTCCCTCCTTAATCCTCCTTTTTTTTCACTCAGATTCATAATCATATTATAATCTCCCCCAAAAAACCAATATTTCTAAGTATGCATGATGTTCATTGTTCCTATATTGTTCAGGAACGCTTCTCTTTCTCCTAGAATATGAGGTCCATAGACTGTGGAAATCTTTGTTCCAATTTGTCTAAATAGACTTGTAAGTATTCGAGGTAGGCCTATCTAGGGTTTTGCCATGATTTCTGTTGGATTCCACAAGATAGTTATACCCCCTATAGTGCCCCAAGAGTCTAATGCCATTACTTCATATTGGGGTTGATAAGTTTTGAGAATATCTTCCATTTTGTTACTTGAGACTTTTGTTTCCTATATCAATATGACTTGTGGTTTTTTTTTTTTAACCTGTCCTTCAGATATCTTTGCTTTCTTTTACTATTTAGACCTCTTATATTCCAGAAGATCACTTTCATTGATTAAATTTGGGGAGTTTTTGGAAAAACATTGTTAAAAGTATTATCTTTCCGGAGTTAACTATCTTTTCACCTACCATTTGAATCGAGTCATGCACGTTATTTTTTCCTTTATTTTTACTTCCTTTCGGTTGGCTACTGGTTTCTTGTGCACGGGGGTTTGGGTTTTCCAATGGAGCCATCTTTTTCTCAGATTGTAATGTCAGATACTACTCAAAATTTTCCTTGTATAGTTTCTTATGGTCTTTCGGGATGAAACGATCATCCAGATTTCTCCATTCATACAGTAATATTTTTAAAACAACCTCTTCAGTACTTAACTCCTCTCTAGTCTGCTCTATATCCATTGGAGATTTTTCAAGCGACTGATCTAGCTCTTCTACCTCATTTGTTTCCTATGGTGCCTTGCGCTTTGATGCCTATGTTTTCTACGAGACCTTTCCCTTACCTTCTCCTAGATTGTCTTCTCCTTCCTTAGAGCTCCCCCCCTGTTATTGTAATATCTCGTGTCGGTTTTGAGTAGTTGTCTGTCTTGGGGTAATATTTTGATTTTTCTGTTGTTTGCTATTCTTATTTTTATTGGTTACAGTTTTGAATCTTTCTTCTTTTTCCGGTGACCCTTCATTTTCCCCTGTTGATTTTCCTTGCATTTGTTCTGTGTTATTCAATGGGCAGGTTTTGTAAATATGCTTGTACCCATGGCATCGACGACAGCGGAATGGGATGTGCTCATAGTCCAATAGTTGATGCCAAATTTTACCCTCATATTCAAGTTCAATTGACTCCGGAAGCAATTCATAAATATTCATATACATGCATATACAAGAAAAAGATGTATACCTACCTCGCCGTGTTTTTTCTGCAATTTTGACAAAGCTGCCAAGAGAGTTTCCAATGCCATCTAAGATTTAAGGGTCCCAGAAGTCCATTAGAAGCGCAAAAAACTTGACCCATACTGGCACCACCAAGAAGTGTTCCTGGTCAGGGTTGTAGCATTCCTCCCATTGCCCCAGGAATAGACCTGCATTGTAATAAAAGTAAGGACCTCCCTCAAAGATCCTTCCTTTATGAAGAAGATTTGTAAATATTAATGTGAAGAACACTCTGGGGCCAAATTTTAAGTCAATGTGATCCTTGGGTTGCCATTTTTCCTATATCCATTTTAATAAGTCTTTTTCAGTTGGAAATATCCTTATAAATTTAAAAATTAGTGCATGATCTTTCATGTAACTTCTATACTCATTTAATTCGTTGGTCAGGATAATAAATCTGGGTTTCTTCGTTGCTCATGGCAGACATTTCCCTCTTATTTTTTCTTTCCATTCTACCCCAAATACTAGTCCAACATTTGGTGTGGGTCCTCCCTGTGACCCTCCTTGTCTGCTATTTTGTTTACCTGCCATGAAATTTCTCTAGGAGGGGTTCGCACCCCCCCTCGATGCAGTTGCCATTATTGTACCAGCATCATGTTAGTATTGTTCCCCCCTTAGTTTTCACCTAATATTTTTCAGGTTTCGTAAAACCCCAACATTCCTCAAACCCTACCTTCCTTCCGTGCTCCGTGCTCTATGCTTAGTGCTCACAATGTTTTATTGATAAAATTCCCCCCTTATAAACCTTTATATAAAGGTTTTGATCAATAGAATTTTTGTAAAACCTAATTTTTATAGGTATGCATCCATTCTAGCATACCATGCCCTTAGTTCTTGCTTGAGGCCATATAATTATTTCTTAAATATGCAAACATATTCCTTCTTGTATTTAACTTCAAATCCAAAGAGTTTCACTATATATACTTCCTCATCAATTTTTCCATTCAGAAACAAAGTCTTGACATCCACTTTATGGATGTTCCATCCCATCGATGTTGCCAAATAGATCAATGAACGAATCTGATTTTATACCTTATTTTCGGAGAAAATTTCTCTTCATAGTCGATGCCTTCCTATTGGGAGAATACCCTAGCCACAAAATATTCCCTTATACTTATCGATACTTCTATCTTCCACATGTTTGACCTTATAGATCCATTTGGAAGTTACCAAACATTTTCCTTCAGGACTAGATACGATCTCCCAAACTCCATTCTTCATTAAAGATTGATATTATTCATTCATGGAATCCTTCTATTCTTGATGATTGACAAATTCTTCAAAATTGGATGGCTCATCTTCTATTATATTTGTCATGCTGCATACCCAAAATATTTCTTGGGTTTATTACTTTCTTTGAATGATCCTTTTGCTGCTACATGATCTTTTGCATCAAGTAGTCTAGATTTAAACCAGTTGTGTATCCTTCTTGATTTGGGGAGGACATAGGTTGAATGTGTTCATTGGGACCCTCATCTTCATGATTAGATTATTCTTGTTCCCTGTTAACTTCCTCTTCAAATAATATAATTTCTTCGTCATCAAAGGCCATGGGAATTTCTTTAGATTTCTCGAATGTGATACTCTCCTAAAATATGACATGTCGACTTACTTCTATATGATTTCCTTCATTTATGTAGATTGTATAAGCCTTAGATGACTTTTTGTAGACAGAAAATGTTCCTCTATTGCCTAATGGATCCAACTTATTTCTTTTGTCCTTTGGAATATATATGAGACACCCAAAGATACAAAGATTTCCTACAGTTGGTTTCTTCCCATTGAATACTTCTTTGGGATTGTTTTTGTCTAGTGATTTGTGCGGACTTCAATTTTGAATATATGCTTCTATATTCATGGCTTCTCCTCACAAAACATTTGGTAGTTCTTGATCACGTAACATTTATTTTACACTCTCTTTAATGGATCATTTCATTCCTTCTGCAACTCCATTTTGTTCTGGATTATATGGGACTATCAACTTCCTCTTAATCCAAAACTTCTTACAAAATTTTATAATTTCCCTTGATGTATACTCTCCTCCATTATCAAATATTAGTATTGTGATTCTTATTTCTGTAAGGTTCTCCACTTCAGATTTGAATTATCAAATTTTTTTAAATACTATGTCCTTGGTTTTCATCAAGTAAACCCAAGTATTTCTTGAATGATAATATATAAAGGTAACATAATATAGATGAAATCCAATTAATTTAGGAGTCATATGACCACATACATTAGAGTGAATGAGATCCAAGATTTATTTTGACCGTGAAGCACTGCTTCCAAATGGTCTCTTGGTATTCTTAATTAATGCACATCCCTTAAATACTCCTTCGTGATCTTATTTTAATTCAAGTATTCCATCTACTATGGAACTTAGATTTGGAAGGATTTTTAAGAGAAGATGGGAAAATCTTCTAAGCTAGAGTTCACATGGGATAATTTCAATGTGAACCAAAGCTTGAGCTAAAGGAGATATCAACTATTAAATTATTCCTTCTCAAATACCGATTACTCTAGCACTCTCTATGCTTTATTTTTTGCTCCATACAATTGATTTTATATCAATGAAAGCTAATTTATCGCCCTTATATTATAGGCTTGAAATGGAAAGTAATTTCTTATGAAAACATCGAACAAATATGATGTTGCTAAGATGAATTTTGGTTCCATTCTCCAGCTCTATAGATGTTGATCGAATTCCTCTCACGGGATATCTTTTGTTATCTCCAAGTTCCACTGAGTAAGAATATTTTCCTTTTGATAATGTTTTCAATTTTTTGTGATGACCTGTCATGTGCCTAGATGTACCACTATAAATTTCCCAAATGCTCTCGTCTTGGAATGTTCCAGTGAGTGTCGAGAAGAGACCTTCATCTTTTGTCTTGACTACTTCCTTCTTAGTGGATAATAGAAGATTTGATGCTTCCTTGATTCCTTTCTTGAGATATAATGCTACCTTTGAACACTTCTTGATGAAATTCTTCAATGTAGTGGATATCTCCATAATTCCCTTAGTGAACCTTCGCTTTGATACCATGTTGAGAATTCTATAGGGAAATGATTATAATTAATTCTCTTTACATGATAAATTATTGTGATATCCTTTTACTTATTATATTTGTTAATTATTATTATATGTGTGACTCATCAAACAACTACCAAAACAATAACACATGAACACAAAATATAGGTTGCAAGCTAAGGCCAAAACCTCTCCTCATGAGAGGAAAACCCGTAAATCTCTTCTCTTCCTTATAGATTCTTCAATTGACGAGTTCCATGAACTTATTACTGAGAACAATACTCTCTAAAACCAAGATCAAACTCTTTAGATGATGTACTAACCTTGATCTAGTAAAACCTAGTCAAATCTCTTCCAGTAGCACTTCTTCAACCTCTAGTATCAATATTTTCGGCCTTCTACTCGAAATCTAAAATTTCGGCCTCCCTGCAGTTGCAGTTTCCACACATGTGAGCTTCAACATTTCTTTCGAGCCTTCCCTTGACCTTTGCTTGCCTTTACCTGAATTCTGGAGCTTGAGGATGACTCTTGGTGACCTTTGCTTGAAATTTTTTCCTTATTTTCTCTAAGATCGAACTTGTAGATAGAAACCCTAAGTTTGCCATAGAAACCCTAGTATTCCTGACCACGTGTGAGAGAAAATAGTCCAAACAAATATCTTATTCATCCTCTTCCTCCTTCGTTTTCTTCTTATTCCTCCTCCTTCACTATAATGAGTGGTGATCGAATGTTCTTCAAGTAGGATGAGTTATTTTCCATTTATAGGCTCTTCAAGGGTGGACGTGGCTCTTCCTTTTAGGCTGACTTGCCTGCTGCTAGGCCGACTTGGCCTTGGAGGGTAGTTTGAAACTTTTAAAGACAAAAATAATTTTATTTACAAGTTACAATGTGGCCAATGGGGTCTTCAATTTCTGACAATCCTCCTCTTGTTCCATAAGTTTTTTAATGCCTCTTCCATTTCCAATCCACTCTTTGAGAGGTCATCGGCCCTTTGATTTCTATCCCTGTAAATGTGTTCGAAAGTGATATGTGGTAATTGTGGAATGATTAAGAGAACAATTTGATATGAAGGAAACAAAGTGTAGTTAGCTGAGAAGAGAACTTCATCCAATATATAACAACTTTTTAGTCACCATAAATATGCAGACTGGTGAGGTTTTGTAATTTTATAATTTTTAAAAGTGTTCAAAGTAAATAATTTAGCATAATTATTTGAGGTTGGTTCAATATTTCCATAGAAAGAAAATAAATGGGAATTGAATATATATTTTACCCCAAATCCTTGCTTTTGAGGGATAATACTATGTAGCACAATTGAATAAATCCCAACAATTTTCTGTTTTGATTCTTGTACCAATTCTTGGAAGAAAATAGGGTTTTTTAATTGAGGAGGAAATTTATCCCTAAATGCTCAAGATTTGTAGGGCTACATGAAGAAAGTAGTGTCCTTAATACTAAAAATTGCTTGATTTCACTCTAACCCAATTCCCTATGCAACAATTAATGAAAGGGCATTGCGAGTTGATTTATATTTTAGTCATTTTCCTTCATTTTAGACAATATTCTATACTATATGCCATCCAAGGTAGACTAGAGCCCTCACACTCTTAGATTTCATTCCAAACTGCTTTAGTGAAGGGGTAATGATTGAATAAGTGAGGTATTGATTCAATATTATTTTGACATAAAGCATAGAAACTGGGGCCTGTAAAGGATTTTTTTTGAAGAAAATCCTAAGTAAGGGTCTTTCCCTTTAATAAAATCCACATGGATAAATTTTCTTTTGGAGGGCAACATATTTTCCAAATATTTCGCTCCCACCAAGGAAGATATTTTGGCCCATTTTTTTGAGCTAAGTAGAATGATCCAAATTTTGGAGAATAATCTCTGAAAGGACTATGGGACCTATTGACCACTCCATGTAACCTACCCTATAGTAGTACACATTTTTTCAAAGGAATTCCATCATGTTTGAGGAGTCAAATATCCAGGATTCATCATCATCAGTTGTCCTTTTATCACGGTTGTAAACCCACTCTACAAAATTTTAATGTAAATGATACTAGTAAGACCATATATGTATGTAAAAATCTGGGTAAGCCTATTATTTTGAAGGTGAATTTCATCCTAGGAGACCTTTTCGTCTCACTGATTTATCCATGTTTCTAAACACAGATGATCTGCAGAGTTTTTCCCTCCAAACTCACCCCAAAGCTAGGGTGGATTTTATCGTTAAGGTATTAGGTGAGTTCTAGTGTTTTAGTCGAGTCTTTTGTAAAAGTGATTTGGGAATAATATAAGCTAATTGGCTAAATTATTTTATTATAAATCACTTGTTATGCTAGATAATATTGAGTAACGGAATTGGGTAATAAATTGAGGGTCTATAACGAGCGGGTGTTCCCCCTTTGAGGGTGAGTTAATTATAATATCTTGATGTAAAAAATATTTTGGTACATGGTCCCTCATATTTAGACACCATGGATAAAATATATAAGGGTGGATAAATTATTAATCCCATCAAGTGTCAATTAATTAAATTTTCAGGAAAAAAATAAATTAAAATCCTAAGCCAAAAATTTAATTAATTAGAGTGAAAAATAAAATCCTAGAAAAATAAAATTCTCCAAGTGGGAAAATTAGTGGGTCCTAAAGAAATTAAATTTTGCAGGTCCCCCACCAAGGGAATATTGGAAATTTCAAGAAAAAATGGACCCTTGGGCCTTGGTATTTAAGTCAAAATCATTTTTTTTAGGAAATTAGCTCAAAATAATGATTTTTGAGCTAATGAAAAATTAGTTAAAAGAGAAATTCGAAAATTCCTCAAAAATAAATATTTTCAATGGTGGAGATTAAAGGATGATCAAACATTTATCAACGGTCAAGATTATTTTGGCAGAGATCAATCCAACTAGCCGTTATTTTCCACTTGGAGGATTTATCTATAAATTAGAAGTCATTTTCTTCTCAAGTTACATAGATTTTTTTTGAGAAAGGTCCGAGGCAAGCTCTGTTGTTGTAATATTTTTCGGGAATTAATAAAGAAGAATTTGGGGTTTATTCATGGTGGTGTCCCTCTTTTGTCTACTGGTAATATTTTTCTGAATCATGTGGCTAAATTCTCTATTAAATTAAATTTCATAAGTTTTTTGTTTCATTAGCGAACAATTGGATTATATAGTCGAACATGTATCTTGCAGTAGGTATTGGGTTTTAGAAAAAAATTCTAACTTGATTTATCTCGCAGGTATCTCTATAATTTAAAGGTTTTAACATGTATCTAGCCCCTTTTGAAACTAAGAACTTGATCTTAAGTGTGTATATATCTAATCAACCTTCAGATCTTGAGCGTGAGGGGAAGCTTTTAGTTGGACCAACCTACTCCAGAGTCCAAAGACCTAAGAGCCCATTGTGTTAAATTTTCAAGATCTATGTAACAATTGGTTTTGTAGATCTTGACCATGGCTCAAAATTAGAAAAAACTCTTATTTTACTCATTTATCCCCAATTTAATTGTGAAAATAAAGGTATATCTGCCTATTAGAGCTTGAAATTTATTGTGTATATTGTATAATATAAATTTTGTAAACAATTTAAATTTATAACATTTTTATACATCTGATTTATTTTTTACATATATTGTACAAATCTAACATGGGTTTTCTAGATCTCTAATTTAGTCGCTAGGATCTTGTACATAAAGTTCCCTTATAAGTGAAAGCCCCATTGATCTGGAGGAGAAGAAATTTTACTTGAATATCTAATTTCTTCCACCGTGATACAAGGGTTTCAGGGGTTTTTTCTCTTTTTTTGGGCAACGTTTTCATTTGGGAAAGGATTTCGTGGGGCTTCAAAGCATATAGGCCCTTATTGGGACCCGATCTACAAACCCCACATCTTTAATCCCAGACTCAAAGGCTAGAAGTGAAGCTTGCAATCCTTCAAGGGCTATACAAGCCCTTTGGTAAGGGTTTCAGGAAAGAAAATTATTTGAAATTTATTTAATACCTTTCCAATCACATTTTCACAATTAGATCTTGTAGATCTAGTGCTCTTGCGTGCATAATCATAATTTTATAAAATGCGTAAGTTTATATTGTCTATTGTCATATCGCTCGTCTTCTTGACATTTTTGCAAGGCACATTTGGTTGGAATTCTAACGTTGGGGGTTTCATACCAAGATGTCCATCTAAGAGCCCTAAAACTCAATATATGAAGGTTTATAGCCTTGTATTTTCCCATTGATTTTCCATACTTGCTTCTGCAAGGAAGGTCATAGGTCTAATAGGGTTTCTAGGACTCTTATTTTTGGAATATAAGGCTAAACCGAAGGCCTATTGGACATATTTGTAGACCTACGTTTCTTTACAGGGGTCATCAAGGCTAGATCGAAGGCCTATTGGACATATTTCATCACCGTATACCCTTCTCTCTATATCAAATATGATCCGCATTGATTGTTGTGTTCTTTCTTGTGAATACCAAGGGTTTAAGGTTTGTATCATTGTTTCAAACACTAACATTTTGTATGCAGGGACAACACTTGAACTTGAGATTTGATATTGATTAAATTCAAGGGGCTAATACATGTTTTCCAATACCATATGCCTCTACCAACATTTCTCCGAGATTCGCATTAGTGCTCATCCATATTTTGCATAAGTGTTCGATTTTCATTTCTTTTTATTTATGACTGATATTAGGCATTAGAATATTTATCTGATTTACCGTTGAATAATCTCATTCTACAGTGATATGATCTAATGCAGAAGTGGCATTTTAAAGGTGTGGCATAGTTTTTTTAGCATAAATATTACAATGATTATTGTTCCTTGCATATGGTTCATTGTTTGTGTGGGCAAGAACATTGGTTTTGACCTACCCTCATGGTTTCTCATTTGCTGCTTCATTCACCTCATGAATTTTCTCTCAAAAACATTTTATGTGTTGCATTTTGAGAGTATTCTCAATAAATTAATTACAAGTAAATTTTAAAATTTGGTTTGTTGTTTTCACAAGAAATCTAATATTGTTTTCAAAATTAGCTCAATGTTGTCATTAGCATTGAATACACGTAATACAAGTTCTTTCATTGCTCTATAGTATAACTATTATTTGTTTCCTAGTTGTATATTCTTAGCATTGGTTTCCAAATGTATCAAGAACACTAACATATTTGTCATGTTGAGTTGACAATTGTTTAAAGCACATAAGCTTGAATATTGGTAGCATCTAAGTCTCTTTGGGATTATATTGATTTAGCATATTGTCAATTCATCTAAGTCACATTGATTCTCATTTGGATATCTAACTGACATTGAAATCTTGATGAATAAAGTGCTTTCATATCATTTGGAAAATTCATAAATCTACCTTGGAATTTGAGCATCTAATTACTTTAACGCAATTGAATATTATTGGCATTTATCTCTTTTATGTATTTTTAAAGCTTCTAACTAAAGGTAGGTTGTTGATAATTTTTGCGTTATTACATATTTTGGGGATCTCTTTGGAACTTGGTAACTCGACACTCTTACTAGTGGTGAAGATTGTGATCTCATTAATAAGTACTTGTCATCATTATCAAAGACTAATCAATATTAAGTACTTAAAGAACATTAAGCAATATTAACCTAAGAATCACTTAATCCACCTCACATTTCATGCTAAGTTTAGTTGCATTAATAAATTACCTCCAATCATAAGCTTGGTTTATAGACTTTATGGCCATCCTTCTAATCTAGTTTGAGGGGCTTAGCAACTCTTCGGTGGTTAACACGATGAACTTACATTCCTCAAGGCCACAATCTCTGCAATTCCAGAGGCATAAAGTGATAGGAGCCTAACAGAAGTTATAGTTAATCAAGCCTTTTCTTGCCTCTTGTTGGCCTCCTTCCCACAATCTAATTTTGGTGCATGTTCCCTCATATTTAGACACCATGGATAAAATATTAGATGGTGGAAAATTTATTATTCCCCTCAAGTGTCAATTATCAAAGTGGGAAAATTTGTGGGTCTTAAAGAAATTAAATTTTGGAGGTCCCCCACCAAGGGAATATTGGAAATTTCAAGAAAAAATGGACCCTTGGGCCTTGGTAATTAAGTCAAAGTCATTTCGAAAATTCCTCAAAAATAATGATTTTTGATAGTGGATATTAAAATAGGATCAAACATTTATCAACAGTCGAGATTATTTTGATGGGGGTCATTCCAACTAGACGTTATTTTCCACTTAGAGGATTTATCTATAAATTAGAAGTCATTTTCTTCTCAATATACATTGAATTTTTTTGAGAAAATCTGAGTCAAGCTCCGTTGTTGTAATATTTTTTTCTGGAATTAATATGGAAGAATTTGGGTTTTATTCATGGTGGTGTTTCTCTTCTCTCTATTGGTAATATTTTTCTAAATCATGTGCCTAAATTCTCTATTGAATTAAATTTCATAAGTTTTTTGTTACATTAGCGAACAATTGGCTTATATAGTTCAACAGGTATCTTACCTTATGTATTGGGCTTTAGAAAAACGTTCTAAATTAATTTATATACCAAGAATCTCTATATTTTGAGGGTTTTAACATGTATCTGGACCCTTTTGAAACTAAGAACTTGATCTTTAGTGTGTAGATATCTAATCAACATTCAGATCTTGAGTGTGAGGGGAAGTCTTCGATTGGACCAACCAAATCCCAAGTCTAGAGACCTAAGAGCCCATTGTGTTAAATTTTCAATATCTATATAACAATTGGTTTTGAAGAGATCTTGACCATGGCTCAAAAAAAAAAAAAAACTAATTTTACTCATTTATCTCCAATTTGATTTTTCAAATAAAGCTAGAAATGCTTATTAGAGCTTGAAATTTATTGTGTATGTTGTATAATAGAAATTTTGTAAATAATTTAAATTTCTAACCTTTGTATAGATTTGATTTATTTTGTACATATCTTGTACAAATATAACGTGGGTTGTCTATATCTAGGATTTAGTCACTAGGATATTGTACATAAAGTTCCCTTACAGGTGAAAACCCCATCAATCTAGAGGAGAAGCAAGTTTATTTGAAGATCTAATTTCTTCCACCATAATACAAGGTTTTTGAGGCTTTTTTTAATATTTTTTTGGGAAACATTTTCATTTGGGAAAGGATTTCATGAGGCTTCAAAACATATAGGCCCTTATTAGGCCCCGATCTACAAAACCCAAATCTTCAATCCTGGACGAAGAAGCTAGAAGTGAAGACTGCAAGCCTTCAAGGGCTACACAAGCCATTTCGTAAGGGTATCGAGAAAGAAATTTATTTGAGATTTATTTAATCCCTTTCCAATGACATATTCACCATTACATCTTTTAGATATAGTTCTCTTGCGTGCATAATTCATCATTTTATAAAATGTGTAAGGTTATCTTGTCTATTGTCATCATATCGTGTGTCCTCTTGTTATTTTGCAAGGAACATTTGGTTGGAATTCTAACATTGGGGGTTGCATACCAAGATGTCCATCCAAGAGGCCTAAAACTCAATAGATCAAGGCTTATAGTCTTGTATTTTTCTACCAATTTTCCATACTTTCTTCTGCAAGGAAGGTCGCAGGCCTAATAGGGTCTCTAGGACTCTTATTTTTGGATTACAAGGCTAAATATTGTGTTTTCATACCTACGTTTCTTTGCACTGGTCATCAAGGGCTAGATCAAAGGCCTATTGGACATGTTTCATCACCATATACCCTTCTCTTTATATCAAATATGATACACATTGATTATTGAGTTCTTTCTTATGCACACCAAGCTTTTAAGGTTTGTATCACTGTTTCAAAGACTAACACTTTGTATGTAGGGACAACACTTAATATGAGATATGATATTGGTTAAATTCAAGGGGATAATATTTTTTTTTTAATACCATATGCCTATGCTAACATTTATCTAATATTCACATTAGTGCTCATCCATATTTTTCATAAGTGTTTGGTTTTCATTTATTGTTATTTATGACTGATATTGGGCATTAGAATATTGATCAAATTTACAGTTGAATAATCTCATTCTACATTGATATGATTTAATGTAGTAGTGGCATTTAAGAGGCATGCCATAGTGTGTTTAGCATAAATATTGCATTGGTTATTGTTCCTTTCATATAGTTCGCTATTATTTTTTGGCAAGGAGATTGGTTTCGAGATGCCCTCATGGTTTCTCATTTGCTGCTTCATTCATCTCATGAATTTTCTTTCATAAAAATTTCATGTGTTGCATTCTGAAAGTATTCTCAATAAATTAATTACAAGTAAATTTGACAATCTGGTTCACTATTTTCACGAGAAATATATTATTGTTTTCAAAATTAGCTCACTACTGTCATTATCATTGAAACAAGGAATACAAGTTCTTTCATTTCTCTATACTATAACTATTATATGTTTTATGGTTGTATGTTCTTAGCATTGGTTTCCAACTATTTCAAGAAAACTAACATATTTTTCATGGTGACTTGATCACTCTTTAAAGCGCATAAGCTTTAATATTCGTAGCATCTAACTCTCTTTGAGCATATTGATTTACCATCTTGTCAATTCATCTAAGTCACACTCCTTCTCATTTGGATATCTAGTTGGAACTAAAATCTTTATGAATAAAGTGCTTTCATATCATTTGGAAAATTGATAAATATACCTTGGCATTTTATCTTCTAATTAATTTAATCTAATTGAATATTATTGGCATTTATCTCTTTTATGTATTTTTAAAGCTTCTAACTAAAGGAAGAGTGTTGATAATTTTGCGTTATTGCATATTTTGGGGATCTATTTGGCACTAAGTAACTTGACACATTTCCTAGTGGTGAATATTGTGATATCATTAATAAGTACTTGTCATCATAGTCAAAGACTAATCAATATTAAGTACTTAAAGAACATTAAGCAATATTAACCAAAGAATCACTGAATCCACCTCGCATTGCATCCTAAGTTTAGTTGCATTAATAAATTACCTCCAATAATAAGCTTGGTTGATATACTTCTAGGGCCACCCCTCTAATCTTGCTTGAGGGGCTTAGAAACTCTTCGTTGGTTAACATGGTGACCTTGCATATGTCAGGGCCACAATCTCTGTAGCGCCAGAGACATAAAGTGATAAGAGCCTAACAGAAGGTATAGCCAATCAAGTCTCTGTTTGCTTCTTGTTGGCCTCCTTCCCACAACTGAATTTTGGTGCATGGAACCTCATAGTTATACACCATGGATAAAATATTAGAGGGCGGAAAAATTATGAATCCCCTCAACTGTCAATTAATTAAATTTTCTGGAAAAAAAGAAATTAAAATCCTAAGCCATAAATTTAATTAATTAGAGTTAAAATTAAAATCCTAGAGAAATTAAATTCTCCAAGTGGGAAAATTCGTGGGTCTTAAAGAAATTAAATTTTGGAGGTCCCTCATTAATGGAATATTGGAAATTTCAAGAAAAATTGGACCCTTGGGCCTTGGTGGTTAAGTCAAAGTCAATTTTTTGAAGAAATGAGCTCAACATAATGATTTTTGAGCTAATAAAAATTAGTTAAATGAGAAATTCGAAAATTCCTAAAAAACAAAGATTTTCGACCTTGGAGATTAAAAGATGAACAAACATTTATCAACTGTCGAGATTATTTTGACAGGGGTCAAGACAAATAGCCATTATTTTCCACTTAGAGGATTTATCTATAAATTAGAAGTCATTTTCTTCTCAAGATACACAAATAAATTTTGAGAAATCTTTTTGTCAAGCTCTGTTGTTGTAATATTTTTCTGGAATTAATAAACAAGAATAAGGGGTTTATTCATGGTGGTGTTCCTATTTTGTCTACTGGTAATATTTTTTTAAATCATGTGCCTAAATGCTCTATTGAATTAAATTTCATAAGTTTTTTGTTTTGTTAGCCAACACTTGGAATATATAGTTGAACATGTATCTTGCATTGGGTATTGGGTTTTAGAAAAACATTCAAACTTGATTTATCTAGCAGGTATCTCTATATTTTGATGGTTTTAACATGTATCTGGCCCCTTTTGAAACTAAGAACTTGATCTTAAGTGTGTAGATATCTAATCAGAATTCAGAGATTGATCTTGAGGGGAAGTCTTTGGTTGGACCAACAAACTCCCAAGTCCAGAGACCTAAGAGCCCATTGTGTTAAATTTTCAAGATCTATATAAAACTTGGTTTTGCAGAGATCTTGACCATGGCTCAAAATTAAAAAAACTCTTATTTTACTCATTTATATTCAATTTAATTGTGCGAATAAAGTTATATCTTCTTATTAGAACCTAAAATTTATTGTGTATATTGTATAATATAAATTTTGTAAATAATTTAAATTTCTAACCTTTGTATACATACGATTTATTTTTTACATATCTTGTCCAAATCTAACGTGGGTTTTCTAGATCTAGGATTTAATTGCTAGGATCTTGTACATAAATTTCCCTTATAGGTGAAAACCCCATCGACCTGGAGGAGAAGTAATTTTATTTGAAGATTTTATATCTTTCACCATAATACAAGGGTTTAGGTTTTCTTTTTTCTTTTTTTGGGCACCATTTTCATTTGGGAAAGGATAACATGGAGCTTCAAAGAATATAGGATCTTATTAGGCTCTGATCTACAAAACCCACATATTCAATCCTAGATGCAATGGCTAGAATGAAGGTTGCAAGACTTCAAGGGATACACAAGCTCTTTGGTAAGGGTATCAAGCAAGAAAATTGTTTGAAATTTATTTAATCCCTTTCCAATCACATTTTCACCAATAAATCTTGTAGATATAGTGCTCTTGAATTCATAATTCATCATTTTTATAAAATATTTAAGGTTATCTTATCTATTGTGATCATATCGCTTGACTTCTTGTCAGTTTTGTAAGGCAAATTTGGTTGGAATTCTAACGTTGCGGGTTGCATACCAAGATGTCTATCCAAGAGCCCTAAAACTCAATAGATCAAGGCTTATAACCTTATATTTTTCTACCGAGTTTCCATACTTTCTTCTGCAAGCAAGTCCACAAGCCTAACAGGGTCTTTATGACTCTTATTTTTGGATTACAAGGCTAAATATTGTGTTTGCAGACCTATGTTTCTTTGCATGGGTCATCAAGGGCTAGATCAAAGGCCTATTAGAAATATCTCATCACCATAGACCCTTCTCTTTGTATCATATATGATCCACATTTATTAGTGTGTTATTTCTTGTGCATATCAAGGGTTTAAGGTTTGTATCAAGACTAGAACTTAGAATGCAGGGACAACACTTGAATCTCAGATATGATATTGTTTAAATTCAAGGGGCTAATACCTGTTTTCCAATACCATATGACTATGCTAACATTTCTTTGAGATTTGCATTAGTTCTTGTCCATATTTTGCATAAGTGTTCGATTTTCATTTCTTGCTATTTATGACTAATATTGGGGATTAGAAGATTGATCTGATTTATAGTTGAATAATCCCATTCTACAGTGATATGATTTAATGTAGAAGTGGAATTTTAGAGGTGTGGCATAGTGTTTTTAGCATAAATATTGCATTAGTTACTCTTCCTTGCATATGGTTTATTGTTGGTGTTGGAAAGGAGATTAGTTTTGAGTTTCCCTCGCAGTTTCTCATTTGTTGCTTAATTCATCTCATGAATTTTCTCTCATAAACATTTCATGTGTTGCATTATGAAATTATTCTCAATAAATGAATTACAAGTAAAATTGAAAATTTGGTTCACTGTTTTCAGAAGAAATCTACTATTGTTTTGACAATTAGCTCATTGTTGTCATTAGCATTGAATACAAGTAATACAATTTATTTCATTGCTCTATACTATAACTATTATTTGTTTCATGGTTGTATATTCTTAGAATTGGTTTCTAACTGTTTGAAGAACACTAACATATTTGTCATGGTGAGTTGATCACTCTTTAAAGCACATAAGCTTGAATATTGGTAGCATCTAAGTCTCTTTGGGCATATTGATTTAGGATCTTGTCATTCATCTAAGTCACAATGCTTCTCATTTGGATATTTAATTGGCATTGAAAGCTTGATGAATAAAGAGCTTTCACATCATTTGGAAAACTTCTAAATATACCTTGGAATTTGATTTTCTAATTACTTTAATCTAATGGAATATTATTGGCATTTATCTCTTTGAAGTATTTTGAAAGATTTTAAATGAAGGAAGAGTGTTGATAATTTTGCGTTATTGCATATTTTGGGGATATATTTGGCACATTGTAACTTGACACATTTTCTAGTGGTGAAGATTGCGATCTCATTAATAAGTACTTGTGATCGTAATCAAAGACTAATCAATATTATGTACTTAAAGAACATTAAGCAACATTATCCTAAGAATCACTCAATCCACCTCGCATTGCATCCTGAGTTTATTTGCATTAATAAATTACATCCAATCATAAGCTTGGTTGATAAAATTCTAGGGCCACCCTTCTCATATAGATTGAGGGGCTTAGCAACTCTTCAGTGGTTAACATGGTGACCTTTCATTCATCAGGGCCACAATCTCTGTAGCATCGGAGGCAAAAAGTGATAGGAGCCTAACAAAAGGTATAGTTAATCAAGCCTTTTCTTGCTTCCTGTTGGCCTCCTTCCCACAATATAATTTTGGTGCATGATCCCTCATCTTTAGACACAATGGATAAAATATTAGAGGGTGGAAAAATCATTAATCTCCTCAAGTGTCAATTAATTAAATTTTCTGGAAAAAATAAATTATATTTTAAGCCATGCATTTAATTAATTATATTCAAAATTAAAATCCTAGAGAAATTAAATTCTCCAAGTGGGAAAATTCATGGGTCTAAAAGAAATTAAATTTTTGAGGTCCCCCACCAAGGGAATATTGGAAATTTCATGAAAATCGACCCCTCATGCTTGGTGGTTAAGTCAAAGTCATGCTTTTGAGGAAGTTAGCTCAAAATAATGATTTGTGAGCTAATAAAAAATCAGTCAAATGAGAAATTATAAAATTATTCAAAAATAAATATTTTTGACGATGGAGATTAAAAGATGATAAAATATTTATCAACGGTCGAGGTTATTTTGACGATGGTCAATACATCTAGCCATTACTTTCCACCTGGAGGATTTATCTATAAATTAGAAGTCATTCACTTCTCAAGGTACATAGAATTTTTTTGAGAAAGATCTGAGTCAAGCTATGTTGTTGTAATATTTTTCTGTAATTAATAAAGAAGAATTTGGGGTTTATTCATGGTGGTGTTCCTCTTCTAGAATCTTGTCAATTCATCTAAGTCATACTGCTTCTCATTTGGATATCTAATTGGAATTGAAAGCTTGATGAATAAATTGCTTTCATATCATTTGGAAAATTGATAAATCTACCTTGGCATTTGAGCTTCTAATTAATTTAATCTAATTGAATATTATTGGCATTTATCTCTTTGGATTATTTTGAAAGCTTCTAACGAAAGGAAGAGTGTTGATAATTTTGTGTTATTGCATATTTTGGGGATCTAATTGGCACTTGGTAACTCAACGCATTTTATAGTGGTGAAGATTGTCATCTCATTAATAAGTACTTGTCATCATAATCAAAGACTAATCAATATTAAGTACTTGAGCATTAAGCAATCTTAACCTAAGAATCACTTAATCCACCTCGCATTGCATCCTAAGTTTAGTTGCATTAATAAATTACATCAAATCATAAGCTTGGTTAATAGACTTCTAGGGACACCCTTCACTTCTAGCTTGAGGGGCTTAGAAACTCTTCGGTGGTTAATGCAGAGACCTTGCATTTGTAAGGGCCATAATCTCCGCAGTACCAAAGGTATAGTTAATAAATCCTTTGCTTTCCTCCTTCCCACAATATAATTTTGTTTCATGGTCCCTCATATTTAGACACCATGGATAAAATATTAGAGGGTGGAAAAATTATTAATCCCCTCAAGTGTCAATTAATTAAAATTTCTGGAAAAAATAAATTAACATCTTAAGCTAGAAATTTAATTAATTAGAGTCAAAATTAAAATCCTAGAGAAATTAAATTCTCCAAGTGGGAAAATTTGTGGGTCTTAAAGAAATTAAATTTTAGAGGTACCCCACCAAGGGAATATTGAAACCCTTGGACCTTGGTGGTTAATTCAAAGTCAAGTTTTTGAGCAAATTAGCACAAAATAATGATTTGTAAGCTAACAAAAAATTAGTTAAATGAACTATTCGAAAATTCCTAAAAATAATGATTTTCAATGGTGGAGATTAAAATATGATCAAAAAATTATCAACGATCGAGATTATTTTGACGGGGGTCAATCCAACTAGCAGTTATTTTCCACTTGGAGGATTTATCTATAAATCAAAATTCATTTGCTTCTCAAGATACATAGAAATTTTTTGAGAAACCTCTGAGTCAAGCTTTGATGTTGTAATATTTTTTTGGAATTAATAAAGAAGAATTTTGGGTTTATTCATGGTAGCGTTCCTCTTCTATCTACTGGTAATATTTTTCTGAATCATGTGCCTAAATTCTCTATTGAATTAAATTTCATAAGTTTTTAGTTTCATTAGCCAACATTTGGATTATATAGTTGAACAAGTATCTTGCATTATGTATTGAGTTTTAGAAAAACGTTCTAACTTGATTTATCTAGCATACATCTCTATATTTTGAGGGTTTTAACATGTATATAGACCCTTTTGAAACTAAGAAATTGATCTTCAGTGTGTAGATATATAATCAACTTTCATATCTTGAGCGTGAGGGGAAGTATTCGATTGGACCAACCAACTCTCAAGTCCAGAGACCTAAGAGCCCATTGTGTTAAATTTTCAAGATCTATCTAACAATTGGTTTTGAAGATATCTTGACCATGGCTCAAAGAAAAAAGAAAAAAAAACAACTTATTTTACTCATTTATCTTCAAGTTAATTGAGAAAATAAAGGTAGATCTGCTTATTAGAGCTTGAAATTTATTGTTTATATTGTATACTAGAAATTTTGTAAATAATTTGAATTTCTAACCTTTGTATAGATATGATTTATTTTTTACATATCTTGTAAAAATATAATGTGGGTTTTCTAGATATAGGATTTAGTCACTAGGATCTTGTACACAAAGCTCCCTTACAAGTGAAAACCCCATTGATTTGGAGGAGAAGCAAGTTTATTTGGAGATCTAATTTCGTCCACCTTAATACAAGGGTTTGAGTAGTTTTTTATTTTTTTGGGTATAATTTTCATTTGGGAAAGGATTTCTTGGGGCTTCAAAGCATATGGGCCCTTAGTAGCCTCCGATCTACAAAACCCACATCTTCAATCATAGACGAAGAGCCTAGAAGTGAAGGTTGCAAGCCTTCAAGGGCTACACAAGCCCTTTGGTAAGGGTATCAAGCAAGAAATTTATTTGAAATTTATTTAATCCCTTTCCAATCATATTTTCACCATTAAATCTTATATATATAGTGCCTTTGTGTGCTTAATTCATCATTTTATAAAATGTGTAACATTATCTTGTCTATTGTGATCATATCGCCCGTCTTCTTGTCATTTTTTGAAGGCACATTTGGTTGGAAGTATAACATTGGGGGTTGCATACCAAGATGTCCATCCAAGTGGCATAAAACTCAATATATCAAGGCTTATATCCATGTATTTTTCTATCGATTTTCCATACTTGGTTATGAAAGGAAGGCCGTAGGCCTAATAGTGTCTCTAGGACTCTAATTTTTGGATTACAAGGCTAAATATTGTGTTTGTAGACCTATGTTTCTTTTCAGGGGTCATTAAGGGCTAGATCTAAGGCCTATTGGACATATTTAATCAGTGTATACCCTTCTCTTTGTATCAAATATGATCCACATTTATTATTGAGTTATTTCTTGTGCATACCAAGGGTTTAAGGTTTGTATCATTATTTCAAAAACTAACACTTAGTATGCAGGGAAAACAAAGGAATTTGAGATCTGATATTGGTTAAATTCAAGGGGATAATACCTATTTTCCAATACCATATTCCTCTACTAACATTTCTCTGATATTCGCGTTAGTTCTCGTCCATACTTTTCATAGGTGTTCGGTTTTCATTTCTTGTTATTTATGACTGATATTGGGCATTAAAAGATTCATCTCATTTATAGTTGAATACTCTCATTCTACAATGATATGATCTAATGTAGCAGTGGCATTTAAGAGGTTTGGAATAATGGTTTTAGCATAAATATTGCATTAGTTATTGTTCCTTGCACATGGTTCATTGTTTGTGTTGGCAAGGAGATTGGTTTTGAGTTGTCGTTCCTTGCATATGGTTCACTGTTTTTGTTGGAAAAAATATTGGTTTTGGGTTGCCCTCGCGTTTTATCATTTGTCGCTTCATTCATCTCATAAAAATTTCATTTTTTTCATTCTAAAAGTATTCTCAATAAATTAATTACAAGTAAATTTGACAATTTGGTTCATTGTATTCACCAAAAATCTACTATCGTTTTCACAATTAGCTCATTGTTGCCATTAGCATTGAATACAAGTAGTACAAGTTCTTTCATTTCTCTATAATATAAATATTATTTGTTTCATGGTTGTATATTCCTAGCATTGGTTTTGAACTCTTTCAAGAACACTAACATATTTGTTGGGGTGAGTTGATCACTCTTTAAAGTACATAAGCTTGAATATTGGTATCATTTAACCCTCTTTAGGCATATTAATTTAACATCTTGTCAATTGATATAAGTTACACTCCTCATTTGGATATCTAATTGGAATTGAAATCTTGATGAATAAAGTTCTTTCATATCATTTGGAAAATTGATAAATCTACCTTGGCATTTGAGCTTCTAATTACTTTAATCTAATTGAATATTATTGGCATTTATCTCTTTGAAGTATTTTGAAAACTTCAAACTAAAGGAAGAACGTTGATAATTTTGTGTTATTGCATCTTTTGGGGATCTATTTGGCACTTGGTAACTTGACACATTTTCTAGTGGTGAATATTGTGATCACATTAATAAGTACTTGTCATTATAATCAAATACTAATCAATATTAAGTACTTAAAGAACATTAAGCAATCTTAACCTAAGAATCATTCAATCCACCTCACATTGCATTCTAAGTTTAGTTGCATTAATAAATTACCTCCAATCATAAGCTTGGTTGATATACTTCTAGGGCCACCCTTCTCATATAGCTTGAGGGGATTAGCAACTCTTCGGTGGTTAACACATCAACCTTGCATTTTCCAGGGCCACAATCTCTGCTGCACTGGAGGCATAAATTGATAGGAGCCTAACAAAAGGTATAGTTAATCAAGTCTTTGTTTGCTTCTTGTTGGCCTCGTTCCCACAACATAATTTCTGTGCATGGCCCCTCATATTTAGACAACATGGATAAAATATTAGAGGGTGGAAAAATTATTAATCCCCTCAAGTGTCAATTAATTAATTTTTCTGGAAAAATTGGACCCTTCTGCCTTGGTATTTAAGTCAAAATCATTTTTTTTAGGAAATTAGCTCAAAATAATGATTTTTGAGCTAATAAAAAATTAGTTAAATGAGAAATTCGAAAATTCCTCAAAAATAAATATTTTCGATGGTGGAGATTAAAGGATGATCAAAAATTTATCAACAGTCGATATTATTTTGGCAGGGGCCAATCCAACTAGCCGTTATTTTCCACTTAGAGGATTTATCTATAAATTGGAAGTCATTTGCTTCTCAAGTTACATAGATTTTTTTTTAGAAAGGTCTGAGGCAAGCTCTGTTGTTGTAATATTTTTCTGGAATTAATAAAGAAGAATTTGGGGTTTATTCATGGTGGTGTCCCTCTTCTGTCTACTGGTAATATTTTTCTGAATCATGTGCTTAAATTCTCGATTGAATTAAATTTCATAAGTTTTTTTGTTTCATTAGCCAACAATTGGAATATATAGTTGAACATGTACCTTGCAATAGTTAAAAAAATGTTCTAACTTGATTTATCTAGCAGGTATCTCTAGATTTTGAGGGTTTTAACATGTATCTGACCCCTTTTGAAACTAAGAGCTTGATCTTAACTATGTAGATATCTAATAAACACTCAGAGCTTGAGCGTGAGGGGAAGTCTTTGGTTGGACCAACCAACTCCCAAGTCCATGGACCTGAGAGCCCATTATGTTAAATTTTCAAGATCTACGTAATAATTGGTTTTCGCAGAGATTTTGACCATGGCTTAAAATAAAAAATTGAAAAAAAAAACTCTTATTTTCCTCATTTATCTCCAATTTAATTGTGCAAATAAAGTTAGATCTTCTTATTAGAGCTTTAAATTTATTGTGTATATTGTATAGTATATTTTTTTTAAATAATTTAAATTTCTAGCCTTTGTGTAGATCCGATTTATTTTGTACATATCTTGTACAAATCTAAAGTGAGTTTTCTAGATCTAGGATTTAGTCACTAGGGTCTTGTACATAAAGTTCCCTTACAGGTGAAAACCCCATCGATCTGGAGGAGACACAAGTTTATTTGAATATCTAATTTCTTCAACCATAATACAAGGTTTTCGGGGTTTTTTTTTATCTTTTTTTGGGCATCGTTTTTATTTGGGAAAGGATTTCTTAGTGCTTCAAAGAATATAGGCCCTCATTAGGCCCTGATCTACAAAACCCACATCTTCAATCCTGAGCGCAGAGGCTAGAAGTGAAGGTTGCAAGCCTTAAAGGGTTACACAAGCCCTTTGGTAAGGGTATCAAGCAAGAAAATTATTTGAAATTTATTTAATCCCTTTCCAATCACATTTTCACAATTAAATCTTGTAGATCTAGTGCTCTTGCGTGCATAATTCATCATTTTATAAAATGCGTAAGGTTATCTTGTCGATTGTGATCATATCGCTTGTCTTCTTGTCATTTTTGCAAGGCACATTTGGTTGGAATTCTAACGTTGGGGGTTTCATACCAAGATGCCCATCCAAGATCCCTAAAACTCAATATATCAAGGCTTATAACGTTGTATTTTTCTACCAATTTTGTAGAAATTATATAACATATGCATGTATATATCCATATTATCTTGATCTAACAATATTTATCTTCTTGCTAAATACAGAATCCTTCCACTGTTAATCTGTTGCCGAAATTTAAAAACTCAATTGCAAACACATGAAGCAATAAAAACAATCGCACATAACACAGTTGTTTAATGGGAAAGCCTGAAGCTAAAAACCCCAACTATCATATATTATGTATCATGGAGATCATGTAACAATCTCATACAAAGCTTAGTACATCAAGCTCTCAGTACAATGTAGATTCATTACACACTGTCATGCAGAAATTTGCATCTCAATGCACCAATTTCTCGCCTCCTGACAGCCTGCCTCCACTGCGCAATCCCTGCTGAAGAAGACCACTGAATGAATTCGAATTGGCCTTGCCTTGACTGCGCAATAATCATTGGCAACTCCAATGTGTGTGTGATGCAATCAATGCATCACTATAGTCACAACAGATAGTCCATCTCACCCTTTCACCTATCTTTCCACTGGGTCTCCACTGGAACTGTCATGCACTGTAGTTAATTGTTGTTTCTATTCAGTTGTTAGTGAGTTATTAGTTGTGAATTAATTAACTAATTAATTCACTTAACTCTCACTATTGTATCTTTCAGTTAGACTAGATACAACTAGCTCAACTGAGTTTAACTCACTTATCTGAGTTAAACTAAATAACAACTCCATGAAATACTCTTCCAACTCTGTCATAACTTTTCCACTTCAGTTCTAACTGAGTCCTCATCCAAAATTCTAGAACGAACAAGTCGACAATGGAGTCATACTCCTCCACCATGGCATCTACCGATGTGGGCTCCTTCACTGCTTCTTCAAAAGAATATGGCTCTGTGACGACACACTTGCTCATAAGAGCCATGTATCTAGTAAAACAGTCAGGTGACTGTCTCTGTCTGCGCTATGATGTAGGGACTCCTACATTATGTGCCACATCAAGCTTCAGTCTCTCAGCTTCTGTGGTACGCTTTCTGCTAGTTCTGATGTTTGGTTATGCATGAGTGGACTCCTCCACTCCATGAATCTCCTCCTGTGGCTGATCCACATCTAGAGGCCACAAGAAGTTCCTCCTCTGCATGCAAGTGTAGCTCCCTCTCAAGCGAAAACTTCATGGCTTTCACCTCATTGAATTTTATATCTCGTCGCACCATAGTCATTCGACTATTTGGAAAATACACATGATAATTATGGGGTGTTTTTGTGTACCCCACAAATATCCCAACTTCTACAGTCGGCTCCAGCTTCTTCCTAGTGTCCTTTGTCACATGAATGTAAACATATGAGCCAAAAATATTCAAATGAGAAATATTAGGCTTCTTACCAGTAAAAGCTTCTTCAGCTGTACTCATTCCAAGTACTCTATGAGGACAACGGTTTTTCACATAAACCGCTTTGTTGCATGCTTCCGCCCACAAGTGCATCGGTAGGCCCTGGTCATGCAGCATAGCTCGTGTAGCACCCACGATCGTTCTGTTCTTCCTCTCCCCGATCCCATTCTATTGCGGGTTATGAGGCACTATGAGTTCTCTTTTAATTCCTTCTTTGCTAGAGAATTATTTGAATTCGTTTGAGATATATTCACCACCATTATCGCTCCATAGAGCTTTCACTTGCTTCCCCTACTCCTTCTCCACCAAGGCTTTAAACTCACAGAACTTTGAGAACATTTTTCTCTTCTTCTGCATGAAGAAGATCCAACATATATGATAATAGTCATCAACAAAAATAACATAATACCTGTGTTTTGCTGTTGAAGCAACCGAGAAAGGTCCACACACATCTGTGTGAATTCTCTCCAGGATCACTGAAGCACAGTTCTCCTTCTCATGAAAGGTGGTCTTCATAAACTTACCCATAGTAAATCCCTTACACTGATTTGACTGCGCAAGAGTACCCTTAGGAATTCCAGTAGAAATCTGCTGTAAAATCTTCAAAGCGCCATGGTGAAGATGGCCCAATCTCTTGTGCCATAATTCACCCTCATCCCAGCTCACCACTTTTTCTACTTTGCCCATCATTGTAGTGCAACCATCTACCTCCACCTTGTAGAGATTCTTAACTTGAATCCCTATCCTCTTGGTTTGACCCATTGTTTTATGTCGTAGGAAATATTTTCCCTCGCTGAAAACAACGTCATAACCTCTGTCTTCCAACATTGAGACCAAGACCAAGTTCTTCTTCAGATCTAGAACATGCATAACATCTTTCAACAGAAATGGATTACCTGACTCCCTCTCAAATGTAATGGTCCCAATTACAGTCGCACTGTATCGACAATCATTGCCCATCTCTATATGCATTTGAAGGTCCTTCTCCTACAAGTCACTAAACAACTCCTTGTCTCTCGTCATATGGAAAGACGCACCACTATCACGATACCATACCGATCCCATTGTGCTTGAAACCAAGCATGCGATCAAAGATAAATCGAGTTCAAATTGCGAGGCTAAGGCCTCACCTGCTGCAGCTCCAGCAGCCTTCTTGTTGTTCTTCTTCTTCTGTGGGCAGTTAGTGGTGATATGCCCATGTTCGTGACAGTGAAAACACTTCACCTTGGACAAGCCTCAGATTTTGAAGGGAATTTCTTCCCCTTCCCTTTCCTTGCTTTTGCAGCCAAGAAAAATTATCCTCATCTTCATTCTTCGATGAAGAGCCATCCCTGGTACTTCGCCTTATCTCCTCCTGCACAAGATCTAGCCAAATTCGCTCCCAACCCAGTAGTTTCTCCCGTCCATTGACAGAGTCTTTATAGCTATGCCAACTCTTTATAAGCCCAAGGAGAGCCAAGATCACCAAGTCATCATCATCAACAGTAATCCCCACACTTCCCAGTTCATCCCTACAATGGACAAACTTCGTGAGATATTTTGGAATACTGTCACCCTTCTCCATTTTTATTTTTTTGAGCTTATCTTTAAGTGCCAACTTCCTCTGGTCGCTACTGCTTTGGAATAAATCTGTCAAAGCCTTCCACATTGCAAATGGAGTGGCTTTCCCATGAAGGTTGGACACAATATGGTCCTTCACACCTTCCAACAGAATTCTTCTTGTCTTTTCTACCTTCTTTTTCCATGCGTCAAGTAATGCAGCATCGCTAGAACCAGGCTTAGGAACATCGCTAGCGATGAACTCCTTCAGTCCATTGTCTTCCAGCACTGCCTCCATCCTATCCTTCCAGGCTATGTAATTCGAGCTACCGTCAAGGGCATACTCCAATCACAACCCATTGAAATACATTTCAATGTATACTCAACTGTCGCACCAAGAAATTTCTGCAACAAATTCAAATTGTCCACCAGCACAAACTCAACAATTCTTCACAATTGCAATCTTCAAGAATTAACACTGCTTTGATACCATGTAGAAATTATATAACATATGCATGTATATATCCAGATTCTCCTGATCTAACAATATTTATCTTCTTGCTAAATACAGAATCCTTCCACTGTTAATCTTTTGCAGAAATTTAAAAACTCAATTGCAAACAATGAAGCAATAAAAACAATCACACATAACACAGTTGTTTAACGATAAATTCTGAAGCTAAAAACCCCAATTATCATATATTATGTATCATGGAGATCATATAACAATCTCATACAAAGCTTAGTACATCAAGCTCTCAGTACAATGTAGATTCATTACACACTGTCATGCAAAAATTTGCATCTCAATGCACCGATTTCTCGCCTCCTGACAGCCTGCCTCCACTGTGAAATCCCTGCTGAAGAAGACCCCTGAATGAATTCGAATTGGCCTTGCCTTGACTACGAAATCCTCATTGGAAACTCTAATGTGTGTGTGATGCAATCAATGCATCACTATAGTCACAACAAATAGTCCATCTCACCCTTTCACCTATCTCTCCACTGGGTCTCTACTGAAACTGTCATGCACTGTAGTTAACTGTTGATTCTATTTAGTTGTTAGTGAGTTATTATTTTTGAATTAATTAACTAATTAATTCACTTAACTCTCACTAGTGTATCTTTCAGTTAGAATAGATACAACTGGCTCAACTGAGTTTAACTCACTTAACTGAGTTACACCGAATAACAACTCCATGAACTACTCTTCTAACTCTATCATAACTTTGCCACTTCAGTTCTAACTGAGTCCTCATGCATGAGCCACCAATAAACCCTAGGAATTGTGTAATTCCTTCAGCCCACTGATTTTCCAAATCTGTATACTGAAATAAAGTGCTCCAAGAGAATAAGTTGATATTTAGAGTCTGATTATTATTAAGGGCTAATAGTAATTGACAAATCTATTTTTAGATCGACGATCTATAAATAGACTTCGCCCAATATTCTAAAAATAGAATTTCATCTATTTTCCAACTTGACCAACCATCCAAAAATAACATCCTGTAACTTCTGAAATATGATCACCATGTCTAAAAATAGACATAGTCTAAAAATAGAATTACACCTAAAAATGCCTGCAGGCCCACTTAGTGAAGGTGACTGATTTTCACTAAGCTTCATCATCTTGTTGAATCTCAACAAATTTTCCATACTTGCTTCTGCAAGGAAGGTCGTGGGCCTAATAAGGTCTCTAGTTCTCTTATTCTTGGATTACAAGGCCAAATCTTGTGTTTGTAGACCTAAATTTCTTTGTTGGGGTCCTCAAGGGCTAGATCGAAGGCTTATTAGACATATTTCATCGCCATATACCCTTCTCTTGTATCAAATATGATCCACATTGATTATTGAGTTCTTTATATGCATACCAAGGGTTTAAGGTGTGTATCATTGTTTCAAAGACTAAAAATTTGTATGCAGGGACAACACTTGAATTTGAGATCTGATTTTGGTTAAATTCAAGGGACTAATACCTATTTTCCAGTACCATATGCCTCTGCTACCTCCAGGATTCCAAATTATGTTCTTCAGTGATTTCCTTGCTTCTCTCAACTATTGTTTAAATATTCTATTGTCATTCCTTGCTTCTCCTGGTTGCCATGTCTTCATTTGCAACACTCCATTTTCTTTTCCTTCAATGTTTGTTAAAGTCTAGCTTTTAATCCTCCTGAATCTCTATCTGCAGCTTTTTCCTCATGTTCATTTCCTGTAAGATTTATCAATTCTTCTATTTCTTTGTCCAAATTATTTTTTTGTTGTTGTCCTTTTCCTTGTGTATGAGTTTTAAAACTCTCTCTACCTCCTTTTTCTTCAACTTTTGCTATCATTTTTAAGATTGCTCCAAGTATCGTTGTAGATATTGTTGCCTCCCAAACTTCCTGAATATATTTAAAGATATTTCCCTCTGCAATATCCAATTGTTGTTCTGCAAATTTGTTTTCAAAAAGTAAATTTCTCTTCAATTCCTTGACTGTAGTAACATTTTCTTCCACTGCTGCAAATCCTTTGCAATCTTTATCAGATATCATAGCCTTATCCTTCATCAGAATACAATTCTGATCTTGCTTCTTTGAAATGTTTGTGTACATTTCTCTTTCTTCCTTCACCTTTATGACAACTTCCAGTGATTGTCTATCACCTGCAAAATTTTCAAGACCTACAATCACCCCCAATTTGTCAGTTTTAAAATCACATGACTCAATAGTTTTGTTTGATGATTTTGTCATCAAATCCTTTTTCTGTTCCAACTCTTATATATGACTCAAAAAATCTTCAGTGGTCTCCACCTCAACTTCCTCAAGCATATCATTTGAATACTTGACATCCTTTTCTGCTTCTTCTTGATTTTGATCATCACTGTGAGCCAAACTTCCTCTGTTTTCAAATTTAACATTACACTGTAAAATTATATGTTCCTCCAATTGTGTATGAGCTTTCTCAAAACTAAAATTCCCTTTCTCTACCATGACATTATCTGCAAACATACACAAATTTTCAATTTCAAAATCATAAATCTCAGTTGCCTCAATTGATGATTCAAACATCACTACTCCATCTTCAAATTCAAAAGAAAATTGTTCTTCTCTAGAAACTTCACTTTTTTGTAGCTTCACTCCTTTGAGCTTCTATGTCCTCAATAGAACATCTATAATTTGCCCAAGCTTTCTCAGCTCATCTATTAATTGCATATCCACTTTCTTCTCTTGTAGCTTATACCAACTCTCCTTATTTTCCATTATGTAGTTGTATCTTTGGTCTCCTTTATGTTTCTGGAACATTTCTATTCACAATTCCGATTGAAAAATTATCTGAGTCTTCTCTCTAATATTAAATATCTTCTGCAAAATTCCTCTGATTTCAACTTCATATTTATCAACGTTGTCTTCTGTATCTACGACCACATTATCAATTGAAGAGTTAAAATATTTACATAATTCTGCAATTTCTTCTTTATCAGGTTTTGCAAGCTTCATTCCTCCTTCTGGTTCCTTGAGCCATCTTTCCAAGAACTCCATTTCCATGTGAAATCTTTCCAGCATTTCTTCACAACCTTCATTTTCAATTTTACTCTTCTTCAAGAAATCCTCCTGAATTATCATGTTTTTTGTATCATCACATTGCAAAATTCTTTCATCAATTTCATTAACCAAATTCATTTGTTTACATCCTTGGAATATCACTGCGGCATTTTCATTATGCTTCTGCTCCATAACATCTTTAACTGGATGTCTTACACCAAAAATAAATTCATCTATGAATTCTTTCTGCTGCAATAAATCAATATATTCTTCCTCTAAAAAGCATTCTCCGTCATACTTCACCTAAAGAGATTTATTCATCTTTGTGACAATTTCACCAGACTGTCCATCATTTCCTACACATCCTGCAAAAACATACAAAACATGAGATTTAAAAATACAAGGCTTCATACCCTCATCTGCTTCCCTTGTCAACATATCTTCAAATTGTTCTAAACTATTCCAATAGTCCATGAGATCTTTCTTATTATCCTCTTCACCCAGAATTTTACCCTTTTCTGGTCCACAAATGGAAACTTCCATTTTTTCTTTTCTACGTTTTTCAACCAACCACTTCAATTGTCTTTGTCGTAGTCCGCTCTGTAATTTATACCACTTCACTTTTTTTTCTTCAAGACCCAACCTTGTCTTTGGTTTTCCTCTAGCAGCATTGTTAACTCATCGAGTTCTTTTCTTATCTCAGCCAACTCCTTATCAAGCTCCTCTTGACTCATCTGGTTCTTACGGATTGTTTTAACACCCTTTTCCTTCACCTTGTAGCTTTCTTCTGAACCTTCTCTATGACTTCCCATAATCATCTTCACTTCTCTATGAGCTTCTACAACTGCAACCAATCAACTTCTTCCTGAGTTGATCTCCTCACCAAACTTCTCCTCTTTCTGGTTTCCAAGTCCTCTTCCCTTAGAACTTGTATTGAGAAATATTGCTCTCTCAACAGCTGCTACACCCACTTCTCTTAAGGACTCCTTTGTCCCTATCTATTCCAAGCCTCGGCTGGAATAAGGTTTTGCTATAATCTCTAAGAACTTTCAAAAGTTCCTCCTATAGTTTTTCTGTTGTAGTCTTTACCAATCATTCAACTGCTACAAAATTTCATACCTTTGTAATCAATTTACGGCTTGGCTGGTTGTCTCCTACAAACATGAAACTTTCGCATTATCTTGATTTATTCAATCTGTAAAATATCATCAAATAAAAACTCATGCATACTATCTTCCTAACATCACCTGTCTTTAGGATCTCCTTATTTACTGGCCTTTACTATTCCTATGAATCTGCTTATGTAGTTATGTCTCCATGCTTCCACTGTGCATTCTTTCAACATACAGTTGTTGTCACAATGATCAATCCTGGGCTTTCAACAAGACCACATCAATTAGGATCTCATTTCAACAACATCCAATCATAACACAATTCATGGCTTGAATTTCAGCAATACAATATCCGCGCTCAGCTACACGCAAAGTCCTTTTCTAAAACTCATTCAATTTACTGTTGGAATTATCAATCTCTGTTTAAATGAGAAAAATTATTTATGTGTTTATTTCTCAATTTCAAAGAGCATTTTCTCAGATACCACTTATGACGCAGCTAATGCTGCGTCAACCCAGAGTATGCATAATCTCATTCATATATCCCAAAATAACTTCAAACAATGGAATCCTTCTCATGCGGGATTAATTTCCTCTTCACAACCATATAATATAAACTAAAATATATAGCCATTAATTTATAAATTTACCTAGGCATAACTTTGGTTTAAAACCCCACTATACCAATAAATCTGGCCCACGATCTCTGCTCGATTTACCTTTTCCAATGATCTATCTACATCCATTTTATATCTTTACACTTTTCCGCCTTTAGTTATTTTAACCACAAATTTAAAATACTAAAGTAACTTTTTGAAAAGACGAAATCACACATTGGAAAATGATCTCATGTCTCTTAACCTTGGTTTAATGATGGAACCAAATCATATTAAAACTTTACATGAAATTGCAGAAATCAAAGACAATTTAAAATGGAGTTTATAAATTATTGCGTCGAAAAATGACACTAACCCATACGCATCTATTTATGCGATATCTGTCAGATCAAAGGTATTTTTGCGAAGACCATCAGATCAAATGAAATTTTGTCGGTCAATTTTAGTTTATTAAACCTAGCTCATAAAATATCGGTTCTAGTTGAATTCTTAATCTCCTTGCAACTAAAATTGTGATTGTCGTTGGATCTCCAAGATGGATACGAAGATTGTCAGATCTCATAAGTGTTGGGTGGTCACAATATTGTGGATCTCCAACTCATGATCTCATTCCTTTAATTTCGCATAATAGACCCTCTGTCTAACAATCACAGTTTTTGCATAAAAATTTACAGTCCCTTCATTTAACAATTACACCAGACTCTTATGTCTAAACAGTGGACGTGAAATCTTAAAAAAAGAAACATACAGAAATAAATTTAAACTAAGCTCGAGCTAAATCAAAACAAACTCATAAATCCTTCACGCAGTCTCGACATTCAGAATTCCTTCAAATTCTCCAAATTTACGCTCCTGCATAATTATCCCTCACAAAAACCACAGATTTGCATAAATTCGCTTTCAAATTTATCAAGCACTGAAACCTTTGGAATTTATTGAAACCTTCAACCCTTCATTGTTTTAATTAAAATGCAGAGATAGAGAATGTTCCTCTTGGTGTGGTTCCAATTCGTATGATTTCACCATGATTTTTCTATGCCTTTAACTCTTCCGATTTCAACGAACTCAGATTCTCTTAAACAAAAACATGGATTTTCCATGAAGGTTAACCATATAGTTTTTACAGTTTGAATCGAAACTTCATATAGTCCTTTTGGCTAATAATGCATAACAGAAAATATGCCAAATTTAACTCAACAGAAAACATTACCACTAAATACCGATTCAAAACTTCAAAGGATTTCAAACCCAACTTAATACCAGAACCGAAATTCCACACAAAGCTAAAATCTATTATTCATAAAATTTACATAAACTCAAAACATCTCGTGTTTTGTCTACTTTCCCGTAGGCCTGATCTACATTCACTTGGCCATTTTCTCTCTAGACTTCTCATATCCTGTCTCTCTATCCTACCTACCTTATGTCTTTTGAGGTTATTAATTATATAAAAATGGATTCCATACCAAAATTATTTTATATCCTTAATTTACTCAAAAAATCCCATAAATCGTGAACTAATTTCTAATATAAGATCTACAGTAATTTATCAAAATTCTCAATCCCAAATTCTCTCATGTTCTCCTACTTACGAGAAAATTTACAATTATGCTCGCAATATTAATTAAATCCTATTTTAAATCACTCAAAGCTTTTAAAAATACATTTAAAGAACCAACTCTCTTGAAAACATAAGACCCCTTAAATAACCAATAACATTTGAACCTCTTAAGTCTCCCAATATCATTTGAGCAGGATGCTCCTACATCAAGATGGTTACTGGGTCAAAGCAGTCTGTGGTTACCTTTGCTGGTCTCCTTTCAGCCTTCGAAGATCTGGTGGAGCGCTAACACGCATAATGGCCAGCCTCTACACAGTTATAAAAAATGAGTTGTCCCCTTCCATGACCAACTCCTCCGCCCCTTCCTCATCCTCTGCCTGGAAATCCACGTCGCCTAAACAATGATGCAGTCGAATCTAGTCCTCTACCCTCAACGTACAATCTGTATGAAGCAACCTACTCAATCATCAGATTGAAGCTGCGATAGTTCTTTTCATCGTGTCCCATAGATCGGTAGAATGTGCAAAAAGGTTTTTGTAGCTCTGGAATATAAATACCAAGCTTAGGGAAAAATTATGTCATATGCAGTCCATTTTTTTGGAAAATCACACACCATAGTTTGGGAACTTCACTAGGCCCTACCTCGTTCTTAATCAAACTTGGTCCTCCAACCACCAGATAGTTAGTATATATAGGACACTGATCCTTGTGATGTCCCTCAGCTTTACAACTTGTGCACCATACTCCTGCGCACACATCCTTTTCCTTCTCCTTTCGCAAATTTTGCATTTTTAAGTGTAGCGTAGCTAACTGGCTTTGGATTTTCTGAGCCCCAAACAGTGTGGAAGGTACAGGTGAGTCTTATAGCTTCATGGAAATCTCCACAAATTTAGCTTGCATCACAATCTTCTGTTGGTTTAAAGGCTGGCACAAATGCGACAGCAACATAGCAATGAACCATTCTTTGTGTTGTGTTTCATCGACATTAAATCCTCCGTCTCTGATGGTGTGCTTAAATCATTTATCTACCTCCCATATAGATTCATTCACTTCTTGGTGGATCTCCTTTAATTTATTCATGCATTAAGAGTATGATTTTGGATTTTTGAATTGCTCCTTAAATGCAGTCTTAAGCTCGTCAATCATGGCATTATGATTGATTGTCATAGAAATCATGTACCAATTCAGTGCGCGTTCTTGAAATGCAGTAGCCAGATACACTTTCTTAACATTATCATTAGTGATATGGTGTGTTGTCCATACAGCTTATGCGACGAACCAAAATTGGTCAACATCTTCATTTCCAGCGCCCTTGAAATTCTGCAACTTGATAGAAGTAGCCATGTCATCTTCTGGAGGTGGAGGTGGAGTGGATGGCTTGTTAGAGTGAGACGAATTTGGGAGTGGAGTGGATGGGATCTGAACTAAGGCCAATGACCCAATAATATCTCGATCTTACAATCCCTCTTCTTTTGAATGCGCAGATTCACCAGAGATACTTGTTTTAGACTCCTCGTCATTGTCAAATTTAATTTTGAGAGGGATATAAACAAAACCCTCTTCTAGATCTACTCTGTAAGTTTTTCTGATGTGCGTAGTCAGGCCTCTTCGAGACATTCACTCAATATGGCTGCACAGAAACTTACCTTTAGGGACCTTGAAAAATCTTCTTTCAGCTTCAGAATACGATACAAATGTATCAGTAGAAAATTCAATCACAAAACCACTTAGAAAATTATCAATCCAATAATCTACTATGCAGGTAATTTTATTGCTAGATTTCTCCAACTGCCGAACCAGCTCAGGAGTCCACCTTGTGATTGCGTGGTGCTATGTGTAGGTCTAAAATTCAGTCAACCGAGATAACTAGTCATGTAACTCAGTCGCAAAGGTAGCAAAGAAAATTTCTTGAACCTCTGTGTAGATATACCTTTTCTCCCAATCCTCATCATATAATTTAGGGTTTTGGTTTTCTTAGATTGCAAATTTGCGCACCTTCTTGTCAAGCCAATTTTGTAGTTCATTCTATGTTATATGCCACAACATCAAATCTCCCTCAAAATGATCCTGGTACCAGAAACAGAGACATTTGTTGGCTTAAGGGGTCCTAATCCATATTGGGAGTAATTGTGAAACCAACAAAACCCTCCAACTACTGGCCCTTTCAGCAATTATTTGCTTGCACGAACCAAAGTCTCACCCGAAGCAGTATGGGGGGGTGCTGGAACCAAGTTTTCACACCCTGGGGGAGCTTTTGATGTGCTAGATCTTAATCCTTCGTGACAAATCTAACACTTTTCAAAAAATAGATCTACTTGGAGATAAACCCTTAAATAGTAAAGTAGTTTTGCATGACCAGATAATAATAAACAGACTTAACCCTTGCACATTCACAGATCATTACAAAATTAACCCTTACTTCAATATAGACTTTCACAGAACATATCACTACACTTAATTAAAATCTAAAAGTTAAAGCTGAATAATGCTTCCACATAGATGCAATCCAATTCGACTTATCATTTAATGGAATAAATACACATTCAATAGCACAGATCCAGATCTAGAAATGCAGTAAGAAACACACATAACAAATATAAGACATTTAACCAAATAAATCATACAAAATTTTGAGTTCGCCAAAATTGCCTCTTTTATTAAGATATCTTTAATCCAGTACAATCTTTCCACGTGCGCACACAGTAGCAGGGTCCTTGCACACAGCTCAGGACTAAGGTATTCGCGCAAACAGCTAGCAGGAGCCTTTCTACCTAGAAAAACTGACCCAAAACTTAGATCAGAACACAAAACATAAACATAACATCCATACATTCATTCATATATCTTACTCAACTTGACTCTTACATATTTAAATCTTTCCAAACGCGCACATACCATGGTCTCAAACCATGGTTTTAGACTCATGGTTTTCCCTTTTACCGTTACAATAATTAATGGACTTTGACCCACCCCAAATCCCCTTGACATCTACGTGCAGTGCATACAAACAAAAACTTAACCAAAAATACTCAAAATTTCTCTACCCTAGGTGATACTACTCCAACAACATCCACAAGTATGATGAAGAGAATTTTCATACAGTTTCCATGCCATGGTATTCTCAATACTAGGGGTATTTACCATGGTATTGGCCCACAATATTGAGCATGTAAATGCTTATTTGATCCCGTCAATGAATACCATCGACAAAAGTATGGGCTCGACCCAAGGTATTGGCTAAGACCTAAGATATAAAAGGGGATGGAGATCAAAGTGTTTAGTGTACATGTTATGGGTTATTGATGAACTGTTTGATCTGAAATAAGTGTGCACCTGAGAGTATGATGATGGATCAGATCCAATAGATATGAAATGAATATACATTGAAAATCTACTTATGGGTTGATTTGATCTATGATGATAATTTTTTATGTGTGTTTATTACCTTGCACGCTGAGATATGGGGTTGTCTGAAGTTTGTTTTTCAATGAAGTTATGAGTCAATAATTATATATCTATATGTAGGTTTGATTCAAACAATGTAAATACTTATGCGGATCATATCCTGGTAAAACCTGTATCGTTTCTGCAGAATGGAAATATCTGTACGCGGGTATGATTCCTAAAAGGCATGTATACACACATAAGTGTTTTATAAGAAGTGTGTATATATTAGGGTTTATTAAGTATGAGCTAAATATGATTTCTATTCAGTATAATAAGTCTTGTGTTTTTTTTTGTCTATCAGTGAAGTATTACATGATGATCTGGGTTTAACAATGATGATTGATGTTGAAGTGATTGTGGATTGATATGTTGACTCGTAATGATGTTTCTATTTGTATGTGGTTAAAATATATGTGATGGTTATTTGATTATTTTAGAATGATTCAATGGTTCAATGTGTAACTCAGTTTTTATTTCAGAATGACAGCAATTCAGTTTCAGGGTTTTGTGTTTTGAAATTTATACGCAAGTTTTCTTAAGGAAAAGTTCATATATACGTGGGTATTATTCATAAAAATAGTGTATAAATTTTGACATATATTTGATCAGGGTCTATAGTGGAATAATTTGGTTTCAGTGATGGATAACAGTGTATGGATTGATGATTGATGGTGTAGTGACATGATCTATCCTAGTTTAGTTTGATCAGTTGAACTGGTTGCATTGGTTGATTGAAATTCAGTGACTAACTAAGTTAATTAAGTGAACTGGTTCAAAATCTGGTTATGGTTTTTTGGCTCAGTATTATGTGATGAATTCACAGGGTGATTGAGTGATTGTTTCAGTGGTACAAAGTTACAGATTCAACCTTCAGTGTTTTGAGATCTATACGCAGGTAAGCTTCATAGAAAGAATGCATATACGCAGATATACTGAAGAAAAATTGTGTATATATTTTGATACATGGTATATCAGGGTTTTCAGTGACAGAATATTATTTTTGTGATGAATAGTATTTGGATTGGTATTCTGGTAAATGAATTTATAATGATCTAACTACTTTGGTGTTTTTAGAATAAGTTGATTGATTTCGGTATCAGTTGGTACAGTGATTTGTTGATTCAACTAGTTCAATGATTGGGTGATTTGTTACAGTGATTGATTTTAGTTTTGACATTTGGTATTGGGCTTAAATGATGGTAGTGAGCCTAGTCTGAAAATTTGATGAAAAGTGGCCTATAGGTTATGATGGTTTGAAGTAGGTGGATCCAGTATGAAAATTATGAAACGTAGCTGACGAAGGTGATGAGGGTTGGAGCCTTAAGTGAGGGAGTGGAATCTTTCTCCCAGTAGTAGCTGGTAAATCAGATCTTGGGGTAGGATCTCCCTTCTTGTGGGTGTCAGTAAACGAGATCAGGGGGTTAGAGATCCCTTTTAGTGGGTGATGGAAAATGAGAGAATGTTGTATCCTTTCTGTAGGTGGGTTCCTGCGTGATGTTATGAGTCTACACAAGTAAAATATTGTAAGATGTTTTTCGTATAATAAAATATGAATATAGATATGAAAGCAATGATGGTTTTCTATCACATTGGGTTTCCACCTAAAAATTTTTGTGTTCATGTGTGTTCATGTGTTTCTATGTGTGATGGTTTATTCTTATCTTACTGCACGTGATTACTGTTTAATTAATGTCTAATGAAGTACTGATATACTGGTTCAATTTTAAAAAATGATGAGTTAACTAAAAATTAATTTAATTGGATATACGCTAGTTGTCTACATAATAGTCACGTACATACGTAGTTTCACTTCAGTATAGTCACATATAGAAATATGAATAAGAAAATAAAATTTTAAGTCAGTTTAAAAAATTTTATTCACCCCCCCCCCCCCCCCCCACCCCACACCCCCGCTCCAGTATTTTTACCAACAATTAGAATCAGAACAGGTCCTTCAGAATAAGCTTGATCACTTGAGGGAGATTTGTAAAGATGATGGGAAATAAGAAGATAGCTCAAGGAAAGGATTCAAAAACTAGTGGTATTGACAGTGATATATCAGACATAGTGGCAGTCATAGATATCAACAAATATTCAGTATTGGGAGTACCTTTTTTTCTATTGAGAAAAAATGAAGAAGACAATAACAAAGAATTATCAGGTGTGGGTTTTTGTTCTAATCGTGGTCCATTTCCTTCTATATGAAATAATTTTGATAGTGATGATGATAGTGAAACAATTGAACTTGCACTCATGGGTAAAAGTGAAATTAAGCACTCTAGAGAGAAATCAGATTAAAAAATGATGCCTCTAGAAGCAGAAGATCAAGGAAAGTAAAAAAAAAATGGTCAATGAAGATGTACCTATGCTAAGAAAAGATAATTATCAATAATGAAAATAAAATATGAAGTCTAATATAATGAATATTGATGTTTGGTATCTAGTATGCAATGGCACACCAAGATTCCCCCATCAGACGAGGAAGTGAAAAATAACAGTAGGGCATTGAGTGAAATTTTTTTTAGCATACCTAAAGCAAGTGTGGGATAAGAAAGAAATCCATGAAGAAATTCCAAAGGAATATTTCTCATCAGGGAAACTACCAGGTAATCATATCCCTAACAATGCCTCAAAGAATGAACATGATGATAAAACAACTCTTATGATGTCAAATGAAGTTACTGATTCAGAAGACGACATGTTAGAAGAATTTTATGAACTTAGAAAAAAACTTGATCTTGCTTTGAAAAATATTGTTAGCCTTAAAGATAATTTGCATGCATATGATAACAAGGATCATATTAAATCAGTAAATTTTGTTGTGGAATCTAAACAATATTGTGAAGGTCTTGAAATTGAGATCATCTCTCTAAAAGTAGATCTTGAAAAATCAGATAAGCGGAATGAAGAACTACTTCAAGCATTTGAATAAGAATAAAATGAGTTGAAAGAAGATATTTTTAAATTAAATGAGCAAGTAGGAGAAGGAAGAAGGGTTGAAGTTGGTATGAAGAAGCCGTATCTAGAAAACGTAAAGCAATATCAAAGAATGGAGGTTGAGGTAAACATTTTAAAAGGTAAATTAGAAGAAAAAGATAAAGACTTGAGATTTCATGATAGTACTAAGACTCTGGATAATATTCTTAGTAGTCAAAGGTCTCCCGCTATTAAATATGGTCATGGTTTTCATGAAATTGTTAAAGGAGAATCTAGTTCACAAGCTAGTGCTAAGAATCCAAAGGAAAAAAATGAAAATCCTAAAGTGTTTAACAAAGAGATAAGAATCCAACCTGATCAATAACCAAGTATCATGAATCCTCAAAGGAAATAATTTTCTCCTAACTAAAGAAGTGTCAATCGATTCTCTCCTCTGATAAATAATGTTGAATGATTTATATGTCATAATTATGGACATGTTGTAGCCAATTGTAGAAGTATATTGTTTTGGTCTAAAGAAAATATCTGCTCCACTCGAATATCATCAACTCACAGGTACTCGGGTTTCTTTAAAAGGGATATTGTTTTTCTTGCAACATATTTGGCTACAAATCTATTAATTGCAATAGAGGGAACATGAGGTAAAAATATTATGATTCCTCTACTCCCTTTTCTGGACATATAATATTTTATGCATGTAACATGTTTGGGAATGTAGAGAAAGAATGCAGGAACAAATCAATGAATCGCAACAGACAACATGGCAAGAAATCATATAATAATATTTAGGACAAAAGGACTAAAGAATATGGATCCACCAACATTTCTCTTAATAAGCAGAAAGAAGAAGAAGAAATAAGATGTGGTATTTCTATTTGCTTGTTTGAAAATGAAGATGGATGGTACATAGACAACGAATGTTCTCATCACATTAATAGAAAAAAGAGTAAGATGGAGGCTCTAAGGAAAAACCAAGATGCTAAGGTTATTCTTTCAAATAGTGCTCCAGAAATGTTTTTGGGAAAAGGTAGAGCTTGAATTAATAAACATAGAAGAGAAGTTGATACTTTATTAGTTCAAGGGCTAAAGAAAATTATTCTAAGTGTAGGTAAAATGGCAGATAAAGGAAATATAATTATGTTTACTTCAACCAAATGCAAATTCATAGATGAAGAATTTGGAAAGGAAATTGAAAGAGGACACAGAAATTCAGACAAATTGTATGTGTTTAAAGAATTGAATTCTTGCATGTATGGGGAGGATTCAAACTCAGAGTCAAATAATATGGTGCCCACTACAGTGCATTGTTCTTAAAATAATACCACTAACAGTAACTAAAAATGTAATGTAATTTCTGGGGGATAAATACATATGTTATCTTGACGATGATTCCCATGGTTGTTTTGATATTCATGTTGCTTATATTACTGAAAGTGCATCTGGTGTAGTAATAATGAAAAGGTATAGACATTACAGGCTCAGGGGGAGCTGTAGTCATGAAGTTTCAGTACATTTCACTTTATGTATGTCGATACTATGAAAGACAGTCGTGTATATATGTGATTTCTGACTTAGACAGACACATATGTTTCTATATGATGAAGAAACAATGGGAAAAGCTTAGGGAAAATTTCTGATATACATTAGTTATTTCTTAATTTGCTTGCTAACTATGAAATGGTTGATTACAGTATGTTTATGCTATTTAGAAATGGTTTTGGCTTTTATGAGTTGTTGATGCTTTTATGGATATCTGATTAATGAATTTAGTTTGATGTCCTTAACTGATGGATGAGTTTATATGATCAGACTTAAAACAATTGGCACAGGTTTAGGGGGAGCATTTGCTATGCTTCTAATAATTCATTGTTGGCATTGTGTTGCTTAAGAATTATTAGTACGTAATGATGCTTATCATTGGTGATGTTGCTGAAGATTCACATATGTTACTGAAGTGTTATATATGTTGCATAAGTTGCACTTAGTGAAGATGATCCTACATAATACACTTGATGTAGAAGATGTGCATACTATAGTTGATATTTATATGCGCTATCATTATGTCATGGGTTGAGTATGGTGAACTATGGATGATGCTTATATATTATCATATTTGCGATGATATAAGATTCTCTTATGATGATGCATTATATGTTGGCGATTTTTGTTCCTGTTGTCTTATTCTATGATTATTTGATGTTGTCATGGATGATACCTATAGTGATTACACATCCTACATGTACATGTTATGATTCAAATGGTATGTTTCTAGAAGAGTATGGTCCTAAAGAATGAGAATATTAATGATATGGGATCACAAGGATGAAGTGATTAGTTGATGATGATGAGTTCATACATATTGCAGAAAGGGATCTTATGATAACTACTTGTATTGCATTTTGTTGAAATGGTTTTTGGTGTGATAATACTTCTTGTATGAAGATAATGGGACAAGAGAATGATATTGCTGCAGGTTTCATGAAGACATGGTTACTGATATTTTACTGTTATATCTATTGTATGATACTTAGAGACATGGCATATTCAGTCACGTATTTATGTTTTTGAAAGATGATGCTGCATTTGCCTGTCTTATTTCATGATGATATGCTTGGTTATCACATATGATGTTGATGCATGAAAATATATGTTTCTTTGATGAACATGGATTGAGGCTCTTCCTACAAAGGGAAATAGAAATTTGACCTTGATTAGGTCAAGAGGATGAGTTGATAGCAGACCTCTACTGAAAAAAATAAGAAATCTTATGATGTTGATTCTGCATACTTGGTCACAAGTTGATGATATTGAAAATGTGCATATCTTTATTCATGTTGTTGCTGAAAGATGCTCATGGTGTAGATCCTATATGGTATATTATGGTTGTTGAATACTATCTTGGTCTTGATACCTCACTATAGAGGTATTTGGTCTTGGTTATAAATGTCATATCTGTGTATTGATGTAAAGGTCATGAAAAGACCCGTGATGTAATACTCAGTCATATTTGGACTATTGAGGGTCAAGTCAATTATGAATGTAATCCCATTTTGGGTATTTAATTTTATGATGATTCAAATATGTAACCCCACTATGTTGGGTGATTAATGTAAGTATGAGTCCTTGGTGATAGGAAAGGTCATATTCGGCTGAGTCACAAAGTCATGTATTTCTTTGCATACCTTCAGAAATTTCAGCATGTGCTCAGAGAGAGCATGGTCAGTATACAGTGCAAATCATATCAACAGTGCTCATGTCTACAAAGGGGGAGAAAAGTCTTCTTTCAACATTGGTCAACTCTTTTCCCTTGATGTCAAAGGGGGAGAGTAACTTAGTGTTTGAAAATCTTGGTGCTTATCTTGATGTGTTTTAAAAGTATTTATAGGTTTTGGTGACCAAACACCAAATTGGTTTCCATCAATTCAAAAGGGGGAGATTGTTGGCATTATGACTAATGTTTTGTCCTTGATAGAAACCTACTTGTAGAAGGATGAGTATGTGTTGTCCTTGATGAAAACCTGGTAGTAATATGATTATATAGGTCAGTTCAGATGTGACAGATAAAGAAACAATAGTCAATGAAAAAGGAATGATGAAGGTATAGTTTGAGGAACTATACACAGGTTCTGTGAAGCAAAGCCACATACATAGACATGTATGATGAAGAGAAGTTGCGCATAAGCAGGTTCTGTGAAGAAAAGGCACGTACATCCGCGGGTATGATGAAGAGAAGTCGCGTACATTTTTTGAACCATGGTATTCTCAATACCATGGGTATTTAACATGGTATTGGCCCACAATATGGAGCATGGAAATGGTTATTTTATGCTGTCAAATAATACCATCGGCAGAAGAATGGGTTTGACCCAAGGTATTGGCTAAGTCCTAAGTTATATAAGGGGATGGAGATCAAAGTGTTTAGTGTGCATGTTATGGGTTATTGATGAACTCTTTGATCTGAAATAAGTGAGCACCCAGGAGTGTGATGATGGATCAGAACTAATAGAACTGAAATGAGTATACATTGATAAATTTCTTATGGGTTAATTTGATCTGTGTTGATAATGTTTTGATGTGTGTTTATTACCTTGTATGCCAAGATATGGGGTTCTCTGAAGTTCTGTTGTGCACAAAATTTATGAGTCAATAATTATAGATTTGTACGCAGATTTTATTCCAACAAGGCGCGTACATACGCGGATCACGTGCTGGTAAGGCCCGTATCGTTTCTATAGAATGGAAAGATATGTACGCGGGTATGATTCATGAAAGCGCGTATACACATGGAAGTGTTTTGTAAGAAGTCGTATATATATTAGGGTTTCTTAAGTATGAGCTAAATATGATGTATATTCAGTCTAATAAGTCTTGTTGTGTTTGTTGTTATCTGTCAATTAAGTCTTACATGAAGATCTGGGTTTAACAGTGATGATTGAAGTTGAAATAACTGTGGATTGATAAGTTGAATAGTAATTATGTTGCTATTTGTATGTGGTTCAGAGATATGTGATGGTTTTGTGATGATTTCAAAATGATTCAGTGGTTCAATGTGTAACGCAGTGTTTATTTCAGAATAACAATGATTTAGTTTCAAGGTTCTATGTTTTGAGATCTATATGCAAGTTTTCTTAAGGAAAAGCGTGCATATACGTGGGTATTATTCATAATAGTAGCATATACATTTTGACATATTATTGATGAGGGTCTATAGTGGTAGCAATTGGTTTCAGTGATGGATAAAAGTGTATGGATTGATGATTGACGGTGCATTAACATGATCTATTCTGGTTTAGTTTGATCATCTGAATTGGTTGCATTGGTTGATTGAAATTCAATGATTGATAAAGTTAATTAAGTAAATTGATTCAGAATATGGTTATGGTTTTTTTATCAGTAATATGTGATGAATCTAAAGGGTGATTGAGTGATTTTTTTAGTGGTAAAAAGTTGCATATTCAGCCTTCAATGTTTTGAGATATGTACGTATGTATGCTTCATGGAAAGTGCATATAAACGCGGATATACTGAAGAACAATAGCGTATATATTTTGATATATGGTAGATTAGGGTTTGCAGTGACATAATCTGATTTATGTGATGAATAGTATGTGGATTGGTATTTTGGTAAATGAAGTTATAGTGATCTAACTGCTTTGGTTTCTTGAGAATAAGTTGATTGATTTGGGTTTCAGCTGGTACAGTGATTTGTTGATTCCGTTGGTTCAATGATTGAGTGATTTTTTATAGTGATCAATTTCATTTTTTACATTTGGTATTGGGCTTAAATTATGGTAGTGGGTCCAGTCTGAAAATTTGATGAAAGGTGGCCTACAAATTGTTATGGTTTGAATCAGGTGGATCTAGTATGAAAATTATCAAATGTGGTCCACAGAGGTGCTGAGGGTTGGAGCCTTCAGTGACGAAGTCGAAACCTCCTTCCAGTAGTAACTAGTAAATCAGATCAGGAGGCAAGAGCTCCCTTCTAGTGGGTATCGGTAAATGAGATCAGGAGGTTAGAGCTCCCTTCCAGTGGGTGTTGGAAAATGAGAGAAGGTTGTAGCCTTCTGCAGGTGGGTGCATGTGTGTTCATATGAGTTTGCACCAGTACAATATTGTAAGATGTTTTTCATATAATAAAATATGAAGATGGAGACGACATCAATGGTGGTTTTCTCCCACATTAGGTTTCCACCTAAAAATCTCAATGTTCATGTGTGTTGATGTGTTGCTTATGTGTGATGGTTTATTATGTTCTTACTACATGTGAATATTGTTTAATTAATGCTTAATGAAGTACTATTACATTGGTTGAAGTTAAATAGATGATGAATTAACTAAAAAGTAAGTTAATTGGATATACGCTAGTTGTCTGCATAACAGTGGCGTATATACGCAGATTTAGTCGCATACAAAAACATGAATAAGAAAAAACAAGTTTAAGTGAGTTTTAAAATATTAATTCACTCCCGCCCCCTCTCTTAATATTTTTCCCGACAAACATTATAGTTAGGTAACTTTACCATCGAAAATTCAAAATAAAATTACCCCTCTTCAAAAATAATATAATAAGTTAATATTGTAATAAATAAACTTTTTTTCAAACAAAATATATAAAGTAATTTGACAAAATTTTCAAATATAAATAAATTTTTATTATGTGGCATATTATCCATTAAATAATGTTATTATGTTATTAAGAATAAATATTACTTTACTGGATTTTAGAATAATATAGGGAGGAAGGGGAAGTGGGTTATTCTCATCCTTAACAGGACCATCGTTAATTCTTTTGAATGGAGTTTGGGAGTATTGAGCAATAACCAAACAGAGGTATATGTGCTATTACAATGGCTACAACAAACACTTAGTATATTCCAATTTTATTATTTGAATGGAGTTTGGGAAATTCATAGTGCTAGTTGATTCCAATTTTACTATTTTATGTATGGTCCACCACACATTACTTAAAGACACACACCTAGCCTCCATTATATCTAGTGTTTTAAAAATATGCATGAGATTTAAATCATTAGGGTGACCTCACATTTTCCGTGAACACATTTGCTTGGCGGCCACAAAATGAAACAAAGCTTTTGAGGAAAAATGGGGTCACTAATTCTAAATGATCCACCTCATGATAGTTCATTTTTTAGTTATCATTTTCATTCACATGTTTATTGGAAAGTGGATCATCATACTACAAACATAGTTACCGATCAAATGAGAATTATTTGGTACCCCTTTTTTTTGAGGTAGCAAAAAAATACTCGATTTTGAAAAGTGGTGATGCAGAATCACTATTTTTTTAGCATAGTTTTGGAACTTTGAATTTTCTTATGACTTTTTTTTTTTAATGTTGTGATTTTCATGTCGATTTTGAAAAGTGGTGATGTAGAATATCCTTCTTCTTTTTTTAGCATATTTTTGGAACTTTAATTTTGTTTTTTATTTTTCTTTTTAAATGTCATGTCAATTTAAAAAAATTGTCTTTTTTTAGCACTTTAACTTTTTTTTTTAATCAAGTATGAACATTTGTTTTAAAATGTTGATGATTTTCATGCTAGTTTTGAAAAGTGTTGATGCAACATCAACCATTTTTGTTTAGAGTGGTGATTTTCATCTTGATAATAAGACATAAAAATAAAATAAAATAAACATGACAAAAAAAATCAAATAAAAGTGTAAAAAAAAACAAAATTATTTTATAGAAATAAATAATTTAAAGAAAAAAAATAAATAAAAAAGAGAAAATTCAAAAAAAACTCGTAAGTTAAAGGGAAAAAAAAAACAATTTTTTTTAAGTTAAAAAAAACAACAACATATTTCAAAAAAATGATAAAATTAAAAAACTAAAAAAATAATTAAATTAAAAAAAAAAATCAAATAATCAAAATACTAAAATTAAAAATAATTAAAATTTGGAAATTTAAATTTAAAGAACAAAAATAAAATACATTTTCAAAAAACACTATCATAATAATAATAAATAAAAAATAAAAAATCATTTTTTTAATTAAAAATTTTAAAAATTTCAAAAAAATTAAAAATAAAATATAAAATAAAAAACTTTAAATTTAAAAATAAAAATAAAAATAAAAAATAAATTAAAAAAAAAAAAACAAAAATGAAAAAATTGCAAATTAATAAATTAATAAAACAAAAATATTTAAAAACATATAAATAAAAACAAAATTTTAATTTAAAAAAAAATTTAAAAATTTAAAATTTAAAATTTAAAACAACTAATAATAATAATAATTGTTTTTAGTAAAACTGGCACTGCCGCCTTGGGGTTCGAGTCCCTCTGCCATGGGGTCGCCCGTCGGTCGAGCCCCGCAGCTCCCAGGGCGACAGGGATTTATTCCGAGAATCGACCCCCGCCTCCTTGAGGGTCGCGACCCCAAAACAACAATGCATAATACAAATTTTAATTAATGTTTTTATTAATTTTTTTTAATGATTCTTTCTAGTATTAGTACCATCTAGAAGTTCTTTATAAACTTTTATAAGTTTTTATTCTTCACTAGAAAAAAGATTAAGAATAAACCAATATTTATAAGAATTTATTGGTTTTTATTCTTCACTAGAAAAAAGATTAAAAATAAACCAATATTTAAATATTTAAAATAAATAAATAAATTAGTAATTTACTTAAAATTAAGCAAGTAAAAAAAAAATTATATAAAAAACTATCTCATTTTATAAACATTTATTAGAATTGATTAAATAAATTATTATTATTATTAAACTAATAAATAGATGTTATTATATATAACTTTAATTTTATAATTAAATTTATTAAGAATAAATATAAATATAATAAATTAATTTATTATAATTTATTAAATTTATTATAAATCAATTTATTATAATTAATAAAAATAAATTTATTAAAAAATGTATTTATTAAAACAAAATTCAAAAAATAGATTTTATTAAATAAATCAAATAATTTAATCGAATTAATTAAACAAGTTTTTATTGGCTCTTTTCCTCACATTTTTCACGATATAAACCTTGTCCTTTTTGCCCTTCTTTCATTCTTCAATTCAACTCTTGTCCTGAAGATGGATCCCCGTTGGGATTTGAAATGTTGACAATTGTCTTTTAACACTGTGGAAAATCCAGCAATTTCTTCAATAAGCGATAACCGCAGAAGCTTGAAAACCATTAAAAAAAAAAAAATTCAATTATTTTTTTTAATTTAATTTTTCTTGTTTTTAATTTATTTATTTTTAATTAATATATATAATTTTAATTTTAATTTGATTTTTTTTTTTTTAAATATTGAATTTTGTTAATTTTTTATTTAAAAGTGTATTTTTCATATATTTATATGATTTTTTTTAAATTTAAAAGATTATTTAAATTTTCTTTTTTTTTTAATTTAAATTTTTATTAGTTTAATTTTTTTTGTTTTAAATTTTAGTTTTTTTTTTTATTATTTTATATTATTATTTTTCTTTTAATTTTAACTAATTTTAAATTTTTTATTTTATCTTTTTTAATTATTATTATTATTATTATTATTATCATTATCAATATTTTATAACTAAAAAAAATTATTTGTTTTTGTTCTTTTTTGTTTTGGGTTAATTTTTAATTTTTTTCTTTAAATTGTGTGTTTTTTTTTTAATTTTCCTTTTTTATTTTCTTTTGAAATCTTTTGTGTTTTATTTTAATTTTAATTTTAATTTTATTTATTTATTTTTACAAGTGATATTTTATCTTTAATACCATGCCTAAAAAATCGTTGGAATTTTATTTTCATAAAGGTGATATTTTATCTTGAATGTCATCCTTGGATTTTCAAGGTTTTTTCAGAGATACAATAATAGATTATCTTAAATACCATGCGTAAAAATTGTTGTGATTTTAAGACTTTTGTTATTTTATCTTTAATGACATTTTATCGTTGAAATTTTTATGTTTTTCAGAGTCGTGATATTAAAATTTTTAATGTCATTATTAAAAATTGTTGACAATTTACCCCGAAAAGAAAGACATTATTCCAACATTAACACTTTTCGTTTTCAAAGCGTTTTTTGCACACAAAAAAATTGACGATGTTATTCCACCAACAACACTTTTCGTTTTCAGAATGCTTTTTGCACACACAAAATTGGCGACGTTATTCCAACATTAACACTTTTCGTTTTAAAATTGTTTTTTACACACACAAAATTGGCAATGTTATTCCACCATCAACACTTTTTGTTTCAAGGGTGTTTTTTCCATCCTTTTTCTAAGAAAAAAATTGGTTTTTAGCGTAATTTAAAAAAATGTTGAAATTCGATCCTAAAAAACAGTGCATTCTGGAAGACACATTTTTCATTTTTGGGCTTTTTTCATGTTTTTTGAGTTTTTTTGGTTTAGAGTTCTCGTTTTAAGGTAATAGTTCTCATTTGATTGGTAACGATGTTCACATTGTGCTTACATGAATACAAGAGAAGTTTGAACAATCTCACATACCCCTACCTTATGCTACACTCCTCACATTTCTTCTTATGATTGCCCTATGAAAAATCCCATGAAGTGAGGTGGGCTAAAATTGCAATGAGCTTCTAAATCCACGACCTTCCATCCCTCAACTAGCTCCCTTGGTCTCCTTGCAGTGGAATTTTGGACCATTGGTACCACCTCCCCTTCTACTCATGGCAAATGGACAACCATAATATTCTCCTTAGTGAAATTTACAATTATGAGTTATACCTTATAGCAATTGTGGTGATAGTGGACTTTTGAGAGCTTCGGGATGCAAGATAGGCTCTTAAATACCATGAAGTAGCCATCAATGCTCTAGAATCAACTATACAATCCTATCTAACTAACTCTAGTAAACACTAACCTAGAGCCAATGTGATGTTGAGATTATTCTCGACATCTAGAGCATGGAAAATTGTAGGGGCTAATATTCGCATGTGGGATGATTTTCCATGATTTTTCCAAGAAAAAGATTCGTCAAGTTATATTTTTTTCTAAAAATGATTCACCCAAATTTTACAATATAAAATTATTTTACCTTAAAAATCGCCAACATTATATAGAGACTATATATAAATCATCATAAATTTGAATAATTTTACAAATATATCAATAAAATTTTTATAGTTTTCATATTAGGGACTAGTGAGATTCACCAATGTTTTTAAACTTCAATTCTCCATCCTTAAAATTTTCCCTGATCTAGAGGCAATAAAGAATTTGAATGGATATGTAGGAGGCATAGGTTTGGAAGTTGTGTGAGCCTGATGCATCATTTAAGAGGTTAAAATTTTATCTTTCTTCGACCGTGGTAGAGAAACAACAAATCATTATTCATCTCTCTCCTGAATTATTGGTCAACATTTTCTCACAACCAATTATAGGACCTTCAATAGCAATGATGGAAAATAGTGATAGTTCATCATCAACAACAATCAAATATGATATTCCAAAAACATAAGACCTTTAATAGCAGTGATGGAAAAGAGTGATAGTTCATCATCAACAACAATCAAATATGATATTCCAATTTTTTTTTGACTTGGACGATGAAACAAACAATTGTGAAGGTTGGCCTTTTAAGGAGGCCCATTAAATGTGAAGGTTATGAAGAAGATGTGGATTCAAGGAATAGGATAGCAAGAGGGATTGAGATTAAATGAAAAGGAAGGGAATTAGCATAGTATGAAGAACTTGGAAGAAGAAACTTGTTCAAATATTGAAGGTTATCTCTCAATCAAAATCCTATGCAATATTTCCTAAAAGTAGAAAGCATTTAAACTCTAATTGAGAATGCAACTCATTTTTGTAAAAAAATTATCAACTTAATAAAATCCCCATTAAATATTGGTTTTCTTATAAAATATCTATGTCTATGGTGCATTTAATTTCTCTATGGTTAATAGGGTAATATATGCTTGATTATTCATTGTGTGAGTGATTTGGTTTTCTATTAGTTCTTGTTGTTTAAATTTACATCTTATAACACCTTTTAAATTGTGGTAGTGAATCTCCATATTAGCTAGTCTCCATAATTCAAGTTATCTCTTTAAAAGAACTATGTTGGCATCCATAGCTCCATCTCTTATACTTTGATCATTGTTTTGAATTAGTTATCAAACTAATTTTCATTGATTACATGGAATATTTTCCAAATTAGAAATCAAAATTTCCAAATACTACTATGCTAATAGACTCACATAAGTAATACAAAATAAGAGAGATAATTATGCATTGAAGGCGTACAATAAAAACATGAAATTTATAACTTGTAGGAGTTGGTTTGGTTGGGTCATCTAGAGAGATATTAATTATATGCTCTTTGGTGCTCGCAGTTGATTTTATATTCGTGTTTCTTTGCAAGCCAAGAGCAAAGGGTGTAGAGAATCCATCTCTATTTTTCCAACTAGTCCAGATGAATATTTAGTTCCGCATAATCAACACTCTGTACACAAAATTTGAGAGCCATAAACAATTTAGTGTGCCAATATCATTTTAATATCCTAAAAATTTCATTTAAAATTATATATATATATATATATCAAACTATGTATTTACATTTTTGAAAAGAGGTGTGAATCAAATTTAGTATTTTAGAAAAGTAACCCAATCGATATTGCTCCATTTAAAAGTGGAAAATAAACATGGGTGTGTGATATGCATGTGTAGGATTGTGAAATGAAAATATTGTCAAATTCTAATATGCTAGTTGTCTTTTAACTAGCATGTTAACTTGAGATGTGGTAATTTAATCTGCAAAGCATGGTTCAACACTCATATTGGAGGAACCATGAGAGAGAAAGTTAGAATTAGAGCTCAAATTCAGCACTAGATGTGAAGAGGCTCACAGATAGATGATTAAAATCTTTATCATGATTGGTTTTTTTCTAGGCATATATATATATATATATATATATATATATATATATATATATATATATATATATATATATGTATGTATGTATGTAGCTAAGTGCTGACATTTAAGCTTGAAGATGTCATGGCTACTACTCTTGGTAAAAGGTTGGTTTGAAACCTAGTGATTATATGAATATAAACATAGGTTGAATGTATTTTTTATTCCTAGAATATGTGGCTGACATGAGTTCTAGATGTGTGAATAGTAACAGATTAACATACACCAGGCCAACAAGTATATAGTTGACATGGAAAGGTAACAAGTCAATTTGTCTATGCTAATATAACTAATAGTTGGGTGTGTGTGACAGCACATAAGAAGACCCAATCAAAACAAGAAATAAAATTATGGTTAGCAGTCTAGTATAATATAACATGGACTAAGTCCGTCATGAGAAACAAAGGGAAAGTTCCCTCGATAGAGTAGAGACCTTCAGGAGCTTGAAAGATGAGTTGAATAGTTGTAAGGAGAAGAATTAAAGGCTCATTATAAAGAAAAAAAAATAGTCAAGGTTGAAAATAATGTTACTAAAACACCTATCATACATGCAAGATTTATTGTAAAGAGCATCAAACTTTGGAGATATAGGGGAATGTCACAATGACAAAGCCATAAAAGAACATTATCGGGTCGAAGAGAAAATAAATCCAGTTTCGTTTTGGCACCGTGGAGAGGCACATATGAAGAAATATGGTCCTAACGTATAGCGAAAGGGGAAGAATAGTTCATGTAAATTGCAGGCACTTGAACCAACAATTCATAATACAAAAATAGATGAGGGAGCATCCCCTCAAGCTCTCTAAAATACTAAAAAGTTCCTTCTTGAACTATTTGGAGGTATTTTCGAATTTTGAGGTTGTTATAGACCTTGGAAAAGAATCTAACTAAAATTTTGTGCATATATTGGTGATAGACACATTGAACACTAGAACTCAAGGAATTGAATTGCTATGGACTAATGGATGAGGTGTTGAGAGAATGCTTTGTATGTCTATGTTGTTATTATTGGATATAAGTTTTTTTTTTTTTTTTTACACTTTGAATTTGAACATGGCAATGCTACCTTTTGTCATGGTCTTGTATTTCTATTGTGGAATTTTCACTATTTTCATTATTTATTCTTACCTCGTGTGATTTGGTTTGGGTTGGTTTTTTGGGTGTGTGAAAGGAAAGAAAAGGGGCTCATGGGGAAAATCTAAATAAAACTCTCCTGAAATTCAAGGCCTTGATTAAACCCTATGCATAAGATAAATGACATTATAGGGTAGAAGAAGATAATGGACCATCTTGATGGGCCTAGCTGGGTCCACATGAACAAAACGATAGTGACATGACAACTATGAAAATAACATAAGAAGGAAGTTTCCTTAATTGAAATTGTGTATGGATGATATATGTGTGTGTGTGTGTGTATGTGTATTTCATGCCTTCTATGAATATGAGGAAGATGATAAAGTGAAATAAACGTATGAGGATGCTAATCAGTCCTAAAGGTCATTAGTTGAGAACCACCATAGTAGTAAGATAAGTGATTAATCTTTAAAAATATGATCATTTTGTGAATCATATGAAAATATAATTTATACTTACCATGTTTTGGGTAACATAGTGAAGTTACTTAATGGATTCCATGTTGTATGGAACATCGTTGGGAAAGTTGTAGAACCCCTAATCCATCAATTTTATCCTAAAATTTTCCTACTTATAGATTTAAGCATCAATCCAAATGAATGGAGACTGGCAGTAAAATTAAACTTACATAAGTAACTGATTTATGCATAGAAGAATACCTGGAACGAATTTGGTGATTTACTGGGCTGTGGCGCTTTCCGTGGATGCAGCGGACGGGTTACCGAATCAATATTTTCCTCCCAACCAATCTAGAAAACAATCCTAGATTCAGAAGATACCTCTTCTGCCCCTGTGCCCAGAATTCCAAGAACAGTGAAGACTTGCTTCAAAACAATTCATACCACTCACTATTTCCTCAAACAATAGTGTAAAAATTAGCAAAAAAGAATCCTCCCTTCTCCTTCATATTCCTCCCCTTTTATAACTTTGATTCACATCCTTAATTTATGTAGATATTATAGTCATTTATGTAGATATTTACTAAGTCATTTATGGAGATATTATAGAGTCATTTATGTAGATATTATTTAAGTCATTTATGGAGATATTTATAGAGTCATTTATGTAGATATTTTTTGATTAATTATTTTAAGATTAATTTTATTATATTTTGTTTTTAAATTAATTAAATTAACTTTATAATTTTAATCAAATTATATTATTATTTTATTTGTTCACTCAAATATAATTTGTACTTAATTATATTTTGTTTTTCTTGATCAATGCTCTACCACGCATATGTATATAAGAGTGGTATACGTGTTAAGTAGCTAGCTTGATATTTCATTATATCTCGGCGAGATAAAATGCATTATGATATTCAATTCGTTACCCTAACTTAGATATTCTCAGTACTAGCAAGTATGTATACTAGTGTAGTGTATGTGATGTATGCATGTGTAGCTATCATATGCGTACGTCATATACATGCTAATATTATTTTTCTTATAAATTGGAATGGGTCTTTACATAATTCCTTCCTTTGGAAAAATTCGTCCCGAAGTTAGGATTTTATATAATCACATCAATAATTGCGTTAGAGATTAGGGTGATTGTGTAAGGTTTGTACTTTAAGATTGACTTTCTGTTTGAATATGTATGTATTTGTAATTTAATTGTTACTTTCCGTCTCAACCGAGTCTCCAAGCTATTCTAGAACCATCCTATCCTCCCTAATCTCTTCTGCTCCAATCCTATCCGTCCTCTACAGGAGTATGCCATGACATCAGTTTTACTGATCCAACCATTCATAGACCTTAAGGGCGTCAACTTCAATCACATCGACTTAATTTACCAGTAGGCATCCAGAAGTCATCATCACACGTCTTGGGGAGCGTGACTCACACAGTCCTCCCATGAATCCAGGTTTTGGAGGATAAACGGTGGGCAACACCTCCACCCCTCCTAGTAGGACCAGGGTCAACACCTTATCATGGAACCTCATGGAGTCTCAACTCTTCTTGGAATTCTGTCATCACGTGATTGATTCGATAATGATGTGTTCTGCAAGGTAAACACTTGTATACAATCTACAATGTAAACACTCATACACACATTATATCATATGCATCCATATATTCAATACAATTTCTCACTAGATAACAACTCCTGTATAGTTCATACATGTTGTCATCTATGATACAATATATTTAGCCATTTTCAGTCTATATACTAATATGTTTAGATTTCATATTGAAAATGTAGTTACTCTTCTATTTATATTCCTTCAATCATATTGAGATGCAGAATTGAAAAGAAATGATAGATAGCCCTATTTATAACATAATCTACGATCTAGATTTCATATTCCCGCAATGTTAATTTAAATGACATATTGCATATTGGTATCCATGCACTAGTAAATTTATGCAAATAACATATATCCTGTATCAATAGAGTTAAGTGACATCATATCTTTATGGGTATCCATGTACCAGCAAAGTAAAACTCATATTTACGTGATATTTCAAAATAGGGTCTCAAGTATCAAAATAGAGTAGTGATATACATATAAGATTTCCAGTTTCTCAAAATTTAGCATAAGTTGGGGTATTTTTGGCAAATGGTCTCAGCATCTTCCCAAATCGCCGATCCAGGACTATATTTGTCCCATTGGACTTTAACTTGGTCTATCAGTAGGTTCCTGAGCAGTCGAACCCTACGTCCCCGTATACATAATGGTTCAACTGTAATGGTTCTCTCGTCTGATACCTGCAGTTCCTTCCATTGAAGATTATGAGATTTGTCAGCAATAAAGTGTCTTAAGGTAGATACATGAAATACATTATGAATTTGTGTAAGTGGGGTGGTAGTGCAAGACGATAGGCGATGGGTCCAACATTTTTCAAGACCTTGAACGACCCAATAAAGCGGGGTGATAATTTTGTCCTTTCCCAAACCAAATGGTGCTCTTATTTGGCCTTATGCTGATGAAAACCTGATCTCCTACTACATCGTTTTTATATGTCCTGTGAGCATCAGCATAACTTTTTTTGTCTATCCTATGCCTCTTTCAATCGTTTCCTAATCAGCTTTACCTTTTCCTCCATCTCTTGGATCAATTCTATCCCAACTGTTTCTTGGTCTTCTAACCTATCCCAACTTAATGGTGTTCTGCAACGTCTCCCATATAATGATTCAAATGGTGGCATCCTGATTGAATTGTGATAACTATTGTTGTATGAAAATTCCACTAAGGGTAAGTACTTTTCCCAGCACGATTGTTGGTCCATAACATACATTCTTATCATATCTTCTAGTACTTGATTTACCCTTTTTGTTTTCCCGCCAATATCAGGATGATAAGTTGTACTTAAATTTAACTGATTTCCTAAGGCTGATTGCATACAAGTCCAAAATCTTGACATGAATCGAGAATCTCTATCTGATATGATTTCTTAGGTACTCCACAAAATCTAATAATTTGATTTATGAACACCCGAGCTACATCAATAACTTTGTAAGTATCTCTTATAGGGATAAAATGGGTACTTTTTGTTAATTTATCTACCACAACCAAAATGGCATTATGCTTTTGTTGTGTAAGGGGCAGCCCAACGATAAAATCCATAGAAATTATTTCCCACTTGGTCATAGGAATGTCGTGATGTTGTAGGAGACCTGTTGGGTGACAATGATAAGCTTTTACCCACTGACATTCAAGACACTTAGTGAAAAATTGGACAATGTCGTTTTTCATGCAAGTCCAGAAGAAGAGTCTCTTAGTGTCAGCATACATTTTCTTTACACCAAGATGTGAACAATACACTGCCCTGTGGGCTTCCTTCAGGATGGTGTTTCGGATATCTCCACTATCTGGTATATACATCCTTCCATGAAATCATAAAATTTCGTCTTCTTCCAGATCATATCCTTCGAACTTGGGTTCCTTTGAATGGTTGCTATCAAGCCCTGACCTTAATTTTAAGTACCAACTATCTCTTATGAGATGCTCTAGTACTTGATCTCTTAATTCCACCTTGATAGGTATGAGGGAAAATATTGGAGGCCTTCTACTTAAATTATCTACTACTACATTATCCTTCCCTTTTATATATGAAATCTCAAAATAATTTTCACCTAATAATTCACTCCATCGTCTTTGTCTAGCATTCAAGTCTCTCTGGGTGAACAAATATTGTAAACTTTGTTGGTCACTTTTAAGCACAAATTTTATCCCTACCAAGTAATGTCTCCATATCTTTAATTCTAGAACCACTGCAGCTAACTCTGAATCATGTGTAGCATAAATTTCTTCATGGAGCTTTAATTTTCTTGAAGCATATGCTATTACACCTCCTTCCTGCATTAATACTGCACCTAACCCCTGTTTAGATGCATCGGTACACACAGTAAAATCTTTGTCCATATTAGGTACTCATAAAATTGGTGCACTAGTCAATAATATTTTAAGTTCGGAAAATGCTTTATCACATTCCTCAGTCCATTCATACCTAACACCTTTGCGCTGGAGGGTTGTGATCGGCTTTGCAATTTTGGAGAATCCTTCCACAAACCTGCGATAGTAACCTACTAAAACCATAAAACTACACACTTCATGTGCATTCTTAGGTATCAGCCACTCCCTGATTGTATTTACCTTTTTAGGATCTATAGAGATCCCTTCACCAAATATGATATGACCTAAGTAACGAATTTCCTTTTGAAAGAAAGAAAATTTGGATAATTTTCCATATAACTTATGTTCTCTGAGGCAAGATAATACTATTCGAAGATGCTCTTCATGCTCCTTCTCATTCTTAGAGTAAATGAGAATATTTTCCAGGAAGACTTGCACAAATTGATCGAGATACTTGCAGAGAACGCTATTCATAAGGTTCATGAATACTGCAGGTGAAATGGTGAACCCAAATGGTACCATAATGAATTCATAATGTCATAAATGAGTTCAGAATGCAGTCTTAGAAACATCACTTTATTTAATCCTTAGCTGATAATAACCTGGTCGCAGATTGATCTTTGAAAACACTGCAACTCCTTTCATATGGTCAAAAATGTCATCAATGCGAGGCATTGGATACCTATTCTTTACAGTAGCTCGATTTAAATCTTGATAGTCCACACACAGTCACAATGAACCATCTTTATTCTTGAAAAAGATTACAGGAGCACCCCAAGGTGAAATATTGGGTCGAATGTGCCCTATATCTAATATTTCTTTCAACTGTATTTGTAATTCTTGAAGTTAAGGAGTTGTCATTCTGTAAGGTGTTTTAGATATTGGTTCTGTACTAGGTTTCATTTCTATTGTGAGGTCTAGCTTTCTTTTAGGAGGTAGTCCTGGTAATTCCTTTGGAAAAACATCCAGAAATTCTGATAGAATCGGATACTGTTCTAAGGATGGTCCTTTCTCCTTTCTTACTTCTTGAACTGCACATACCTGAAAACCTTTCTTTAAGCAATGTTTCATTTGCATTGTTGACATGAAGCATAAGGATACTTTCCTTTTAATACCTTGGATTTTGATTGTCTCTCCCTCGTCATTCATACAAAGTATTGTTTTCCCAAAACAGTCTGCACATGCTTGATGAGATTCTAACCAATCCATTCCTATCACTAGGTATTAAGTTCCAAGGGTTGTGACATATACTTTTAGTTTGGTCGAACAGACTCCTAGATCAACTTTGCAATCCTCAACACTTAGTTCTACTAGTTAAAGTTCTCCTGAAGCCATTTCTACCTATCTGAAATCATTTTGCTGGCAAGCTTCCAACCCACATTTATTTAATGTATATGATGAAATAAAACAATCAGTAGCGCTAGTGTCAAATAAAATTTTGAGTTTTATTTCGTTGATTGTACTTGAAGATTCCACTACTGTGGATTGATGTGCTTCTTGGTTGTTGTTGACAACGACATGGATTCTATGATTGCCTTGGGTATTTGATGATGGTCCTTTTCCTGCCCTCTGTGAGATATCCAAACAATCATGCTGAAAAATAGGTCCTCCACATCCCCAACAATCAACGTGGGTTGGCCCCCCTGATTCTGGTTGTGAATTTCTAGACCAGGAGCTCTGTCCCCTGGTGCCACTTCCTCTCCCATTCCTTCCCTTATTACTAGTCCCTCGAGATTCCCAAGGACTAATTTCTGATGATTCAGCAGCTATATATTAATCGTCATGGGAGCTCCTACTCCTACTCCTCTTGGGGTAAACCTGTTACCATAAGGAGTTGGTCTCGAGCTACTTCCTCTGAATAAATTTCATGGAGCCTTTCCTATAAATCCCTACTATGATGATTTTGCTGGCCTGAAATCCATTTTAATCCCTAGATGTTCTTCTGCATAGCGTGCACATTCAACTGCCTTTGCCACCACTGATGGCTTCCACATTCTTACCATGGCCCTGATTCGAGGATTTAATCCATATATGAAACACTTGGCTTGACGTTCATTTGTATCAAGATAAGGAACATATTTTACAGGCTCCATAAACTTTATCTTGTATTCTTCCACGATGTTACTACCCTAGATTAGTGTATGGAATGCTCCGGCTTGTTGCTCTTGAAAGAAACATGGTAAGTATTTTGCATGAAATCGGTCCTCAAACAGCTCCCAAGGAACGATGTCTGATGTGAGATGTAGTTGCTTTTCTATATTTCCCCACAAAATCAGAGCATTCCTTCTGAGTTGAAATATAGCGATATTTGTTTTAGAGGTATAATAATATTCTCTTAGTGTGAAACATCTTATCATTCCTTCTAACCATGCTTCGGCATGTTCTCCAGCTCGTCCTCCTCAAAATTTTGAGATTTTAATATTTTGTAGTTCCCTGGAAATATCTTCCCTAGGTGGCTGATAATCATAATCTTTAGGATTTTCCGAATGTCTTTCCTCCAGGTTATACCAGGTTATAGGAAAAGTGTTAGAATGGTTTGTGAGACCAAGCCATCACAACAGATCTAAAATACCTCCAAGGGAGAACAATGACATGACTACAGATCTCATGTCTATGATATTGGGCTTCTAGGTGAAGCAAAGTTGGGAAATTAAAATGTTTGAGTATACCTCATGGGAAACTATATGTTGTGACACAGGTGAAATGATGGAGCTAAGAGATTAGAAGGGAGATTTTCATGATGGTATTGTGGCTTGTGGCACTTTGTTAATCTCATGGGAGAAATTCATAACTGGTACCTTAACTATAAGAAATGGTGACAGTGAATGATGTGGTTAGGAGTATCCCACGCATCTATGCAACATCCGAAAATAGGCAGGCCAATCACCAAGCCTCGGTGATCGAAATGGAAGGTACAACTAATAACTAGTTTGTTTCAATTTTCATTAACCCTAGCTAAATTTTAGTTATGTAAGTTTGCAAGTTGCAGAAAAGTGTGTGTTGCAGAATACATCCCATGAAAAATCCTGGTTATTCCAACTAGAAATGGGGACTAAGAGGAAAGTCGAGGATGTGGTGAACTCATGCCCAATTGTGATAAACAACATGACTACATATGAAAAATTGAATGTGCTACCATTGGATTCATATGAAATTCTAATTAGCATGGATGGGTTAGCATCCCACGGAACCAAGGTTGACTATTATAGCAAGTTTATGGAGTGTCTCAGTGAGGAAGGGGAAGGATGATGTTGTAGGGAAAGAGAAAAATCATGACGATTCAAAAAATAACTATGCTACAATTAAAGAGGTGCAGTAGGAAGGGGTGTGAACTATATGCTATCCAAGTGACCACTGAATCATAGGCAGAGAGAAATGGAATTAAAGAACACCCAATAATAAAACAATTCAGTGATGTATTCCCTGAAGAGATTCTAGGACTATTGCTAAGGATGGAAATCAACTTCTCAATTGAATTATTACCAGGTTCGACACCAGTCTCAAAATTTCCACATTGTATGAGTACATTGGAGCTAGCAGAGATGAAAAGAAATTAAAAGAGATGTTGGACAAAGGAATTATCATACCCAACTTATCACCTAGGAGCACCTCTATTATTTTTAAATAATAAGGATGGCACATTGAGACTCTACATCAACCTCAAGTAGATAAAAAATGCCATGATAAAGAATCAATATCCTTTGCCAAGGATTAATGATATGTTTGACTAGTTGAGTGGAAAGGCGGTATTTTTTAAGATAGACTTGAGGTCTAATACCATTGGGTGCGCATTAAATATGAAGACATTCACAAGACAACTTTTAGAAAAAGGTATGGACATTGTGAATTGGTGGTGGTGCCATTTTGGCTCACAAACACCCCAACAACATTTATGTGTTTAATTAATAACGTTTTCAATCCATATTTGGACGTGTTTGTATTGATTTTTTTCAATGACATGTTGGTTTACTAGAAAATGATGAAGGAACATGAATAAAACTTGGAAATAGTGTTGCAATTGATGAGAAAGCACAAGTTCTACACCAAACTGAACAAGTGTGAATTTTATAGTCACAAGTTCAGTACTTGGGACATATTGTCTCCAAAGAAGGAGTCGTAGTGGATCTAGAGAATAGTAAGGCCATTATGGAGTGGCCTAATCCTTAGAACGTGGTAGAAGTCATATCCTTCATGAGTTTGGTTGGATATTACCAAATATTCATTTAGAATTTCTCCAATATTGGACACCCAATCATGGCATTGCAAAGAAAATGATATAAATTTCAATGGAAAACACAATATGCAACTAAGTTTGAGCAGTTAAAATGTATACTCACACATGTATCCATATTGAGAATAGTAGAGCCAAAAAATAATTTTATGGTAAACAAAAATGCCTGCAAGGAGGGGCTTGGTGGAGTCCTAATGTAAGGATGATAAGTGGCATGTTATGAATTGAGAAAGTTGAATGACCATGAGAAAAACAATGTCACCCATGACTTAGATTTGGTAGCTATAGTGCATGCATTAAAAATGTGGAGGGACTATTTCCTTGGAAGGAAATTTATATTGATGTCATATCATGGAAGGCTAAGGTATCTATTTGATCAGCCTAAACTGAATACAGGACATGCAAGGTGGCTATCCTTGATTAGTGAGCTTGATTTTGCAATAACATATATCAAAGGAAAGTAAAACAAAGGGGTAGGTGCACTCAACAGGAGGATGCAAGTAGCTCTTTTGGAAGCTATCAGTACTTGGGAAATTTACATTAAATAAAAGATTAAATAGGGAATGCATAAGGATTAGCACTACCAACAAGTGAGAGAATAGTTGCAACAAGAGCCAAAGGGAACATTGAGGAAGAAATACTACCTCACAGAGGATGACATGTTGAAATTAAAAGGTGATATATACCATGCAAGGGCTACTTGAAGAAGCTCATCTTTGACGAATTTCATAAAATACCATATTCCAGTGATCCTGTTTATCAAAAATGATAACATCCATGAAAAATATGTAGTATTGGTCAGGCATGAAAAAGTATATGGTTGAGTACATTTCCCACTATTTGAAGTGGCAATAAGTGAATATGGAGTGTAGGCATCCAGCAATATTGTTGCATTAACCAATCCCAATTCCACAATGGAAGTGGGAATTCATTTTCATGGAATTTATCAATGGGTTTGCAAGGACATATAGGCAATATGATTCCATAATGGTGGTGTTAGATAAGAGAAAGGCGGATCACTTTGTAGCTATCAATTCCACCCACCATGAAAGTGAAATTGCCCAGATATTCATAAAATGAATAGTTAGATTGCATGGAGCACCCAAGAAGATTATCTCGGATAGGGAAGTTGATTTCACACCAAAATTTTGGAAAGCATTGTTTGTTGGTTTTGGGATAGAGTTAGCCTTTAGCACAATGTACCATCCTCAAACTAATGGGCATACTGAAAGAGTAAACAGAGTGTTGGAATACATTATGAGAATGTATGCCATGCACGAGCCTAAGAGGTTGCAAGAGTTCCTACCTTCAATAAAATTGTCTTATAACAAGGGGTACCATGAATCATTTAAGATGAGTCCTTTTGAGGATTTGTATGGTACAAAATGAAATTATACATGTATCAACTAGATTGATCCAGTGAACATAGTGCATATTGGACCTATTATGTTGAAGGAAATTGAACAAGAAGTAATTGTTATTAGGTAGCAATTGAAAATAACTCAATTATGTAGAATAAAATGCACAAAGAGTTTCAAGTGGGGGAGCATGTTTTCCTCCGCATTGGGCTAAGGAAATTTTCATTAAATATTGGATCTTATGCTAAGTTAGCACCAATATTTTGGGGGCCATTTAAGAACTTGGAAAGAGTGGAGCGAGTGGCATATGGATTAGCTTTTCAACCCACAATGAAATCACATGACGTTTTCCATATTTCTTTTCTTATAAAGTATGTAAATTATCTAATTGGATATTGGTGGACACCCGCCTATTCCACTTCGACCCACAACACTATTTCCTTTCATTTTTGTAATTTATAGCACAATTTACTATTTTTTGCAGTTTTTTGGGTCCTGAACTTCTAGAGTCATTTTGAGGCCATAAACAACGTTATTTTTTAAAATGGATATACCCACAGCCTAAAATAGGGGTATGAAATCGAAATTTTTTGTCCTTAGATATATATTTCTAATGAGGTATTATACTCGCCAAATGGAGATTGTATGCCAAAGTTATGACCTTGGGAAGTTGATGTGCCAATTAACCCCAACAGGGCCCACAAAATCTTGTCGCTTCATCTCCTAGGGTTAGGTTTTTGGATGTTTAGAGTTTTCCAATCTTTCTTGATCATAAGAAGGTCTACGAGCCTCATTGTAAGACACTTCAAGAGGCATGTAGTCATCACATCTCTTCTCCAAGATAAGCTATCATCGACCCAACTAGTTTGTTTCTATTATGTATGCAAACAATTTTTATTTGTTAATTGAAGTTATATTTCACTGTATATTTGTGTTTTGGTTTTAATTTGTATTTCATTTAATTCCTTCATAAATATGTATTAGTGGTATCAGAGCAGTCTGATCTTTCTCTGTTTTTTTGTGCATGCCCCCAACAAGGTCAGGGTATAAGGAGTTGAGACTTGAATCGGTTGAACCCTTGTCACACCATCCTCGCCAACCTCGATGACCTCCCATGAAAGAAGAAAATAAATATGAGGAAATAGTAGATCCTTTTAAAATATTTCTTGAATAAGCCCACGAGTGATAAAGGAATGAGATGATGGACTTTTTTTCCCAGATCCTTCAACAAGTATCAACGGGAAAAACATATTCATCCAGCAGTCACTTCGGAGGTACTTCACACTTTAAGGTACAATTTAACTTTAGCATTTCTATATTTTAAGAAAAATAGATGAAAATGTCTTGGATATATAGTTAAATATTCTAGAAGGATATTTTTTGGTCCATAATTTTTCTGGTAGGAAAAAGATTACTTTTTCACTCCTGAAATTCGCCCCCCATGTCAAGGACTAGTGGGAAACTTACTATGATTGGAGGGACAAGGAGCACTGTTTTCAGTCTCACCCTCTTGGATTTCTTTCTGATATGTTTCCAAGGAATAAAATTACCTTGTTAGAAGCTATGAAGACAAGTACATAAAGTGGACCACACTATGGCAGGGAAAGGACCAAGATGTGTCATAGTTCTCAAAAATTTTACATACCCTACACACGAAGTTGGGTATCAAGGATTCTAAGTTTCATTTCATACTTAAGTACCATGGCTATCTGCACAAAATCATTCAAGAATAAATGAAGTTCCTAAACATTTCCTCGCTTGGTGCAGCGTACTGATATGATGTGAGGATCAAGCAAAAATTTTAACAGAAGAAGTGAGACTTTGGATTTGAAAATTCGAAGTAGGGAAACAGTACCTCCAAACTACAAAACAAAATATAGAGCCAAGGTACCTCCAAAGGCATGCTTGCTTGAAGGAACGAAAATGTGCTCGAACGTATGCTCTGAACATTTTATTAGACACATGGATTGTTTTTCTACAACCAGTAGAAGTTAGTAAGAAACCACCACCCTCAACTCTAGGAGTGAGTACAACAGTTTTAGTATTTAAAACAATAGTAGAGACTGAGCTAAGAGTCATCGCACATCTTCTTATGATGAAGGATATTATAATGAATAGTTGCAGGTTGTTGTTGTAGTAAGAGATGAGCATTTAAGTTCATTTTCTCTGATTGCATGTGTTGCACCTGGGGAAATTATACCTTTTCTTTCAATGTTGTTTTCTGAAATAATCAGAGCATATGTGTACGAGTTGATACCACTCCTATTATAGAAGAACTTCATTGGCTTCTTTTAATATCTGGGCATGTCCTTGCTGACTCTAGTGATGGAGAGACTCCATTGGTTCCAAAGACAATACAAGTTCAATTTTTGGATATAAGAGAGTCGAAGAATCATCCAGTAGCGGTTCTATCTCGATGCATTATTTATTTGGAAGAACAATGTTTGGATTCAAATATGCGAGAAGAAATTTTTAGTACTAAGCTAATGGAGGCAGTGGTATGGTTTTTTGCAAGGTGGAGTAGTACATATTTAATGCCACTTGATGCTGTTAGGGAACCAAATTATACACCTGGTAAGGAAGGTGAAAGGAATCCTAAAACACAACTTGGAAGGAGTGGTATTCTAAATGTATTTGGAGAAGAAAAGCAAGGGAAAGTTTTTCTTGGAAATCTTGTTCGCATTTCCATTATTCCAATGACTTTATGGCCTGGAGAAAGAAATATATAGGAAATCATAGGTTTCCAACTTCTACCTACCTCGGCTCGACGATGAAATATATGTGTTCTCCTTGTAACACTGAATCAATGGAAAATATTTTCAAAAGCCTTTGCAAATGAAATAAACTTGTTTCTGTTACCACCATGTCTTCAATAATCACTTGCATAGACTCTTTGCTGCTATATTTGGGGTATGGGTGGTATATGTCCCTACATCAGGCCACATCATAAGTTTTCCATCCGTTTCCTGATAAGCCACCAACCAATCATCCCCGACACTGTGCTGCTATCAGCTATCATGTATTTTATTTCCGCATCCTGACACCTGTCTAAATTCGTATTCCGTTGATGTTTCTTTTGTTGACCCTCGAAACATTAAACCCCATCCCATTTGTTGTGTTATTAACCATAAAAATTATTACCATTTGATTCATAATAAACTTTATTATGTCTATTAAAATATATAATATATTCTATAGTAACATTTTAATATATATGTGTGTGCGTGTGTGTGTGTAGTATGCAATTAAAAAAAAAGTTCTAAAAATATATATATAATGTAGAGTACATATAAGACGATGAAAATATATGTCTAAATGACTTGGGCACGTGAAGAAAATTTCAACGATTAAGCTTTTAGGTTCAATCTATTTGAAGAGAGTGGCAATGTTATGAATATAATTTAGAAAAAATTAAATAAATGCAAGTAAATAATAAATAATAAATAATCATAGCTATATTTTAAATATTCATTAGTTAAAATGGAAATTCTTGTCTAAAAAGACATGTCGATTCATGAAGGGGCACCTACCTAGATATATAAGTGTACCCTCATAGTAACATTCAATCAATATTTGTACATTCATCTTATTAATAAAACATTATTTACAATATATGGTGTATTTTACATTTAAGGCACAAACCACTATAAGTTTTGTCGCTTTAGGTGTTGTGGCCATTCGAGCCCTGGAGATAATATATATGGTAAGAGAATATATATATGTATTCTTAGGAACGTACTAGATTGAACCTTAATCTATGGTAAAAGAATATATATATATATATGTATGCTAAAATATATAACATGTTGTTATGAATAATTGCATAGAGTAAATTAAATTAATTTTTTTATTATGGAGGTTTTACTTAGGTTAAAGTTAGTATATGTGACATGTAGTTTAACTTATAGATGAAATAAAAAAAATTACTAGAATTTTCTAAAACCTGGTAATACAATTTCAAGATTTTTTGTTGTTTAAAATACTTTTTGAATGCATAAATGGATTCACCACCCTGAAAAACCTATAAGACACTGGAATTATGCAGGTTAAACAACTTAAAATCAAGTTTTAAAAAATCTCTATCAAATTTTGATTAAAATTAACCAAAAAAATGTCATAAAAAAGGACATTTCGTCTTTAGACTAGGCCTTATATAAATATTTTAAAACTAAAGAATATATATATGTATGCTTAGGAACATACTAGATTGAATCCTAATCTATGGTAAAATTATATATATATAACATGTTGTTATGAATAATTGCATAGAGTAATTTTTTTTTTTTAATGGAGGTTTTATGTAGGTTAAATTTAGTATATGTGACATTTAGTATATGTGAACTGTTCATTAGAATCTCCTTCATCATAATAATATGTGTGGCAACTCTTAGCTCAGTCTCTACTATTGTTTTGAATACTAAATTTGTTGTACTCACTCCTAGAGTTGAGGATGGTGGTTTCTTACTAACTTCTACTAGTTGCAGAAAAACAATCCATGTGTCTAATAAAATTTCCAGAGCTTCTTGGCTCCATGTCTCCTCCTCTTCATGATACCCCAAATTAGTTTTTATACCTTCGCAAGTCAAGCAGGATAATAAACTGGGTGTACTCAAATGCCTTGAATAACCTTTGAGTCTTTGATCAAATATAGTGGGATCAGTCAAAATTTCTACAAAAGACAATTCATGGCAGCTATCAATAAACTCAATCTCACTTTTTCCAGAATTAATAGTTGATATCACGACATCCACAGGATCAATCTATGTCATAATTCCAAAAAAAAAAAAAAAAAATCATTGCAAGTTTTTCTCTTGTGCTTGACCACTGCCTCACGTGAAGATACTTCCATTCAAACAACAGAATTTATAATAAGCTTCCGACAAGAAACAGCAAGAGGAGAATCCATTGAACCCCCATTTTTTGAGCTATGTTGTTGCAACATTGAATAGAACTCCAGAAACCAGTTAACATTGTTTGGAGATAGTAAAATATCATGCCAAGTAAGTCCTTGGCTACACCAAAAAAATTTCAGTGGATTTCTTACATGCAATTTCATGCCCCATAGAAGTTAAGAAAATATTTGTTCTGTTCTTCCCAATAATCATCGAGCCTTCATGAGCCCTTTCAAACCGAATTCTATGTCCATCAAACATGTAGTCATCTCTGCCTTTGATTGCATCCTATGCATCTCGATAATTACCAAACTCAATGAAGAAATAACTGGGTGGATGTGGTGTAAAATTCAAATCAATATATATGATTCACCCATAATTGTAAAACAGATCTTCAATCAAATCATTTGAAAGTTCATCCACAAGTAGCTCCCCTTTCTCATCCATATCTAACCCCACAAATGATTAGGTTGTACAAGAACCTTTGCAGTTTTCAATTACCTTAGTATTAATAGACAACAAATGACTTGTGTGATTGAAAATATTTGCGGATGGTGCTTCAAGATGGTGCTTCAATTGATTTTTTTTATTTGTTGTACTTGTTGCAATGCTTCCTTTAAAAATTTAAATTTATGATTTTCACTTAATTCCATGATTTCCAGGACCTAAAATTAGTGACATATTTGTGCAGCAGATAACGTCCAAAGGTTCGAATGGCTCTGAAACCATTGAAACAAAAAATGTTATAGTTGTTTGTGATTTAAATGTAAAATGTAAAATGTATTGTAAATAATATTTTATTAATAAGATGAATGTACAAATATTGATTGAATGTTACAATGACGGCTTCTCTGAAACCATTGAAACAAAAAATGTTATAGTTTTTTGTGATTTAAATGTAAAATGCAAAATGTATTGTAAATAATATTTTATTAATAAGATGAATGTACAAAGATTGATTTAATGTTACAATGAGGGTCTGCTTATATACCTAGCCAGGTGCCCCTTCATGATTGGACATGTCTTTTTAGACATGCCTTTCCATTTTAACTAATGACTATTTCAAATATAACTACAATTATTTATTATTTATTATTTACTTTCATTTATTTAATTTTGTCTAAATTATATTCATAGCATCCCCTTTCAAGTGGGCATGGGATTTCAACCATTGTGTCACATTGATGTCGCAATGCCTCTTGCAAATACACAAGTATAATTTGCACACGTTCATTCCAAAGTCGTTAAAGTCACAAGGTTTATTTAATATATCCAACACATATGATAGCATTTTCATGATATCCTAGATAAAGCCTATTCCAAGTACAAATAACTTCATGATATACATTGTGTGTCACAAAATTTTCAAGTGGGTGACAAATTTTGGATGCATTTATAGAAGGAACGCCTTATCGAAGCCCATCAGAAGCTTTGACCACTGTGATATGGGCCTTACACCATCACCAAGGTTGTGGGTGAAAATCATTTTGAGCTCAAAATTCCCGCATTCCTTGGCCTACACCTAGAGTTCAATGTGGACTGCCTCTGTCCATACTTTCCACCATTGATTGACACATCAGAAATTGTTGAGCCGCTAAAACCAAGAAATCTCAACCCAAATTACATTGAATAGGCCATGATTGATCAAATTACGGACACACAAATTAAGAACATTCACGAACATAGGATCCAACTATGTCGAGTTTTCAAAGCTGGCGACCTCCTACACCAAGGCAACTGGCTCACCAAGGACCAAGCTCAACAGAATTTTCCCCATCTCATGGAGGCAGTCAATGAAATGGTGACCATTTATTCCTAAGGGAGGATGATTGATAAAAGTGGATATTGGTGTCCATGCACCTATTCCACTTGGACCCCCAACACTATTCCCTTTCAGTTTTGTAATTTCTAGCACAATTTACTAATTTTGGCAGTTTTTTGGGTCCTGAACTTTCAGAGCCATTTTGAGGCCTTAAAGGACATTATTTTGGAAAATGGGAAGAACCATAGTTTACAATAGGCATCAATAGTCAAAAGTAGTTTTCCTCAGATATATATTTCTAAGGAGTTATTATACGTGCCAAATGGAGATCGTATGCCAAAGATACGACCCCGAAATTTTTATGTACCAACTATCCATAACGAGGCTCACAAAATTTTGGCACTTCATCTCCTAGGGTTAGTTTTTGGGATGTTTAGAGTTTTTCGTTGTTTCTTGATGATAAAAATGTCTGCAAGACTCATTGTAACACAATTCAGGAGGCATGTACTTGTCACATCTCTTGTCAGAGATAAGCTACCATCGCCTAGCTAGTTTGTTTCTCTTATGTGTGTAAAATTTTTTCAATAGTTTTTATTTATTAATTGAAGTTTTGTTTCATTTTATCTCTTTGTTTTGGTTTGAATATGTATTTGATTTTGTTCCTTCATAAATCTAGATCAGTGCATGATGTTAATCGTGTTATTGATTGGTCTATGATACACGTGGAATATGAGGGAGAATTCCAGCCAAAGCCACTATGCATTCTAGATTAGAGGAATATCACACTCTAGAATTGATTAATTGAGCATTTCAAGGTGCAGAAAAGGAAATTCGGACCATATGAAGCCACTTGTGAAGTGGTTGAGAAAATGAGGGTACCTTACCCATTTTTGTTTACTGATGGGCCTCGAAAATAGATACAAATTAAGGCCCATCTAACCTTTCCTAGGAACCTTTATACTTTCCTTCTACACTTAATAATGTAATTTTAGCTTTAATATGTTCTTAGGAAGGTTTAGAGATGATTTGATTAATATGTTCCCAATATTATTTATTTTGGAGAATATTGGGAAAATTTTAAAGATCTGCAAAACAAGAGAATTTAGGGACCTACTCCTTGCTATAGGATAGACTAGGATTGGATAATAAATAAATAAAAATTATGGAATTATTGAACAAATTCTAAAGATCTGTTGAATGAGAAAAACCATGGATTTGTTCCCTACTACAGGAGAAGATAGAAGTCGACATTTAACTAAGATTCATGTTGTTGGGGACCAAATACACTTCTTGAGGGATTTTGGAGGGGAAAGTAGTCCTCCTTTCAAGGATACTACTTCCCCATCAATTTTCATAAGTATTAATTAAAATTAGCCTCTAGGGGTTATAGATTTTTGGTGTTTTTGTGAAGAAAACTTGTTATTTAATGGTTCTACTTTAATTTCCAAAATGGATGTACTTGAATTTATTTTAATAGTGAAGTTTAGTTTCATTTTAAGCTTCTAAGGCTTGGTTTCCCTTATATGACCCTAAGTATCCTTGGGCTTGGCCATCCCAAGAGCCTCAAATCCCTACTATGTATTTTATTTCTCTTCTTTCTAACATTTATTTGCTTGGTTACATTTATCATTTCTCTACTTAGTGTTCATGCTTCATTCATTGTAGGTTAGATTGATTAAATGATTGAAATGTGTTTTTATTTTTAGGTTGTTTAGATAATAAATATTATGATTCATCACTAACATATCTTATTGAATACATTTTCATCATTGGATTACGTAGATTAGTTTTCTATTCATTATTATGAAATTTATGGTTTTACTAGTAAATTTATGTTGAATTTTAACACATGTTAATGAATATATTTTGAGTTGATTCGACTTGGATTGAATTATAAAAACATTCAACTTAATAACAAAATTTACCCCATAAAATTTTCACTTGATTGGCTTAGGAATATGGCAGGTTAACTTGACAGACATACTTGTTGGAAGTTTCCTGTAGCATAACATAGTTTCCTGTAGCAGTCTATTTTGGAGCTTCTTTGTTGCCCATATTCACCTCAAACTCATCGTATAAGTTTATTTATGTCTTATAATAGCCTATGAATGCTTTGAGACCACTTTAGTTGAGCTTATCCTTCGTTAGGTCACCATTTAGCTTATGTAATGCTTTCTTCTTGAATGCTGATTTATGCAACTATTCTAGATTTCATTTCTTGCAATTTACTTTCAGCAAAGTGTGATTTCTTTCCTATAAGGGTAATCTAGGACTCTAATTTTCTAAAAATTAAAATATATTTCCTTTACCATCATTTCCTTTCCAGCAAATTTGAATAGGTTTTCTTATTTCTATTTACTTTTTTCAATCTTAGGAATGGAAACTTGACTAATTCACTGCTCGCTTGAGTGTTTCATTGCCTTATTTCACCTTCATAAAAGGGAGTCATACTAGGAAGAGGAAGGTGTTTACTGCACATACAATGTTGGCCCCTCTTAATTTTGTATGAAACCTAGTTTTATAGTTAAATGAGGCTCCTGGGGTTACATCAATCGTGTTGCAATACTAGCAGATCGCTTACTGTGTCGGAATCAATAGCCAACTGGCCGGTACAATGACAAAAATAAAGGGGAAGGGAAGTTTGATCCTCCGTAAGAGAAATATAATTGAAACGAATAAGATCTCACCTCTATCCATCCCATCATGGCAGACACTCACTCAAATCGAACTTTGGGCTTTACGTCAATGAATGCACTTACATAAATAATAATAATGGCAGCAAAGGAGTGTGAAATTCATGAGTATGAGAAGCTTTTTTCTCCTCTATGTGTTTTTGAAGAGTAGAGCTAATAACCCGACCTTACCCACCAGACCTTGGGTGTTATTCATGAGGCAGGTAACTCAATAATTAATGGGTGACTAGTTTCATTTAAATACCGCAATTAGGAGCTAGCAACTACAGACAGGGGAGATGGGAACTGGGAATTACTTGAAAGGAGTACTACTTTAAGGAAGCACTACCTTTATTAGGAGCCATCATTTATTGTTTAATTAATGTAAATAAATGCAAGGATTTATGTATATAAATTTGATCACCATTGAATTTTGTGTTTGGTATAGAGCATCATTGAATTTTTTGTTTGGTATAAAGCATGTTTGGATTGTGTTCAGGTATAGAACATTGATGATGGTGTTATTATAAGGGGGTGGGGTTTGTAACAACCTTTTTTTCCATCTTTCTTGTAAACATTGCTATGAATTTTAATTCATGTAAATATTGTGGAAATGTAAACACAATGACTGGCTAAGAGTAGTGGACACATATTCACAATTTGGGGAGGAGTTACTTGGGAATTTGTTAACTCAAGTTGTTCATTTAATGGCCACCTATTTTTATGATTGGGTTTAATGGTTTGCATGGTAGGAAGGGAGGTTGAGTATGGGCCCCCTGAGTGGAGGAAAAACCCATACCACCTATGTTCCTCATGGGATGTTCAATGTGGTCAACATGCAAGAGGCAGTGATGGGGTCAGTGGAAAAAGAGGAGCCAACGAGAAATAATAGGTAGTAGTAAGAATTTGGATATAAAGTAAAGAATTCATAGATGAAAAAAATGGAGAAGGTGTGGATGTGATTGAGAAAAATAAAACAACATGGGATAGTGTGTTGTGGTTGTAGGTGTGTCAGGCTAGGCACATAAGAAGAATTCTAGGAATATGTAATATTCCCAAATGGGAAAAGCAACAATATTGAAAAATACTTGAAATAGTAGTGTAAATCAATGTAAAAATATATGAAATCAATATTGAGCTATTATATTATGAATATCAGCAGAAAATCCACACAAAATAGTAAGGCACAAATCATATGACATGAGGAAACAAGCCTACCATAAACAATCACTCCCAAATATGAGATGTTGCTACTACAAAAAATGTTGGAGAGTTGCTACAGCGCATTCATAATGGGCATAACTACAAATGGATATCATACAATGATGTAAATATAATTATATATGCCTCAATAAATGCTATACAAATAGATCTATGCCTTATATCACCTTTCCAAGATAACCCAAGAGGGTTTCTGGAAAATACACAAAATATACAAATGTGAGCTGCAGCCCTAGGGATGAAGATTTTCTACAACAACAGAAGTGAAAATATATGGCTGAATCTGATGTTTAATGATGTATCTCTTCTCCAATAGATCCTCCGGATGAAAGGATTTCCCCTTCACTGAAGAAATCACCTCCCAAATCAAACACTGCAACCACCCCTGCAACTCCTCCCTAAAATAACGTAGATCCGGACTAAAACTACATTGTAGGGGATAATATCACCTTGGCCTGGTGCAAAATATGTCAATAAAGCCCAAGCGGCTTCTTTACTGGCCTCCCAAAGGAAGGAGACCTTCCTCCACTAAAAAACTAGCTCAGAAAACACCCAATACAATCCTCCACAGCTACACCCTGCAACATAGCACAACTCTAAGCAGAAAATACGCTGTTGAAGAAATTTGTAGCTTGTCCTTATGCCAGAATGTGTAAATTTAGATCAAATACTTCTCCTAAATAGGCACTCAAATTCCCTCGAGGATGAAGGTGGGATTCCCGCTCGGGAACACCCTTGTGCTAACAACACTGCAATCTTAGCTAAATAGTTGAAGAGAGCCTCAAGTCTTAACAGACCATAAACAAAATAATAACACAATCATGCCCACAATAGCTGCCATCCCCTTCCTTATATTCTTGGTGAGCTTCCTCACCTTGGGCCCCACTCATTAAAGCCACTACTTCCATGCATGGAGTCTCCCTCCAAAACTGTGTTTTCCCTCAATGAATGCCACCCTTTCCATACCAGCGTTGTTTGATTTGGTCAAAGTTGACCCATTCTACATGCTCCAACCCCTTTTCAAGAATTAGGGTCTTCAATCCAGCTTTTTAGATGACCTCCATTCACATTAGGAGTGTCTTTATTCCTACTAAGGATATTTATGGGTCTCCATACCCTCTTATTCCTTTAACTAAGAAGCAAGATCAAAAATTAATATTCCAACTAGTTGTATGCTAATTTGGGAATATTAGAATCCTCCCCTCCAAAATGTTGCTTGTCCCCAAGAAAATGCAAGGATATAATTGAAGAGCCTCCTCTCCTCCTCCTGTAGCATCCTCATATGATAAGTTCCTCCAATGAACAAGATTCTCTCTCATCAATATGTCCCCAAGTTTCTCCTCCCAAGTATATAAGTATGCCTTTGGTGAAAAATCCAAATGGCTCTCATCATGAAAAAGTGGGATATCCATGGAGGCAACTATATGTGTTATAGAGGCCTTCTTGAGGCATGGGATCAGAAAATGATTGGGAACCTTAATTCCCATGTGAAGCTCCAAACCCCAAGCTATCATCCACACAAACTGAGCCACCCTCCAAAATGGTAACTCATGGAAAAACTCCTCCACCTTTGGCTCTTGCAATGTGGGTGGGCTATATATATGAACATGATAGACCAAATGGCCTACCCCAAACTGTATCTCTCTCCACTTGTGATAAGTGTAGAGCTGTTGTAGAATCTGGGCTGCAATAATATTTCCCTTAAGAAACAAAATGACAAATGGATCTGCAAAGATCCCATCTGTAGTTTCATGAGCCCAAACCATCCCATAGAAAGTGAATAGCACATCATCACCATATGGCATCCAAATCAGAAAGATACTAAGTGTTATGTGTATTTCTGGATGGTACCAATGGTTTCTTCAGTGGATATAGCACAGTTTTGCTAACAGTTGTTTCAGAACATCATGTGGCAAGTTGTTTTCCAAAAATTTGCTAGATGTGCATGTTTTCTCATCTACTTGGAAGTAGTAAATGGAATTATATATCAGCTGATAATAACAATAATAACACAACACATGCCCAAAGCCATCCAAGAAAGGGCTTCCTCCATCACTGATATTGGTCTTAAAAAGACCATGTAGCAAAAATAGAAACTTGCCCTACTGTGGAGCAATGCACTTTACATATATGGCAAGAAAATGAAAATATTTTGTTAGATGAACAATAATTACAAACATACCATTCTTAACATGCATTTTGAGTAGGCTAAAAATGAGGTCCATCAATGAGCCCTCCCATGAGAATCCCCTCATAGTGGTCTTAGAAGTGAAGGGATGCATACTCCCCTTGGAACACTCCATCAATAAATACATACTCCCAAGTGACAGCGTCGTTAGCCTTTGTGATAAGGCTCTTGTCACCTCATGACTCCACCCTTTGACATTCCATATGCCAAAGTCACATACTATGATGTTGCTACATATGGGAGACTCCTTCTTATGTGGAAGTACCTCCTAATCCTCCAATGCTGAAGAGTAGCCCCTTTTCACCCTGATTATGTTATCCTCTTATTTTGAGATATCATGCAAAGTATGGGAGAAAATCAGCCCATACTCTCCCAAGAGCAACCAAAGCAATGATAGCTCTTGCTACCTTCTCACATCTCCATCATATAGACCATGGAGTGAAAACATGATGATTGACATGAAAAATGTCACATCACCCCACTGAAACCAAACTCCTTGTTGCCATATAATGCAAACGTCATGCCATGTCCTAACTACTAACATACACTTAAATATAGGATATGTTACATGATGGCCAAACTCTTTAAAGAGCAGCCAATGTAGCTTTGCCTCATCTTGCCCTGTGTCATAGATCTGCAAGTGGCTCACCAACCTCTTGCTTATCAACATCACCCATCCAACCAATGGTGAGTGTCCATTGTCATGCTCTAAATGGGTATTCCTCCAATAGAGGATACCATCCCCCAAAATAAAATCATTATCTCTACACTTCATGGGATGTTGAAGTGCAGCCTCCTAGAGATCTCCATATGAAGACTGTTATCACTCGAATTGAACCTCAGGCTGAGAAAGGAAATTCCGAGGTAACCTCAAACCACGCTTAGCCAAGTAGCTAGCCCTACTAGGCCAAGAGAGGGCTCTCTCCGTAAATATCGCAGCCAATATGACTATGGAAAGAATATATTAGTCTAGGTATAGTATCTCAGGGTTTTTTATTTTGATTGTGTAGGGTTTTGCTGGATCAGGAGGAGTCAAACAGTCAAGGCAAGGAAATTAGGTCAAGTTTTGCAGGGTGTTCTATGGAGAAAGGTAGGTACAATTTTTAGCACTTTAGGGTTTTGATAATGGGATGGTTTAGATAGGTGAGGAGCTAGAAAGAGCAAGGTGAATTCATTGTTTATTTCTAAATTGAAGAAAATTACAAATTATGAATGTTTACCCAAAACAAAGCATATAAATTATGGATTTTGTTCATCTAACTTGAAAACATTGATTCAATAGAAATGAAATGATGAATGAAATAAAAAAAAACATTCTAACGTATGAGCACAAGAGAAGAAACTGAAACTAAACACAATACCACATGGATCCCATAAAAATAGCTGCAAATTTGATTAATGTCCAGGCCAAAACTGATACAAAAATATGTCTCTTGAGATGCCAAACCTCCAAGTGAGTCCAACCCTTACAAATGATTGATAAAATACATGATATAGACCAAAAAACCACTCTTCCTAGCCTCAGGGAGTCAAATCCATGAGATAGGGATCAGTTTCACCTACTCCCAAACAAAAAACTGAAGACTAGGAAGACCCAACAATTTGCCTCTAAAAGAGAGGAAACTGATTCATTTGACCTCTAGAGAACTTATCTAATGTATCTACCCTAGATAACAATAAAACGTGACATTTACATTTATCTTGACCTTTTACATCACTAATTTCTCAATTCCCAATATAAAAAGTCAAACTGGAGTGAAAATTTTCTAAAGATGATGAAAATTGCATTTTCCTAGCAAACGCGCAGCGCCATGACAGGAAAAATAGCCTCTTTTGCAAGCAACTTTTGGAGGCCTATCTGGTGTCCAAATCATCTCCATGATAGATCATCGGAAATATATCGAAGTACAGTTTTCAAATATGCCTTCTGTTTCCAAAATGGTGCCCATATTCCCTGTCAAAAAGTGAATCTCCCAAGACTGGTAAACATGCAGCGCCAAGGTCAAAAAAGAGGCAGAAACATGAAAATTTGGTGGTTTTTTGCACTTTTAAGGGACCATTTCTCCTCCCAAATTTTCTAAAACTTGCTAGGGTTAATTTCTTCATCATTCTAAACATGGTGGTGGTGGCCATTTTTCCATTGGAGACTCCAAAAAAGAGTGCAACGCCAGTGGCGTTGTGCGTTTGGCAGAATTTATGTGTGCCAAAATTGCTCAAAAAACAAAAAATGCACTAAAGTTCCAAGTGTGCCAAAATTTTCCAAAATGTGTGAGTTTACTTGTTGATCAAGATCTTGAGGCAAGAAGAGACACCTTAGCAAGTATTTCTAGCATCTCCTTCTCCTTTTGCTCGGTCAAAGCTTGAATTTTTGCATGGGCTCTTTTGAGCTTGGCCCTTGCAATTTTGTTCCTCATGGCGTAGTGCTTTGCCATTTTCCTTTGAATATCATTGTACCTTTTGGCCTTCTCTAGTAGACTCTCTAGATGAAAATTGGCTCTATCAATCCATGACTCTCTATCCCTGCTAATCTCTAAGGCAAGCAGCTCACTTGGAGTGAGCTTCTCTGCCAACTCAGCTTCTTTCTGTCTCTCAAGGGCTAGAGATCTTTTCAGCCCACTAGTCTTTGGTTCCGTATTGGAGGTTGATCCTCCTCATCATCAATATCACCAAATCTGTCCAAGGTCTCCTCCAACAAGGCCTTGGACTTTTCTGCCTCTCTTTGTGCTTTGATGGTCCTTACCTCATCAATGATTTGCTTGGTTTTCAGCTAATGATTTTCTTGCTCAAGAAAATCAATCACATATTGTGCTATGTCAAGATTAGTTTGAATTTCAAAAATATTTTCTTATTTGCCTCTTATTGCTACACTGATAATTCTTTCCTCATCCTCCTCATCAAGGTCAATCAGCTAAAACTCCTGCTCTATTTCATGTTTATCCTCATGCTCCTCAATGATTGGCTCTTTAGCCTTTTCCTTTCCCTTGTCCACTTGTTTTTCTGATGAAAAAGGCATGGCCCTTTCACTCTAAGTGAAGCAAACACATGCCTATGGCCTCTCTGATAGGTCTTATGAAATGGCTCAACATTAGTCACATTAGCCCAAGCTGCCTCAATGTCATTCTCACTGCTTGATGCCTCAGTATCATGATGTGGTGATGGTGAAAGGTTATGGAAAGGTGAAGAAGTGGGATCTACATGAGGTGAATGGATTTGACTAGGTGATGATGTATGAGCAAAAGGTTGAGATGGAGAAGTGGATATGGGAGGATGAGATGATGAAGGGATACTCTGCTCATGATGACTAGGTGCGGTAGTAAAAACTTCATTTGCAATGAATGTGTCCCATGGGATGTTCTTTTGCTCAAGCTGAAGCATGACTATCATCTTGATGAGGGAGTGATTGAAAAGGCTCTACATTTGATGATTATAATCCCTCTTTTTTACAATGTATGCCATCTTATCAATGTTGCGGAAGAGATAGTAAGGTATGTGATGCATTGTGACTCTAGTGAAGTGCATGAGGAGTCAGATATGATATGAATAGAGTTGAGAAAACCTCCCCTCAAAGGTGAAGTACTTCATGATTATTTTAATTATAGGGACATAACGGTCAAGGAGATGAGAGAAAGAGAAAATGGACTTCTTTTCATCCTTGCATCTAGGTTTGAGATATGGTTCATAATAGCTTAGATCAAGGTTTCCTTGTTTAAACCATTTCTCTCCCACATTAGGGATCCCTGTAACAGCTGAAATGGCATTGGTGGACATGGTAAAAGTGACCCCAGCAAGAGTGACCTGCCTATCATGAATATTTGTGATGAACAACCTTGTTAACATAGGGTGATACTGAATCTGCTTCACTTTATCACAAAACTCAAAACAACCAACATGTTTAAAACATGACACATCGAGAGGAGAAGCCATGAGCTCCTTTGTGGTTATTGGTTCATATCTGTTAATTTTCCCTCCTTTGTGGTCACGTCTCCTTGGTATTTATTCCTCACTCACACCTCTATCCTCCTATTCAGACATTTTGAATTTGAAGGCTTAGGAAACCCTAGGGTGAAATGGAATGAGATGAAGGGAGTAAGAGATGAGATGACTAGCTTAGGTAAATGAAGGGAATGAGTGTAAGTGAAAACCTAGGTCTATGAAAACCCTATGAATTAAAAATTTTCATGACTATTATCTATTTATGGAGGTGAATAGGGGTATGGTGCATGAAAAATGTAAATGAAATGGAAACTAGGGTTTCATAGACAACAAACACCTCAAATCTTTAATGAAACACCAAATATATTAAAAGAGAAGTGATTTAGGGTCCACATACTGCTTTAAAACTCCTTGGAGAAGTTTGTGAGGAGATTTGAGCTTGATGGAGGTGGTGAAATTCTTCAAAACCCTCACTATGAAAATGCACAATGCCAAGACAAACACGCAACGCCAATGTATTTTGGTTTGGAAATGTCGGGAAAACGTGTAGCATCGGTGGGTAAACGCGCAACGCCAAGGCAAACGCGCAGCGCCCCTGCAACATCGTTTTGCAGACCACATTTGGAGGCCTTTCTAGTGTCCAAATTGGGCCCAGAATCCTGTCTAATTTCCAAATATACCTTTTGTTTTCTGTTTGGAGTTTATTTTCCTTGTAAAAAAATAATTTTCCCAATACTTATCAAAAAGTGTTGAATGAGGGTGCAAAAATGCAGATTACTAGTGCAGGCACCTTTTGGAGGCCTTCCTCAACTCCAAATTGAGATCATCATAGCTCATTGGAAATCTCTCTCTGTCTAGTTATCATTTTACTCATCAAGAAAGTCATTTGAACACTCCAGCTATGAGAAAACTTGATTTTTCCAAGTTCACTCTAGAAGTGCAGCAACTCTCCCGTGGCACCTGTATTTTTGACATTGCTCAAACACCATGATACATGTGTAAAAAATGAAGGATTTTTTTCTTTATTTACCAATGAGGGACAAAAACCTCTCTCACTTTGTCAAATTAATCTATGTTTGGTCGGAAACATAGTTTAAAGCGAAACTAGCCCTATGAGTGGCAAATGGCTTGACTCTTGGAATGATTTGCTGGATAATGATGGAAAAATGATGTTTATGAGCTGAAATGACCTCATACTTACTGATATAACATACCTTATGGCTCTTCTACTCAAATGTCTCATTTCCATAACAAACCCTAGCTCAATGGGAGGAAATTAGGGTTTAGTGCTTATGGAAAATGATGACATAGGCACCCTTGGAACAAGACAACTCCCTTTGAAATTTGATCAATTGATGAAGTAGAAACTTTTGTATTTGAAATTTGATGTGTTGGCATGTGGAACTCTGAGTTTTCAGCCTTGGGAGACTGAGTACTTATTACATTTGAACTAACTAAAGAAAATCATGAGTTTATTCTGGGTCACCTTCACACCTAATGCCCTTTGTTGAAAATGAGACGATGAAATGATTTGACCTAATGAAACCCTAGTGACCCAATGAGAAATGAAATAAACTGACTCAATGAGTGACTTTGACTAAAATTGGATTGAGAGCAGACTTGTCTTCAACATGATGAAGACATGGAAGAGGGTCAGCAGGCATATACTTGTGAAGGAAAATGGGACACTTGACAAGGACAAACACCAGTGGAAAAATTTTATGTCATGGCCTAATGGAATGATTTAAAATTCTTTAGAGTGGGACACCTAAGATGCACATGAAAAATGTGTTTTGATCCCTAGTGGAAGTATGCAAATACTAACACTAACATTGGCTCTAGCTGGGGATGATAGCTCCTTGGAGGTGCCAATAACACCATAGACCAAGTGCCTATTCATTGGGCATGGAGTCAATAGATAAAAACCAAAATGAATACTGAAAGAAACTTCACTCAATAAACTGAACTGACTCAAATTAAAACACAACTGACAAACTGAAAAAGATGCGCAAAAATTGAGCTTATTCATCAAAACCTACTCTAACAGATCCATTCATTACCTGACCGAGTGAAATGGAACAACCAATGCAACCATGTAATCATTCTATATGCTGCTTGAATTTTCCACAAGTGCTTGCTTATGAGCAAGAAAAAAGAACTACTGAAAGGCAACTCCCATGAAAACTTGTCAACAGATCGAATCTTGATGAAATTGCAAAGCATGAGCCCACTGGCTGACCTCAAGAATTTTGCGAAAGGATCTTCATAGGAATAAATATTGATTTCCAACCCATCTAATACTTTACTTCTCTACTCTAAGTAGTCTTCGTACCTTGGTTTTAAAATTTTCCTATCATATATGCTTTCTTTCTTTGATGACAAAAGGATCCTGAAACTCATGAATAACTATTTTTTCCTGATGATCAACAAAAAAAATAATCTTCTTCATTACTCTCCTGATATGACTACAAATCTTGATATGAGCTTTCTAATGAAACACCTGTTGAATAAGACAATGAAGTCGGCTTTCGGATCAAGTTTATATCAACACTCTTTTCAGGATCACAGTTAGCTAATGGAGAAGGACTTTTACTGTAGATATCATCTAACACATCAGCTATTGGGTCATGAAAATCTTGAAAAGACTACTGAAACGTATCCATCGGTTTTAATGAGACTGCATGACACTCTACCGACTACTCATCCTTTTCTTTAGAGACATTATGAAAATTTTTCTTTAAAAAATGAAATGCTTCAAAACATAGTGGTACAGAATCATATTGCATTATTTGATCATATGTTTCAACTTCCAAACCTTCATCTGCAACTTGACATTCAATGGCATTCGATGGCTGAAAAACTAGAGCTAAGGAGGATTCTATGTCCCAAATGATTTCCTTAACCAATTTAGGATAATGTCCATCATTTATAGTGTTGACCACTTGCTTATTTTCCTGCTTATAGTTTTCTCTTATTTTTGCAAATAAGGAGAAACACAAAGGTAAGGAGCTTTGACCAAAATTTTGATTATCCTCTTGACTCTCAAGATCAAAACTCAATGAATGTAGATTTCTGATCGCATGAAAGTTATCTCTGATGAACTGAAATGAAGTAAAAAAAAGAGGAAAAGATCCTTCACTTACTTCCAAATTTTCTAGACTTTCCTGATCAGTATCATAGCCGATATGCATCAGCTGATCATTATTTTTGAGATACTAATACTGAACTTCCTCCCTAAAACCAACTATTGATTTCTTTGCAATATTAGCTTCTGTTTGGAGAACATAATCATCATCATACTGATCAAAATTTGGCAAATCATAAATATAAGTAATGTCACCAATCATACACATTAGATTATCAGATTTTTTCTCCTCAGATTGATCTACAAATCCATTTTCTGATCTATGGTGGTTGGGATTAGCATGAAAATATTTAGGGCTTGCAATATTTTATTTTTCTGGGATAAGTGGGTCATGATGATCTTGAATAGAAAATACATCTCATGGTGATCCTTTGCATCATTTCCTCTATTGTACTTACCAAAATGTTGAGCTTTACCTCCGAAGATGTCAGGTGCTCTGCAATGTTCTTCTTCTCTTCTTCCTTCAACTTTTCCTTTCTGATCAGCAGATGAGCCTCTACATCTACTACACTATTCTACATCTCTTCAAGTGTTGCAAGGCTCCTTTCTCTCAGTTGAAACTCCATTTCCGAATCAAAGGTATCTGGGTAATGTAAAAGAGCTGAGCCAGGAGGGGATCTTATATTAGCAGTTATCGAATAATAGAATTGATTGAATCTGGCAGAAAACTATTGTACTGTCTCCCCTAGCTATCTTTTCAGCTGGTCATACTCTTCTATAATTAGGAAAGGGTTTTTTTTTTACCACCCACCTATTGAGGAAAATTCTGACAAACATCAGTAAATCTGAGATGCTCATGGCAAGCAAGTTTTGGAACCAAATCTTGAATTTTCCTTGCAAATAAAGAGCAAATAGCATGATACTGACATCCTCTTTGTCAACTTAAAAAAGGTCTAGGAAAGTCTCAAAATTTTTCATATGTCTCTCAGCAGTGATGTTGTCATATTCACCATCAAACCTCGTCAGATATAGGTAATCATTTTTGGGGAAAGCATGGAGTATAGGAGGTAAGATGAGTGGTTTGTATCGATCCGGGACTATAAAAGGTGTAGGAGTAGGTATAGAATTTGTAGGATCAGTCTTGATCTATTTAGGCTCATCAATTTAAAGATAAGATTCAAAAAATGGAAGTGGACCAAGATCAAAGGAAAACTTGGTATTTACGCTTTTCGAATAGGTAGAATCAATATTTTGATCATATTTATCATACAACAAACTCCAAAAAACTTTCAGGATAGTTTCAGGAAAAGAAAATAATTAATTTTAAAAAAATCATATTAGATCTTGAATACATGACCTTTGTGTAAGATCCTTCCATTTTCCTGCTGGAAAGGTTGATCCTCCAGTGGAGTCTTTACATCAAATTGGAGCCGCCAAGTGAAGAGTTCAACCTTCATATGCATCTGATTGTTGTCCACCATCAGCAATCAGATCTAAACTTTGTTGTTCTTTCCCAAGGAAGATATTATCTTTTGTTTTCCCCAGTATGGTCACCAAAATTTTATCACTGGGATTGAACATCACGCTGAGAAAGGCAATTCCGAGGTAACCTCAAACCATGCTTAGCCAAGTAGCTAGCCCTACTAGGCTAGGAGAGGTCTCTCTCCATAAATATCACAGGCAAGATGACTACGGAAATAAGATATTAGGCTAGGTATAGTAGCTCAGGATTTTTTATTTTGATTGTGTAGGGTTTTGCTGGATCAGGAGGAGTCAAACGGTCAAGGCAAGGAAATTAGGTCAAGATATGCAGGTTGTTCTATGGGGAAATGTAGGTACAATGTTTATCATTTTAGGGTTTTGATTATGGGATGGTTTAGACAGGTGAGGAGTTAGAAAGAACATGGTGAATTCATGGTTTCTTTCTAAACTTAAGAAAATTACAAATTATGAATGTTTACCCAAAACAGAGCATAGAAATTATGGATTTTGTTCATCTAACTTGAAAACATTCATTCAATAGTAATGAAATGGTGAATGAAATATAAAAAACATTCTAACATATGATCACAAGAGAAGAAACTGAAACTAAACACAATACCACATGGATCCCATAAAAATAGCTGCAAATTTGATTAATGTCTAGGCCAAAACTAATACAAAAATATGTCTCTTGAGATTCCAAACTTCCAAGTGAGTCCAACCCTTAAAAATGATTGATAAAATACATGATATAGACCTCAAAACCACTCTTCCTAGCCTCATGGAGTCGAATACATGAGATAGGGATCAGTTTCACCTACTCCCAAATTGGAAACTGAAGACTAGGAAGACCCAACAATTTGCCTCTAAAAGAGAGGAAATTGATTCATTTGACCTCTAGAGGACTTATCTAATGTATCTACCCTAGATAAAAATAAAAACATGACATTTAAATTTATAGTGACCTTTTACATCAGTAATTTCTCATTTCCCAAGATAAAAAGTCAAACTGGAGTGAAAATTTGCTGAAGATGATGAAACTTGCATTTTCCTAGCAAACGCACAGCGCCATGACAGGAAAAATAACCTCTTTGCAAGAAAATTTTTGAGACCTTCCCAGTGTCCAAATCAGCTCCATGATATATCATTGGAAATATCTCTGAGTATATTTTTCAAATATGCCTCTATTTTCCAAAATGGTGCCCATATTCCCTGTCACTAGTAAACGTGCAGCGCCAAGGTCAAAAAGGAGGCAGAAACATGAAAATTTGGTGATTTTTTGCACTTTTGAGGGACCATTTCTCCTCCAAATTTTCTAAAACTTGCTAGGGTTGATTTCTTCATCATTATGAACATGTTGGTGGTGGCAATTTGTCCATTGGAGGCTCCAAAAAAGAGCACAGTTCCAGTGGCTCTGTGCGTTTGGCAGAATTTATGTGTGCCAAAATTGCTCAAAAAACCAAAAATGCACTAAAGTGCCAAGTGTGCAAAAATTTGCCAAAATTTATGAGGTTACTTGCTGATCAAGAGCTTGATGCATAAAGAGACACCTTAGAAAGTATGTCTATCCTCTCCTTCTCCTTTTTCTCGGTCAAAGCTTGAATTTTTGCATGGGCTCTTTTGAGCTTGGCCCTTGCAATTTTGTTCCTCATGGCGTAGTGCTTTGCCATTTTCCTCTGAGTATCATTGTCCCATTTTTCCTTCTCTATCAGACTCTCCAAATGCAAATTGGCTCTATCAAGCCATGACTCTCTATCCTTGCTAATCTCTAGGGCAAGCAGCTCACTTGGAGTGAGCTACTCTACCAACTCAGCTTCTTTCTGTCTCTCAAGGGCTAGAGCTATTTTCAGCCCTCTAGTCTTTGGTTTCTGTCTTGGAGTCTGATCCTCCTCATCATCAATCTCACCAAATTTGTCCAAGGTCTCCTCCAACAAGGCCTTGGCCTTTTCTGCCTCTCTTTGTGCTTTGATGGTCCTGACCTCATCAATGATTTTCTTGGTTTTCAGCTATTGATTTTCTTGCTCAAGAAATCAATCACATATTGTGCTATGTCAAGATTAGTTTGAAGTTCACTAATCTTTGCTTCTTTGCCTCTTATTGTTGCACTGATAAATTTTTTCTCATCCTCCTCATCAAGGTCAATCAGTTGAAATTCCTGATTTGTTTCATGTTTATCCTCCTACTCCTCAATGATTGGCTCTTTAGCCTTTTCCTTGCCCTTGTCCACCTGTTTTGTTGATGAAGAAGGCATGGCCCCTTTCACTCTAAGTGAAGCAAACACGTGCATGTGTCCTCTCTAATAGGTCTTGGTAAATGGCTCAACATTATTCACAATAGCCCAAGTTTCCTCAATGTCCTTCTCACTGCTTGATGCCTCAGTATCATGATTTGATGATGGTGAAAGGTTATGGAAAGGTGAAGAAGTAGGATCTACATGAGGTGAATGGATTTGACTAGGTGATGATGTATGAGCAACAGCCTGAGATGGAGAAGAGGATATGGGAGGATGAGATGATGAAGGGATAATCTGCTCATGATGACTAGGTGTGGTAGTGAAAACTTCATTTGCAATTAATGTGTCCCATGGGATGTTATTTTGTTCAAGTTGATGCATGATTATCATCTTGATGAGGGAGTGATTTAAAAGACTCTGCATTTGATGATTATAATCCCTCTTTTGTACAATGTATGCCATCTTGTCAATGCTGCAGGAGAGATAATAAGGTATATGAAGCATTCTGACTCTAGTGAAGTGCATGATGAGTCGTATATGATATGAATAGAGTCGAAGAATATGATATGAATAGAGTCAAGAAAATGGACTTCTTGTCATCCTTGTATCTAGGTTTGAGATATGGTTTATAATAGCTTAGATCAAGGGATGTTTTAGACAGGTGAGGAGTTATGTTTTAGACAGGTGAGGAGTTTTCTTTCTAAACTTAAGAAAATTACAAATTATGAATGTTTACCCAAAACAGAGCATAGAAATTATGGATTTTGTTCATCTAACTTGAAAACATTCATTCAGTAGCAATGAAATGATGAATGAAATACACAAAACATTCTAACATATGAGCACAAGAGAAGAAACTGAAACTAAACACAATACCACATGGATCCCATAAAAATAGCTGCAAATTTGATTAATGTCTAGGCCAAAACTGATACAAAAATATTTCTCTTGAGATTCCAAACCTCCAAGTGAGTCCAACCCTTAAAAATGATTGAGAAAATACATGATATAGACCTCAAAACCACTCTTCCTAGCCTTAGGGAGTCGAATCCATGAGATAGGGATCAATTTCACCTACTCCCAAATTGGAAACTGAAGACTAGGAAGACCCAACAATTTGCCTCTAAAAGAGAGGAAACTGATTCATTTGACCTCTAGAGGACTTATCTAATGTATCTACCCTAGATAACAATAAAAACATGATATTTGAATTTATATTGATCTTTTACATCAGTAATTTCTCATTTCCCAAGATAAAAAGTCAAACTGGAGTGAAAATTTGCTGAAGATGATGAAAATTGCCTTTTCCTAGCAACGTGCAGCGCCATGACAGGAAAAATAACCTCTTTGCAAGCAACTTTTAGAGACCTTCTCGGTGTCCAAATCAGCTCCATGATAGATCATTGGAAATATCTCTAAGTATATTTTTCAAATATTCCTCCAGTTTCCAAAATGGTTCCCATATTGCCTGTCATTGGTAAACAAGCAGTGCCAAGGTCAAAAAGGAGGCAGAAACATGAAAATTTGGTGGTTTTTTGCACTTTTGAGGGACCATTTCTCCTCCAAATTTTCTAAAACCTGCTAGGGTTGATTTCTTCATCATTCTAAACATGGTGGTGGTGGCCATTTGTCCATTGGAGGCTCCAAAAAAGAGCGCAACACCAGTGGCACTGCGCATTTGGCATAATTTATGTGTGCCAAAATTGCTCAAAAAACCAAAAATGCACTAAAGTGCCAAGTGTGCCAAAATTTGCCAAAATTTGTGAGGTTACTTGTTGATCAAGAGCTTGATGCATGAAGATACACCTCAGCAATTATGTCTAGCCTCTCCTTCTCCTTTTGCTCAGTCAAAGCTTGAATTTTTGCATGGGCTATTTTGAGCTTGGCCCTTGCAATTTTGTTCCTCATGGCATAGTGCTTTGCCATTTTCCTCTGAATATCATTGTCCCTTTTGGCCTTCTCTAGCAGACACTCCAGATGCAAATTGTCTCTATCAAGCCATGATTCTCTATCCCTGCTAATCTCTAGGGAAAGCAGCTCACTTGGAGTGAGCTACTCTACCAACTCAGCTTCTTTCTGTCTCTCAAGGGCTAGAGCTATTTTCAGCCCTCTAGTATTTGGTTTCTGTCTTGGAGTCTGATCCTCCTCATCATCAATCTGGCCAAATATATCCAAGGTCTCCTCCAACAAGGCCTTGGCCTTTTCTGCCTCTCTTTGTGCTTTGATGGTCCTGACCTCATTAATGATTTGCTTGGTTTTCAGCTACTGATTTTCTTACTCAAGAAATCAATCACATATTGTGCTATGTCAAGATTAGTTTGAAGTTCACTAATATTTTCTTCTTTGCCTCTTATTGTTGCACTAATAATTTTTCCTCATCCTCCTCATCAAGGTCAATCAATTGAAACTCCTTCTCTGTTTCATGTTTATCTTCCTACTCCTCAATGATTGGCTCTTTAGCCTTTTCCTTGCCCTTGTCCACCTGTTTTGTTGATGAAGAAGGCATGGCCCCTTTCACTCTAACTGAAGCAAACACGTGCATGTTTCCTCTCTAATAGGTCTTGGGAAATGGCTCAACCTTAGTCACATTAGCCCAAGTTGCCTCAATGTCCTTCTCACTGCTTGATGCCTCGGTATCATGATTTGATGATGGTGAAAGGTTATGGAAAGGTGAAGAAGTAGGATCTACATGAGGTGACTGTATTTGACTAGGTGATGATGTATGAGCAGCAGTCTGAGATGGGGAAGTCGATATGGGAGGATGAGATGATGAAGGGATAATATTCTCTTGATGACTAGGTGCGGTAGTGAAAACTTAATTTGCAATGAATGTGTCCCATGGGATGTTATTTTGTTCAAGTTGACGCATGATTATCATCTTGATGAGGGAATGATTGAAAAGACTCTGCATTTGATGATTATAATCCCTCTTTTGTACAATGTATGCCATCTTTTCAATGTTGCAGGAGAGATAATAAGGTATATGAATCATTCTGACTCTAGTGAAGTGCATGATGAGTCGTATATGATATGAATAGAGTCGACGGATATGATATGAATAGAGTCAAGAAAACCTCCCCTCAAAGGTGAAGTACTTCATGATTATTTTCATCATAGGGACATACCGGTCAAGGAGATGAGAGAAAGAGAAAATGGACTTCTTTTCATCTTTGTATCTAGGTTTGAGATATGGTTCATAATAGCTTAGATCAAGGTTTCCTTGTTTAAACCATTTCTCTCCCACATTATGGATCCCTATAGCAGCTGAAATGGCATTGGTGGACATGGTAAAAGTGACCCCAGCAAGAGTGACATGTCTATCATGAATATTTGTGATGAACAACCTTATTAACACAAGGTGATACTCAATCTGCTACACTTTCTCACAAAACTCAAAACAACCAACATGTTTAAAACATGACATGGCGAGAGGAGAAGCCATGAGCTCCTTTGTGGTTATTGGTTCATATCTGTTAATTTTTCCTCCTTTGTGGTCACTTTTCCTTGGTATTTTTTCCTCACTAAGACCTCTATCCTCCTCTTCAAACATTTTGAATTTGAAGGCTTAGGAAACCCTAGGGTGAAATGGAATGAGATGAAGGGAGTAAGAGATGAGATGACTAGCTTAGGAAAATGAAGGGAATGAGTGTAAATGAAAACCTAGGTCTATGGAAACCCTAGGAATTAACAATTTTCATGACTAATATCTGTTTAGGGAGGTGAATAGGGGTATGGTGCATGAAAAATGGAAATGAAATGGAAACTAGGGTTTCATAGACAACAAACACTTTAAATATTTAATGAAACACCAAATATATTAGAATAGAAGTGATTTAGGGTCCACTCACTGCTTTAAAACTCCTTGGAGAAGTTTGTGAGAATATTTGAGCTTGATGGAGGTGGTGAAATTCTTCAAAACCCTCACTATTCAAATGTGCAGCGTCATTGTGAAAACATGCAGCGCCAATGTATTTTGGTCTGGAAATTTCGGGCAAACGCGCAGCGCCGCTGGGTAAACGCGTAGCGCCAAGGCAAACCCGCAGCGCCCCTACAACACTGTTTTGCAGACCACATTTGGAGGCCTTCCCGGTGTCCAAATTGGTCCTAGGATATCTCGTTGGAAATCTTATCCTGTATAATTTCGAAATATACCTTTTTTTCTGTTTGGATTTTATTTTCCTTATCAAAAATTGATTTTCCCAAGACTGATCAAAAAGTGTTGAATGATGGTGCAGAAATGTAGAGTGCTGGTGCAGGAAATTTTTGGAGGCCTTAATCAACTCCAAATTGAGATCATGATAGCTCATTGGAAATATCTCTCTGTATAGTTATCATTTGACTCATCAAGAAAGTCATTTGGAAACTCCAGCTATGAGAAAACTTGATTTTCCCAAGGTCACTCTATAAGTGCAACAACTCTCCCGTGGCACCTGTATTTTTGACATTGCTCAAAAACCATGATATCTATGTAAAAATTGAAGGATTTTTTTATTTATTGACCTATAAGGATCAAAAACCTCTCTCACATTTGTCAAATTCATCTTTGTTTGGTCGGAAACATAGTTTAAAGCGAAACTAGCCCTATGAGTGGCAAATGGCTTGACTCTTGGAATGATTTGTTGGAAAATGACGAAGACATGATGTTTATGAGCTGAAATGACCTCATACTTACTGATATGACCTACCTTATGGCTCTTCTGCTCAAATGTCTCATTTTCATAACAAACCCTGGCTTAGTGAGAGGAAATTAGGGTTTAGTTCTTGTGTAAAATGATGACTTAGGCACCCTTGGAACAAGAAAAATCCCTTTGACATTTGATCAATTGTTGAAGTAGACACTTTTGTATAGGAAATTTGAGTGTTGGCATGTGGAACTATAAGTTTGTAGCCTTTGGAGACTGAGTACTTATTACATTTGGACTGACTGAAGCAAATCATGAGTTTATTCTGGGTCACCTTCACACCTTCTACTGCCCTTTATTGAAAATGAGATGATGCAATGATTTGACCTAATGAAACCCTAGTGACCCAATGAGAAATGAAATAAACTGACTCAATGAGTGACTTTGACTAAAAGTGGAATGAGAGCAGACTTGTCTTTAGCATGGTGAAGACATGGAAGAGGGTCAGCAGGCATATACTTGTCAAGGAAAATGGGACACTTGACAAGGATAACCACCAGTCGAACAATTTTATATCATGACCTAATGGAATGATTGGAAATTCTTTAGAGTGGGACACCTAAGATTCAGATGCAAAATGTGTTTTGATCCGTGGTGGAAATATGAAAATACTGACACTAATAAATACCACTCATCAATGACCATGTTGAACCCATGAGGATCCAAGTATACTGAAGGCAAAATCTTCTCATTGAGCTCTAAAGTGCTCATCAATAAATATCCATCATAACAATGGGAGGTAAGATGTCTCTCATCAACCATCTACCTATCCCCTGCTACACATGTAGAATGGTCATTGGAATTATCCAATAATGGTTGGGCCCCCAACTCATCACTGCTACTCCATGACAGCGCTATTGATCTCCATGATGATTCATCTACTGTCTTATGATCATGCTCAATGTTGAACATATATTTCTACATTGTATTGTTTGGGACAATACTCATCCTATCCTCCAATAATCTACACTCCAACCCCAAGTGTTGTGTGCAGCTCATCAATGAATAACCAGAATGACTATATATCTCCTCCTTGAAAAATTCAAGGGCCCTCTGCGTAGTGATAGTTTGATGCTCCAAATCAGCAATGTGCTTTGACCCTAGGTCATGCATATGCCTTGATGGCATGTTCCAAAAATCCTCCATATGATGTGCTGAAATAATAGGAAGTGGAAATGTTTGCATACCTTGGTAAAGCTTGGGAACATCTTGCACTGCTAAAAGGGTTCCTCTCACTGGTGTGATGACTTCCCCCACTACTGGTGATTATGGATGCTCTTTTATGGCTACACTAGCGCTGGTATAAGTCTCCTCCTCCTCATGCATCTCTTGAATAATGCATGGGAATCCGAGTGTCAAGAGGTCAAGACCACTTTGCAATGATGCAAGTTTTCCTCTTCCTGATGCAAGTACTCCTACAGCTAGAGGTGGTGGAAGTTGCTCTTCCCCCCTTGTCTTCTCTGGTTTCTTCTTGTCAAAATTCTTAATCATCCCTTGAGTAAAATCTGCATATGTAGTCACTCTTGCATGACTCAAATGGCTGAACCACCAAATTTTTGCTTCACCCTCAAGGTGCATCACCGTAATCTCAGTAGCTTCTCTTTCTACTACTAGATGTAGCAGGAAGAATTCATCCAACTCCATTCCCCAAGCCCTTTTTGTGCATGTGAATGACCCATCAAATGTAGACAATAGAAATCTATTGTACTTTCTCCTTCTATAGTTGCAAGGTCTCTTCTATTCTTTGATCTGAATAAATTGTGGGAGTTAGATTCTCCTTGAAAGCTCTTGATTGAGATTTTTATTCTTCAAGATACTCACTTAGAATCCCATGATTTAAGTTTCCTCCATCTCCATGTCTCTCACCTTCCTCTTCAAATAAAGTATACATGGTTTATTACTTTGGAGCTCTATGCAATACCGTTTTTCTCTTCTAATGATAGGAAGTGCATGGACCTTCCTCATCTTGAAACCCTATTGCGGTTTCATTTCTTTTCTCCATTCTTCTTTGCTTGACCTCCTTGGTGAGGTCCCTCGTAGATCTGAAAATAGATGATATAAAACTCATTCCTTCCATCATTCTGATCTCTTTCTCCTTCTTCTTATTCCCCAATAGCATAATGGCTGAGATACATAAGCTGATTATGCTCTGATACCACTGTAATATTCCTAAATGGGAAAAGCAGCAATATTGAAAAAAATAATTGAAATAGCAGTGTAAATCAATGTACAGATATATGAGATCAATATGGATCCATTATATTATGAATATCAGCAGAAAATCCATACAAAATAGTAAGGCACAAATCATATGACATGAGGAAACAAGCCTCCCATAAACAATCACTCCCAAATATGAGATGCTGCTACTACACAAAATGCTGGAGAGCTACTCCAGCACAGTAATAATGGGCATAACTACAGTTGGAGATCATAAAATGACGTAAATATAATTATATATGCCTCAATAGATGTTATACAAATATATCTATGCCTTATATCACCTTTCCAAGATAACCCAAGAGGGTTTCTGGAAAATACACAAAATATACAAATGTGAGTTGCAACCCTAGGGCTGAAGATTTGCTACAACAATAGAAATGAGAATATATGGCTGAAGATGATGTATAATGATGTAGCTCTTCTCCAATTCATCCTCCAGATGAAAGGATGTCCCCTCCACTGAAGAAATCACCTCTCAAATCAGACACTGGAACCACTCATGCAGCTCCTCCCTAAAATAATGCAGATCGAGACTGAAATTGCATTGTAGGAGATAATATCACCTTGGCTTGGTGCCAAATATGTCAATAAAGTCCAAGGGGATTCTTTACAGGCCTCCAAATGGAAGGAGACCTTCCTCCACTAAAAAACTAGCTCAGAAAACACCCAATACAATCCTCCACTGCTTCACCCTGCAACATAGGACAACTCTAAGCAGAAACTACACTGTTGAAGAAAGTTGTAGCTTGGCCTTATGCCAGAATGTGGAAATGTAGAGAAAATAATTCTCCTGAGTAGGCACTCGAAGTCCCCCGAGGATGAAGGTGGGATTCCCACTCGGGAACACTCTTGTGCTAAACAACACTGTAATCTTAGCTAAACAGCTGAAGAGAGCCTCAAGTTTTAACATACCATAAAAAAATAATAATCCAATCATGCCCACAATGGATTCCATCCTCTTCCTTATATTCTTGGTTAGCTTCCTCACCTTGGGCCCCACTCATTAAAGCCACTACTTCCATGCATGGAGTCTCCCTCCAAAACTGCAATGTCCCTCAATGAATGACATTCCTTCCATACCAGCGTTGTTTTATTTGGTCAAAGTTGACCCAATCTACATGCTCCAACCCCTTTTCACACATAAGGGTCTTCAATCCAGCTTTTCAGATGACCTCCATTCACATTAGGAGTGTCTTTATTCCTACTAAGGAGATTTATGAGTCTCCATACGCTCTTATTCCTTTAACTAAGAAGCAAATAGTTGTATGCTAGTTTAGGAATATTACAGAATAATGTTAGCAAGTAGAATGCATAGGATCATGGATGAATAGAAGAATTAGGTGGAGACACTCTGTATTCTGGAGACATGTCAGGTTGAGCAGGTGAAAAATCAGTGTGCTTTGGATTCTTGGATAATGGAGGGAAGACTCTATGTGTTACTAATACATGTAGGGTTAGTATATGTAAATCTAGTGTGTTATGGATTCCTAGTTGAATAGGTGGATACACAATGGGATATAATATTGTCGTAAGAAAGTGGAGAGAGGGTGATCTCTGGATTCCTGTGTGATCATATTTATTGGCATTAGTGTGAATTCCATTGAGCACTTACTCCTTAGACTCTAAATTTGGATCTGGGGTGGTTTACTGCAAGAAATATTGTAGTGTAGTTGGCCTATGGTTGGGTGGAGAGTGGAAGTCCCTCCCTCAATTTATAGTCCTTAAGCTATAAAAATAAGTGTATTCACTTGTATTGTTTTTGCATTATGAATGTTGAATTATGTTGTTATGGGCTATAACAATGGTTGTATCAACATTGTTTATGTAGGACTTGTGTTATTCCTGGCTATCTTTATTAGATGTACATGCGATTTTTCTCATGGCTTGAGGGGACTGAAGAGTCATGGGTTTGTAGATACTTCTCTGAGTTACAAATCTAATTTATGATATGTGTATTTTATTGTTGGCATGGCCATGGTTATTTACTAGTTAAGATCATTGATTTTTTTTATGTTGCATTGCATGTTCTATCATCGGGTCTGATGGTATTATGTTGCACCCATTTTTGCGTATGGTATGTTGTTGTTGTTCTTAATATGAAGAACAGTGTTAGCCATTACTTGGCTTGTTCAATGTTTGATAAAAGGCATGCTTATAAGTTGTGTTAGATTGTTTTATATCCAAGGCGATGAATGAATGAATGAATGAATTTCAACTTATCGATACGATCGATAGTGTTGTCTATACAATCTACTCCTTTTGGTCAGGCTATGCCTTCAGTGCCAAATCCTTCTCAGCCCTTGGCTATTAATGTCATTCAAAATTCTAACCCCAAAGTAATTTAACAATCTGATGGGAAGAATAAGGGACGAAATAATAAGAAAAAAGAAAATGATGGGAAGGGGAATGTGAAAAGATCCAACAATCATGTTGGAGAGGGTAAGAGGGATAATAAAAAGAAGGTTAATTTTCCATGCATGTTGTGCACTGGAGACCATCTTACACACCTCTACCCTAAAATTCAGGATGCTTAGCGCTTGTTAGCTCAACAAGGTTCTTTTAGCTCCCAGGTTGTACTGACAAACCCTTTTCCCCAAGGGAATCAATTGATCGCTGGCGCGAATGCGAATACTGGAGCTCCCTCTGGGGGAAACTAGGAAGGGGAAAATCCATCAAACATATACATGATGAGTGCTCATGCAGATATCGCAACGAGATCTCATGATTATGGTGAAGCTGAGTCTTTGAAAGCTAAGGGTGCTCCTAATAATGTTGAGCCACTCCACATAGAGAGGCCTGTAGTTGAGGCTATAACTCGGATGCTGAAAGGGTCTCCAAAGCATACGAAGATCAATCATAATTCCAAGGCTACCCATAAATACTTGATTGTAGAAGATCTGGCTCAAATTCCTTGTGCCATGTATGTGTTAGAGGTACTCCAATCGTTTCCTACAAAAAGTAGTGAATTTATCACTTCCAATGGGGTTATTGATCCAAATAATTCTTTGATGATCACATTTGACATTTCAACTTTAAAAAAGAGACTTCCTCGTCATATGGCTTTCCAGATCAAGTCTACATAGTGGAAGTTTAATATCTTTCAAACAGTTATTGATGAGGGCACTTCCACGTGTGTGATGTCTCTCACATGTTGGAAGGCTATTGGATCCCTTTCAGATGTCCCTTCTGCCACTCTTCTGACTGCGTTTGATGGTCATTCTCACAGGCCGCATGGCATTGTTCCAACTTTACCCATCTATGTTGGGTGTAAAACTGTCAATATCGAGGTTGAGATAGTCGATGAAAATATAGACTATAACCTTCTATTGGGGCGAAACTAGATCTATGATATGGATGCTATTGATTCCTCATTGTTTCACATTTTATGCTGCCCTCACGAAGGGAGGATTGTCACTGTTGATCAGATGGAATATTCTCCTATAGATCTGAATGCATCTACTGACTTGACCGTTCCCTTGGTGAATGATAACAAGCAACCTGTTGAGAATTTGGGGGTTGAATTGTATACATCCTTGATGGGTACTTTTGATTTTCCACCTCCTTCGGTTCATTTCAATGCTATTTCATCCTCCAAGGTTCCTACTCGAAGAGATTTATTTCAAATCATTTTTTTTCGGACCCTTGGACCTTACCTTCTCCTACCACCACATTAGAATAAGGCCAAGTGGGTGGAATGGAATTTCCTGTGTCTGCAACTGAGATTTCTTATCAATCTATTGTTGACTCTACAGATTCCATACCAGTTTCTCTTTCACCGGAGGAATTGGATGGAGATGTGGCTCTGACTTGGACTCTTAGTTCATCTTCTACTCAGGATTGCCTTGATACCACTCTTCCATATGAAGAGGTCATCCTTGAATAAATGATTGGTCTAGAGATATTTTGGGATGATTTTCATCATCGATCCTGTTTTCTACCGAACTTGTGAGAAGTTGAATCAAGTTTCTCTAGCCTTCAGTATTCTGGTTCTGTTTACCAAGTTTTCAACCCTTTAGCACCAGCACAGGTATTTGCTGAAGGGAACATGGTTGTCATCTCTGCTACTACCCCGGTGAACATCTCCAGATATTTCAACATTATTGAGAATTTCTTCATTGGAGCTGAATGTATCCCTGAAGAAATTCAGACTTACACCGATCTCTTTCTAGAATTTCAGGATGTGTTTGCTTGGTCTTATGATGAAATGCCTGGTATAGATCCATCTATTTTCCAGCATGAGATCAATACATACGCAAATGTTAAGCCTATTCGGCACAAGCTTCGTCTGGTCAACCCTAGGAAGGTAGCAGCTATCAAAGCCGAGGTGGAGAAGCTGCTTAAGGTAGGTTTTATATACCCTGTTCCATTAACAGAGTAGGTTTCGAATCTAGTTCATGTGGACAAGATATAGGGAACGATCCGAGTCTCCATCGATTTCAAGGATTTGAATAAGGCATGTGCTAAAGACAATTACCCCACACCATTTATAGATCAAATCATCGATGAGTCTGCAGGAAATGATATTTTATCCTTCATGGACGATTTTTCGGGATATAATTAAATCACTATCCGTCCCGAAGATCAGAATAAGATTGCTTTTATTTTCCCCTGGGGTACCTTTTCTTCCAATAATATGCCTTTCGGCCTTAAAAATGCTAGAGCTACCTTTCAGTGGGCTATGTCCTATGCCTTACATGACATCAAGCATATTATCGAGACATACTTGGATAATTTAGCTGCTCATTCTCGAAATAGAATTGATCATCCTTCACACCTTCATCAAGTTTTTGAATGATGTCGGTATTATAAAATTCGGTTGAACCCTAATAAGTGTGTTTTCACTGTCACATCTGGTCGTTTTTTGGGATTCATCGTGTCTATGGAAGGGATTCGGGTAGATCCCTTCAAGGTTGAGGTAATACTTCAATTGCCTCCCCCGTCTTCGATCCGTCAACTTCAAAGTCTACAAGGAAAAACCAATTTCTTATGGAGATTCATCGTGAATTATAATGAGATTACAAAGGGATTTATGAGGTTGTTAAAGAAAGGAGTTCCATTTTTTTGGGATGAATTTTCTCAACATTTATTTGATACTTTGAAAAAGGCATTGACCTCTGCTCCATTACTAAGTCCACCTAATTATAGCAGGGATTTCCTCTTATATCTCACTGCAGCAAAATCTACCATAGGTATGGTTCTGGTTCAGGAAGATGATGCTCTTTGCGAGCATGTTGTATACTACCTTAGTCGAGGCTTGGTAGGTCCTCAACTCTGGTATTCTCTGATTGAGAAACTTGCTTTGGCAGCTGTCCACATTGTCCAACGACTCAAAAATTATATCCTCCTTCACAAAACTTATGTTTTGGCGGTATTTAATCCATTTTAGTTTGTTCTCATTAAGTGAGTTATTGGGGGAATATACAATTGATGGATTGTTATTTTGCAAGAATTTGATCTTGAGTTTCCGTTTTCCAAATCCAAGAAGTAATTGATATTTGCGGAGTTGATTTTTGAGCTGCCCTATGGAGAAGATGTTGTTTATGAAGAATCATTTCTGGACGAACATATTTTTCTCATTTCTTCATAGGATCCTTGGTATAGAGTTCTCATAGTTTATCTCCAAACTACGAATTTTCCCTTAGCTTTTTCGAAAGATGAGCGTCGAAAGATGCGTCACTTAGCTAAAAGTTATTTGATTATTGGTGACACTCTGTATCGTCACAGGGTTGATTTGATCCTTAGACATTGCTTAAATCTCGAAGAAGCTAAGGTTGTGCTGAATGATTGGCACGGTGGAGCTTGTGGTGGTCATTTCTCTGGGATTTCTACAAGCCAAAAAATCTTGCGTGCAGGATACTTTTGGCCCTTTATTTTCAAAGATTGTATTGAGGCGGTCAAAAAGTGTCATCCCTCTCAATTTTATACCCGGAAGATGCGCGCTCATCCAGCTCCACTCTTTCCTATCATCACTGTTTGTCCTTTCACAAAGTGGGGCATTGATTATACTACTTGTAACCCGCCTTCAACTAAGGGTCATAAGTACATTATTGTAGCTCTAGACTACTTTATGAAGTGGTTTGAGGCTATGCGTACTTTTTGGAATGACTATGATACAGTAGCCCTATTCTTATTCAATCAAGTCATTTCTCACTTTGGTATCCCCAAAGATATTGTCACTGACCATGGAAGTCATTTTCATAACAGTATGATGGCTGAATTGGCTATGAAATTAGGTTTTCGGCAAGAGAATTCATCTCTTTATTATCCCCAAGCCAATGGGAAATCTGAAGCCATTAACGAATCCTTGAAGACAATTCTTCAAAGAACAATTGATAAAGCGAGATCCAATTGGCATGTCATGATGTAACCTGCACTTTGGGCATACTGGATTTTTGTAAAGACTGCAACCAGTTTCACTCTGTTTCAACTAGCTTATGGGTTGGAATCTATATTTCCAATTGAATGTGAAATTCCTTCCCTTAATCTGGTAGTTGAGCTTCTTCCTGACACTTCCAGTCTCGAATAATGCCTTATCCATCAAGAACATCTCGATGAGCAGCACCAAGATGCAGCTATGATGAATGAGGCGCATAAGAAATGGGTGAAGGTGCAGTACGATAAGGTGGTCAAACCTAGGGTTTTCTCTGAAGGTGATATTGTCTTGGTTTATGCCCAAGAGAAGGATGCCTTGGGGGCAGGCAAGTTCAAGTCTATGTGGTATGGCCCCTTTATCGTCAAAAAGGTCATAAAAAAGGGAGCTTATGCCTTGGTTGACTTTGATGGGAATGAGTTGGAGGAGCCCAGAAATGGGCTCTATTTGAATAAGTATTATTCTTAGGCTTAGGCCTAGCATCTACTTTTTTTTAAATACCGTATTTTTGTACATGTCTTTTTTTCATTTTTTGGTGTGATTTTGATCATTTTGATCTACTTTGGAAGGTATTATTGGATGAGATGGGTCATTTTGACTTTTTTGATGGTGCTAGTAGACAAACCCGAAATCTAGCTTCCGCGGCTTGGGTAATCCACTCTCCATCCAGTCAGTTGCTAGTTTCAAGAGGTGTCTATATTTGTCCTGCTTCGAACAATGTGGAAGAATACACTGTAGTGGTCAACCCAATCTCGGAGGAAACATATCTTGGTGTTGATTTGTTAGTAGTTTACTTGGATTCACAACTGGTGGTTTCACAATTAAACAACACCTATCATGTCAGAGACCCATTTTTGCATCAATTATTTCTGAGGGTACGTTTGTTACAACGTTCATTTCAATTTATTGCATTCATTCATATTCCTCGATCTTATAATTGGTTAGCAAACTCTTTAGCTAATCAAGCACTTGATTAGCACATTAATCATTCAATACTTTAAGAATATCAAAACATCATTCATCATTATACATTTGGGACAATCACATCATATAAATCGCTATGTAAATATATATATATATATATATATATATATATATATATATATATATATATCAGAGTGTTCAAAAGATACAAAATTTGGACCATCATGTCCTACAAAATTAGGGCTTATGCCCAGGCATGTCTGTCATAAAAAACTATTACAGTCATCCGATCAAATCTAAATCTACTCGTGAGGTCCCTGCCCAACATTTGTGTTCCAATAGAAAACAATAGTAGTAGCTACACGATAGAATAACTGCACCCAGTCTTGTGGTACTCCAATCACCTGCTTCTGGATAGCCTCTAGAAGGTCCTCTACAACTTCCATGGGTACTTGGCGAGTCAAACTCTCCAAGTTTCTCTGGACGACATGAAGGGTCCTTCCTGGGTCTTCAGCATCCGCCTTGCCTCTGTGGCACTTGTGCCTTGGGTAGCCCTCTGGAATAACTAGTCTCATGTCTGCATCATGATTATTAAAATTTTGTAAGTCATATTGTCCTATCAAAAACATGTTTTCATTTTTACATATAATTTGAAAAAATCACAAAAAATCATATAATCAAAAAATAAAATGTACAATCTTACCAATTGCACCCCATGCTGCTCCAGGTGGAAGAACCAAATCAAGATCTGCTCGAAAATCCATCCTAGGATAGGGATAGTCCTCCACTGAGATGACTTGTTTTGCCCACCACTGGAAGAACTCATCATCCCATCTGGTTCGGGGAACTTCACTTCCCCCCAGTCTCTTCATCAAATCTTCCCATAGGGCTATCCTCGAATCCCTTGGGCTACTGATAGTTGAGATGATCTTGGGTCGAAGCCCTGGGACTCTCTTGAAGAATAATTTCAACAGAATAGTGTCGTATCCAAAGTGTTTTGTCTTTTTCTGCCAGATAGAAGTCAGTTGTTTTTTCAGATTTTCCAACAAGGCTGCACACTAGTCATAAAGATGAGTCAAACAGTTCACTGCTATACACATATGAGTGTGTGAAGCCTGGTGTAGAGAAGTTGATCCTACGACTCTACCAATAGTAAAGAGAAGGATTTTCATATACAAATCCCTTATATCTTTGATTGGGATATGAGTCCCCACCTTCTTTCATTCATCTACACAATAGACCTTGACATAGTCATCTACGTTAAGCCCTCCAGTGACCTTACTATGCAAATCCACTGGGCCTCCCTTTCAGGAAAGTCTAGTGATAAAATATATATCATCCACCTCTATTCTCAATGGCATCTGATCAATTATAAAGCAATCTTCATCTGGTTCCCAATGATCAACCAACATCTCAAGCAACCAAGCATTGCTTTTCATATTCGGCATTTTAAAAAAATTTAGTAACCCACAACTCCAATGTATATCTAAGGATTTTTGGTCCTCCATCACTTCATTATCAATTGCATTGTGCTCTCGTTCTCTCCAATTAATAGTCATCCTAGGAAATTTCATCCGTTAACCAATTAGATTTTCAATTCCGATCTACGCATATGAAACCTCATTTATACACAATTGCGTCTATATGCGAGTTCCTCATAACAAACCCGCGTATACACAGAGGGTTTCAAAGAAAATATATTTCCTACAGTCAAAAATCTAAAAAATTGCTTGAAATAGGAATGAAATTGATAAATGAGATGAGTACAAGGTTTACCTGACTGATTTGAAGTGATTTGGTGGTTGGTTGCTCCGTTTGCAAGAAGAGGATTGTTTTCCCTAGAGCTCTTTTTCCACTTCTGCACTGCACAAATGATCAAAAGGTGAGTCTAAATGATTATTTATGCCCATAATCTGAAATTTTTTCACAATTTTTTCTTTTTCTATTTTTTGAATTTGATTAAGGTTATTTAACCTTTTGTCTTGTAAGCATTGGGAAAAGTTATTTTCAGGTACATTCTGCTGAATTTGAGATATTTATAGTTTTCCTTCGGATCCATGACCGCTTACCTGTCATGGCAGGTATTTTATTCTAAACTGGCATATAGGTTAGGGAATTCACTTTCTGTTGCATTTTTGCATACTAGCCTCCATTCTGATCACTTTCCATAAGATCGATCCCATCATGTCATGACTATTTGACCCATTTCACTCGCTGGTTTTTTAAATCATGACTTGATGGTAGAGCCATCATTTACATGGGCTTCCTAGTTAGTTCCTCGTTAGCATTTGTCTCCCATGTTGCAATTTATGTAGGGTCAGGAGTCCTCTTTAGCCCCACCATGACTTATGCGTTGAAGCTTCATTCTTCTTCTTCTTCTTCACTATATTGTTTCTGGCCATTTACCTTAGAGGCTCCCATGTGTTGTCAAGTTGTATTACTACATTGCATATTGACTACTTGTTTATCTTGGCCTTTAGCTGGCTTCATTTGGACTCATGTTTAAGCCATATTTTTACCATGTCTTTCTATACAAGTTAACCATGCAATCACTAGACTTTGCGACTTGACACCTTTACCCATGGATGGAACATCCCTTTGAGTGTCACTTACTAGTTTTCGCCACCTTGCATTAAGCATAGGATTGTTCCTATCCCAAGAACTAGTGCATATGTTTATCGACACTCGTTCTATCCATTGTATTATAGGCATTCTTTTATTCTTTTTCAGCCTTTGAAATATGAAAAAGACAAAAAACTTAAATATTTGAAAAAGAGCGGGAATGGGACAATACTTCCATATTTGATGGTAGCTACAGTGTCAATTGTGTCGCCCTTGAACAAATCATAAAAAAGATAATTATTTTCTCCATTTTGGGATAGTTTTAGTTTTTTACTTAGGAGAAGCCATAACCTTGTTATTGAGTCAGTACTCCCCTGGTTGTTTATCTCTTCCAATCATATGGAGGGTTTGTTTATGCCTCATGAGTAACAAACTTATACAAAGTTATCATCTGCTTCCATAGTCAACATGGGTCATGCTTTTGTTCAAGGAAATTTAACCTGAGTCGGCCTTTCTGCAGTGTCTCTTGACTCATTTTTCAGTCGGTCGTCCCAGTTTTTTCAGCATCTAATTCTATCACATCAGCTATTTGGTCCTTTGCTCGTGCTGGTATGAGAAGGTCTCCATTGACTTCTTGTCGGCGGGTTTGCCTCTTATCTACTATGACATATTGCTCTGAGATTAAACCTAGAGCCGCACCCTGGCCCTATTTTCGTCATTGATAGGTGACCTTGTGCTCAGCATTTGATCAACATCATGGGTCTTTGACTTAGTGGTTTCCCTTGTGTTAGACTTCAGCTTACATTATCACATCTGGGATTCGTGCAGTACCTTGATTTCCATTTGACCCTATCGATGGATATCTCACCTCTGTGTTAGCTTTCATTATTGGTTGGTTCAGAGGGTTTCTGCCTTACGCTAGCTCCATTTTTTGCATGCCGGAAATGTACTTCGGGTTGGCTACTTCACTTTTCTTCATCTGATTCCTTCCAAATATTGGCCTGTGGTTTACACTCGCACTGGACTGATGTGGGATTCCTTAATGCCCTCCTTCTAGCAGATATTTTTCCATCAACTTCGACTCATTGCTCTAGGAATAAGGTCTAGAGCCCTTTTTTCAGTACCTTAGGGTTTTCATTCATCGGTGGAAAACTCTTCGCTATCGACAGTGAGAATACATCATTGTCCCCTGATTGATAGATTCTCTCAAGTTTTTGACTTCAACTCATTCATTCACACTTTTTGGATTGTACTGGGGCACCTTGACACTCATTATCATTATCGGTGGGTTTTCTCGCATTTGTTAATGGTATACATCAATGAATTGTAATCAAACGATTTATCACATGGTCGACCTCATCTCATTTATTTCTATTGTGTAGAATTGTGCCATGGTGATCGGTGAAGACCTCGGGTTTGCATCAACATGTTTTGGTTCATTTTGACAGCTCCTTCAATTTTTTTCCAGCGACACCATCCACCTTTATATGTTTCAGTTTCATCACAGCAGCATCTTATATGTTGACGCTTGAGTTGTGTGCTGTACCTTTTGTTCCACCACTTATGATTTGGTACTTGGAGATTCAGTTGTGACTTCAGTGATCAGATATCTATGCATCATCATTGATCAGTATTTTATATGTGATACTTGGACATGACTTTGACTTATACTTCCAGGTAGTGATCAAATGATTCATTATGTACTTTACATCTCAGTTATACTTGTATACATATTGGATCCGCTCCATACTTCATATGCGGACATTCTTTTTATTTCATTGAGCATGGGTATGCTGCCCGCAGACATGAGCTATATTTCTGATTTCTATCACTGGTTTTTGGCATGCTGAAATATAGTGAAGTCCTCTCTAGTACTCACAAGGTTCTTTCTATGCACATAATACACTTCAGCCATCATGTACCCCTTCTGACCTCATATATTAGGGGGCATATGTTATAGCATCATTTATCACCACTATATAGTTGATGACTTATGCATTGGCCTTGGGCAGCCCTTCCATTCAGACTTGGTCACATTTCTCAAAAAATAGTATTTTAAAATCCGTACGCGACTCTGCCCAGCTTTTTCCACGTATACACTCAGGTCCATATATAGCGAACCCGCGTATGCTATTTAAAAAATTAAAAAATTAAAAAATTCCCTATTATTGAGGCAGGGTTTATGATTTTTCCTCAAACTTAACTACCCCAACCCATAGCCTAACTGTTCCCCAACTGAAAAAACTAATTTGAGGAAGAATAAATACCCCTCAAGGGAATGGCCTAAGGGAGGAAGAGAGATAATTATAGATATTATAGCCTGTTATAGCCCTGATCAAGTCTGATATTTCCCCTGTGCCTCCTGCACTTCCCAGATTTTCAGGAAACCCTTGTTTCCTTGTGATGATCACCTTCATTCTATGTGACATCCTTTGTGCACCATTCATGGAAGAAGCTTTGTGAGGCTAGGGCTGGACTAATCCGGAGGATAGTTTTGCTCAAGGTCATGGCAGATCTCAGGTGATTTTTCCACTATTGTTTTATGTACATGTTATCAATGAAAGAAGTTTCATATTTTTCTTGATGTTCATGTGTTATATATCTCTTATACATGCTTAATAATCTTGAATAGTTTATTTCTTGTTATCTTTATGAGATTATGTATGCTATTTTGCTAACATCTAGGATATATATGTTGTACAACTAGGTTTTTGTGCTTTTCCTTTGCTAATCTGCAAGTTCTGGAGCACGAGGAGTTGCAGGGGATTTGAACCTTATGAGATCCAATACAAATGAAGGATAAACAAGTAAGATCTGCAATCCTCACTTTCTAGTTTAAAGCATAGAAGTTGGTAATTTGATTCCTTCTTGTGATGACATGCCCCTGCTCTATGAGTTTTACCAACCCAGGACCTTCGGGTAACATTTCTCATAACACATGTGGTGTCGGTTAGTGGTACCACCTGGCTTTGAGTTTCCATGTGGTACTCACGTGGAAATGGAATGTGGTTGGGTGATACGTCACCTTGGAGCTCAGGACCACGAAGGTATTTTGGAGTGTTATTATATTAGGAGATGAGGAATATGAAGCCTTAATGTCACTTAACATGAAAGTGTTTGTCGCAATGCATAAGTATGGGAGTGGAACACTCTTAGCAATTGGGTGTGGTGTGATGGCGTGGTGGCATTGTGGGACTATGACCCGCCACATTGGACCTTGTCAGAGGTGGTAGTGTCACGTGGAAGTTCCTTGCTAATATGGCAGGGGCTAAGGGGGCCATATTTCAAATGGGCATACATTTCGATCCAGGTGTCAGATCGAGATGAAAAATATATCACAAGAAAGCTCTTGATGAGCTGGAATCAATGGTGTTATCCAAAGTTGATTCCACCAACTCTAAGAAAGGAGGAAATTTTTGTAACCCCATTTCCATGATGAAACTATGAAAGCTGAGTTAGATTAAAGTAATGTCTCCCACTAAACTTGGAAAATATAAGGAAATGAGACAAAGCATTATAACTTCATCTTCCAAGTTTAAAAAAATAAATAAATTATCACTCAACTTTATCAAAACAATTAAATACTTTTTACAAATTTTACCAAAATAAATCAATTTACATCATCATACTACACATAACAAGGGTTCTCACATCAATCGGTCTAAATTGTTAGGTCTAACAGGGATAAATTGTTAGGTCTAACACAGATATACTTAAGAATAATTGAACTCACTTTTTATGACAGAGGGTTAAATATTTCATGAAGGAGACTTCAACAAATTAGGCTACTCATCAAAGCTCTAATACATGTAATCTTTCACAAATAATAATTTGTAGTGTCTAGAAAAAGAGATTTTTAAATATGAGACAAAAATATCTCCCTCGTTGAAACTTTGAAGAGATGATACAGACAATAGAAACACATAGTGTCAAAATTCTAATTTGTCTATGTTATCCTTTCACTTTCACAATTTGTCTAATGGATAATCAACATAATCATGTTGGAATCACATCACTTTGAAAGTTCAATTCTCTTTTGATGTTATTTTTCATAAGGGCTTTTTTTACACATTCTCCCATATAAGATAATCACTTCATGTGTTGCATAGATACAATGTTCCATTGTGTGGTAATCATATCATTTTATATGTGTGTGTGTGTGTGTGTGTATGTATGTATGTAATAATAATAATAGTGGAATAAAATATTAGAGAGTTTTTATAATATTGTAAGTTAAAAGAATTTTCCTTTTAAGAAATTAAAATCATTTTTAAAATTTATTTTTATATTAAATTTTAGTTTTAAAATATTTATATAAGGCCTAGTCTAACTTATAGACGAAATGGCATTTATTATGACATTTTTTTGGTTAATTTTAATCAAAGTTTGATAGAGATTTTTAAAAACTTGAGTTTAAGTTGTTTAATCTGCATAATTCCAGTGTCCTAGAGGTTTTCATTGCGGTGAATCAATTTATGCATTCAAAAATGTATTTTAAACAACAAAAAATCTTGAAATTCTATTACCAGGTTTTAGTAAATTCCAGTAAAAAAATCTATTTTGTCTATAAGTTAAACTACATGTCACATATATTAACTTTAACCTAGGTAAAACCTCCATAATAAAAATAAAATTTAATTTACTCTATGCAATTACTCATAACATGTTATATATTTTAGCATACATATATATATTCTTTTACCATAGATTAGGATTCAATCTAGTCCGTTCTATGGAGTTTAATATGATTGATTTTATTATGTATGTTTTGCGCCTAATCATAGGTTAGATATTCAAATAAGACTGACCAAAATATCTTTATCCTATCTATCGCATGGTGGCATGTTAATTACATTTTATGAAAACGAATTTTCGGTGATAATAACTCATGTTATTTTCCGGCCGCAGTGGATTCCAGCACCATGCATTTAATTGTCCTGCACGTCGTGGTATGGCTTCTTTAATGGGCATCTACACGAGATTGAGTCTCAGTCTATCTGCCACTTTCTCCTCGTCCCATCGTTGATGTTTTCAAATCAGACGTTCCTCATGAGGTTCGTGTGTTGGGTTAATAATCTCACTCTAATTCTCTGGTCTATGTTGATCATTCTCACTTGTTAATCAGAGGTACCCTCGCTCTGAAATTCCATCTGGGTAAGGTTTAGTTTCTCTAGTGCTAAGGTTGCCTCTGAACTTTATAGTTCTGGTAGCCATGCTACTTTAGCGCGTGCTCAACATTGTTTGCCTCTTTACATGCATGTTGATTTTCAAAAGAACAAGAAAATGAATTTTCATTCTCAGGTAATGCTCTGTTTTTCTCACTCTTTTTCTCAGTTGAAGTTGTAGGCATATTTAATTTTGTTCTGATCTTGAGTAATGTTAAAGATAGTTAAACCCTGTGTTTTTTGTGTATATGTTCACTGGGTCTCTAGAGGACTTTCCTCCCGAACAGTATTAGGTAACCCTTCCTATTCTATTGTTTGCATACTTTAAATTTATTTCCTTTCATTCGCCCAGTAATCATACTTTGTTTAACCCCACTCTTCTTTTATGGTTTCAGGTAAATCCTGTCCCCATTTTGAATGCTTGCCAGGATTTGGATTGTTTCCAGCGCTAACCCTTTCGATCCTTCTAGGTATTTCCATTTTTTGACAGAACTACTGCCTCCCAGGTTTTAAGAGTTTATTGTAAGGGTTATCATCTCTCCAAGGGTCAAAGTTTAGTTTAAAGGGCAGTTTCATGAACTATGAGCTCGCTCGTGCCCCTTAGGCTACAAGATCTTCTGAATTTCGTTGTTTTGAATATATAGTCGAGCGTCCTCTAACATCACCAGATACATACCATAACTCTCTGTTGTAATTTTTTTAATGTTAAGTCATATAGATACAGTGGCATATTGATGTTTATATGGTGTATTAATACTTGTCTGATATTACGGTTTTGGCTATATTTATAATGTATAATGAAGGTATTGTGTAATATTGAGCACTAGTTTATTCATATATAGACATTCAAAATCTGATTTATTACACCGTTAATGTCTATTATTCGTTCTTCCTCCTGCTTCGTATCTGATGTTCATTTTTTGAATTACATGAAGTCTTAATTTCTAAAGTTTGCCTTATCTTTACCCTTAGAATTTTAACATTCAGTTTGTAGTTTTCATTCGATGATTTAAGGTGATAAACCCTAATTTTATTAAGCAAGATTGCTTCCGACATTTACTCTGTTTCTCTCTTTTTATGAAAGTACATGGTTATAATCCTTTCAGCTCTAAGAGTATTCATAGAACTGAGGACGTAAAACCTACCTTCATGAGGTCAGGGTTTACATTGTTAAATACATGAATAACAAAGACAAAGGAGAAGGATAAGCGTGAGATATCTTTCTATTAACCATAGATGTACATTTATACTATATTAGGTGTGACCCTTGGATTCCACATTCCAAGGTCGCTTGAACTCCTCTTTGACTGTTCGCCTTCTACACTAACCCTATGAGGATTAGGTGTCCAACATTCCCCCCCTTAATTTGAAGGGGTATGTGTGAATCCAAGAAGAGAGTTGTAATACAAATCTACAAATTATGCATGGCAGCACTAGGTTGAATGAGCTCTCTGAAATGTTGGCATAAACGGTTGGTTTAAGGATGAACACCAACACTAGAGCACTTAGTGTAGTTCCCGGAACTCTTCCAAATCTGGCAAGAAGCTGAGGTCTTCTGCTAGAGGAAGTGCTCCTCATATTTTGAAGAGGGTGACCTTCAACCTAGAAGAAGGGAGGTCTACAACCTACGATGATTAAAGGATGACCACCAACTGTGGAATGCTTAATGAATTTCCTGGAACTCTACCAAAACTGGAAAGAAGTTGAAGTCTTATGCTAGAGTAAGTGTCCCAAATTCTTTGAAGAGGGAGAAGCTCAACCTCACATATATGGTTTTAGGCTGACCACCAACCAAAGGCATGCTCATGGGCATCCGTGTCTCTGGCTACAACTCTAAATCTGAAATGATAGGTTTTGGCTCAGGCTCACTTGAACTGATGTGTCTCTGGCTACAACTCTGGATCTGGAATGACAGGTTGTGGCTTAGGCCCGCTTGAACTGGCTTTGAAGCTTGTAGATGACCACCATTTTCCCCCCATCAGGTATAAGGTGAGATGATGGTGAAAACTCAACTGCAAGATTGTTCAATATTCTAGAGCAATTTTTGACATATGACTTAAACATCTTCTTGGTTGTTGATGCCCATTGCCAAGAAGTGATCCATCCAATATGAATATTTGTTCTTGCAGGAGGCTTGTTTCTGAAGCATTCGTCTGAAGAATGGGTGTGTCGACCACAGTGCTTGCATGGGATTATACCAAAACAATGATCTTTCATATGGCCAACTTGATCACAGTGTTGGCATTTCACAGGCTATTATTGTTGTTGCCATGGAAGAGGAGTAGAATCTAGAACAGTTGAAGGTGATCTATCATAAAGAAATCCGACACTTTGAAATTTGATGGGCTTGGAGTAGTCCGGAATCATATCCAAGACCAGTTTTGTGCTTGTTATGGATAATCTCTTCCCAAGGTTTGATGGTGGGCTTGGAAAGTGCAGGCTGTATTTTTTCTTCTGCATTCAAATCTTCTCTTGAAATGGGCATTGAATGTGAATCAACCACAACAGTATTGATGTGTTTCTTATGGGAGTCTCTTTCAATGTTCTGAACAAAAATAGGTTCATAATGATGACTTTGTTGTTGTAATTATTCTGTAGAAATTATATAACATATGCATGTATATATCCATATTCTCCTGATCTAACAATATTTATCTTCTTTCTAAATACAAAATCCTTCTTTATTCAATCTTGCAGAGATAAAAAAAAGCTCATGGTACAAATACACGTAGGCAATAAAAACAATTACATATTACTTGATTTGTTTAGCAATCATGAAGCTAAAACCCCCAAATATCATATAACATGTATCATGAAGTCTGCAACAATCTGATACAGAAAACCCAGTACATGCAAATATAAGTACAATAAATGTCCACACACCTAACATGAAGAAATCACTACCCAAATCCATTGCCGAATTTCACATACACACATAAGTAAACACCTCCACTGTAATCCATGTAGAGATCTTTGAATGAATTCGAATATACCTTTCTTGAAACACGTCATATTCAAAATAATGTGTGTGTGACACAATCAGGCCTACTATAGTCTAGCAGATAGTCCATCTCACCCTTTCCTATCTCTCCTTGGGTCTCCACTAGGCCCGACATGCCTTGCTCAAGTTCAACATTTAAACATATTCAGTTCTTAGTGAGTTATTAGTTGTGAATTAATTCACTTAACTCTCACTGATGTATATTTCGGTTAAACTAGATACAACTGAGTTTAAATCCAATAACTGAGTTAAACTGAATAACAACTCCATGAACTACTCTTCCAACTTTGTCATAACTTTACCACTTAAGATCTAACTGAGTCCTCATGCATGAGCCACCAATAAACCCGAGGAATTGTGTAATTCCTTCAGCCCACTGATTTTCCAAATCTGTATACTGAAATAAATTGCTCCAAGAGAATAAGTTGATGTCTATTGTCAGATTATTATTAAGAGCTAATAATAATCGACATTCGTCTATTTTTAGATCGACGATCTATAAATAGAATTCACCCAATATTCTAAGAATATAATTTCATCTATTTTTCCAACTTGACCAACCATCCACAAATAGCATCCTGCAACTTCTGAAATATGATCACCATGTCTAAAAATAGACATAGTCTAAAAATATACTTACACCTAAAAATAGCCTACAGGCCCACTTAGTGAAGGTAACTGATTTTCACTAGGCTTCATCATCTTGTTGAATCTCAACATCTTCTTGTTGTGGTTGAGATTCAAGTCACAAAAAAATAATGTTTTCTTGTGCATTTTTCAAGCAAGTTTGAATGTCAATAAGAGCTTCCTTATTGACTTTTACCGTCCCATCAACAGTGAAATAAATTAGATTATTCAATAACTTTAATGCATCATCAATTCGATCCATTTCATAACAATGATTCAACTACAAATTCACTTGCTTATGAACATATATCTCACACAAAATAACTCAAAACCTTTGCTCTATATCTTCATCAAAGCAAGCATATCTTATTTTGGACGAATGAAGCAATTTGCTACAATTTGAAAACCCACCATCCAAATTTCAAGGCAGCAGATGGAACATGCTAGCGATGATACAATTATGTGTCACCAAACCGGAATAAGATAAGTGTCAAATTCACCGCCTATCTCCTATCGATGTTCTGGATTTTCAGGCTTATAAATTAAATGAAGGCACACAAACAATTTCCACACATTTCATTCCATTCGAGCGTGGAGGTAATGGGGATTTCAAGCCTCTCAAGCGTGTCATCGAATTCAGGGCTACTCATCACAAGTATTTTGTCTTTGATAAACAAAACTATAGATGAACTTGAATCAGAAATGAATCACATTGGCATACCTATTGTTGTCGATGCAGGGGCACAATTGTGTAAAATTTTAAAGCTTTGTCATGATTTTGATCGTATTTTAAAAAAATATCTAGATGGGGGACAACCTGTAGGTTTGAAAATTTTAAAACAGTGAGCCAAGATCATTGCTTGATTGGCTATCTCATTACTAGAACCTCTTGTAGCTTGATATGGCACAATCATAGCCTTTATTACAACCATAATAGTTATGTGTAAATAATGAAAGGTGATAGAGTAATGATTACCCTTATTATTACAGTTATATCGTATTCATTGCAATGAAACTGTGCTTACCTTATGCTCTTTATTACTATAGGCTTTTCTTTCCGTATACTGTTCAGATATGCAACTCTATCTGTTACACTATGCTATATTCACCTTACCTTTATGAGCAAGTCTTACTATACCAGTGTAATACTAGTCATCAAGAACATCAGCTGTAATAGAGAGCTTAAGCAATACGGTACTCAATAACATCATACATTAGAGTGATATCAAAGCAATACAGTAATCACATTACAGGTTAGACTAGCTTTAAGCTTCATCATATTGATAGAATACAGATGGATATAAGCTATGAAGTAAGTACCATAGATAAGGTTGTAATAGAGTTGATACTAATCTAACAGGTATGGATACAAACAATACTATAAAGGTCATACAATCGATGTCATACATGTAGTTAATTAGGGATAAGCTTAATCCCATAACATACTCATATTAGGTTGTGAGATAAGTACAGTATGATAGCCATATAAGCACGAGGTATTACGATCTTAATCATGCCATTCAAATAGGTTAACTAAGTCCATTCAATAAAGGTCATGTAACTAGTATTGATTATGGTAATTACTATATATGTGATATCCTATCAGAGCCATTACAGCTTAGACATAGAGATCACTATTAGGGTAATACTGATGTATCTTCTACACAAGTAAGGTGTTCGATTCATTGATATTGTGTATCCATTGGTTATTTTCATATCTAATTACATGGGAATAACACTACTATATCTAAGCTCATATGTAAGGGTCGAGCTTACTATTAGGTATGTATCATATTAATTAGGATAATTACGCTACTATTATGATATGTAACCTAGATAAGATACGTGAATAATGTAAAATTAGGAGGTTTTTGGGTCACGCCGTAGATGTTTTTTCGATGGGTAGGACATCTCCTTTCTTCTCTCTCTCTTTCAAATGGCTGGGGCGCTATGAACTATTGATTCGGCCTACGACTCAAGCTTTCAAGTTCCCATGCTTCCAAAGGTATCATACTCCCATGTATGATGCTACACCCATCCTAATTATCCACCTTTTATAATAAGTTCTGGAATTCAAGTGTCTTATTGTTCTCCAGTTCCTTCTCTGGGAACCATGCCTACATTTTCTACTGCGGGTGCCGTAGCTGACCGATGGAGTCAAAGAGCCCTGGACGATGGGAGCGGGTGGCGTGGTTGCTGAAAGGGTATTGGCCCAACGCAAAATGAAGAGAAGGTGGTGTATTGCAAGACTTGGTGGGACCTCTCAATATGGGAAATTCCCTAATGAAACTTTATGGGTGTAGACAATTACACCCATTCCCCGTTTTCCCTGCCTGCTGTGAAAGAAGGGAAGTTCAAATGGATAGCTCATCCGCCCCACTCTCATCATCTGCAGGCAACTATGATTTGTCGTGGCTTGAAAAATACAGGCCGACTAAGGTATCTGATATAGGGTATCGATGTTGCGAGAAACAAAATCAAAATGTTTGCCCGGAAGAAGGTAGCACTCCCCCCAGGGCGGCACATGATAATAATTTTGGATGACTCATGAAAACTGGAGTGCAACAAGCTCTTAGGCGTACCATGTAAATCTTCTCCAATTCAACAAGATTATAACTTTCATGTAACATTTCAGCCAAAATCATTGAGTCGATACGGAGCAGATGTGTTATTGTGAGTTTCACCAAATTATCAGACCAGGAGAAACTGTTGATGTATTGGGTGACCCGATGTGGTGTTTCCAAGTGGTCAAGGAAATTCCTGCCTATACACAATGTCGAGAACTGGAAGTATGGATTTGAGCACTGATGCCGAGGGTATGCAGGTGTAATACTATTGTGATGTGGAAAACGAATAGAACTGAAAGTCGAAGGAGTGGTATGTCTGTTGGGCAGAAACTAAGGAATAAATCGGGAGGTGAGTTAATGTATGTGCGGGAGTGATTTAATTTATTGTATAAATTTCAGGGACGCAGATATGGAGGCATAACATCATATGGAATCAGCGTATTATGCAGCAGATTAGGCGTTGGGGAGCAAATAATCTGACAGATTGTCAAGAAGGAGAAGCATTAGATTATTGCACATTGTTTAACACAAATACCAACGCTATTCAAAGCATCGAAGAGCATCCCTATGTTTCAAAACTTCCCCAACTGTTGTTTGGTTTGAAAATAAACAAATGTTAGGGTTGACAGAGTTGGCAGGGAAGAAAACCGAACACATAAACTCACAATGAGGAAGAAGAAGGCCACTCATCATGGCTCTGGTACCATGTTAAATATACCAATAACAAAGACAGAGGAAGGACAACACCAATGCCTGTTATGCAAGTATACATTTATACTATATTAGTTGTGACCCTTGGATTCCACATTCCAAGGTCACTTGGACTCCTCTTTGACTGTTCGCCTTCCACACTAACCCTAGGAGGATTAGATGTCCAACATTAACCTCCAGTCCTGTTACTCTATTTAAAATTCATAATTTATCAGAGTAATACTTAAAATCCCTTGTACCAGTATTTATGGTTTTTCTCTTTTTATTTGTGTTCAATGTTCCTTCTTTGGAGTTCGGGTCTTAAAGTAAAAAGTGATAAGAATATATAACTTATAGCTTTATTTTCATCAATTTCTCCAACAATATTTTTTTAAGGAGTTACTACCTGTCCAATAACGTTATTCTATTTTTTTTCACAGGCTTTTCCCTTTTCTTTCTTTAAGACCCTAAGTCAGGTAACTAGTTGGATACAATCGTGTTTATTTAATAAAATTTGTTTTCTAAATTGTTCGGTTGTCCTTGTCTACAATCAAGGTTTTCATTCTTTCATTTGTTCTATTACTATTTCCTTAATAAGGTAAAACAAAATAAAGAAGGTTTCCATCAGATCTTAGAAATTCCACAAACTCTGGTTTACTACTGCTTGGAACAGAAACAGAAATAACTCATTGTACTATTTACATTCTACTCAACTTAATACAACATTTCATGCATCTTCTCTTTCAATTATTAAATAGTACTACAGTACTTATCTGAAGTTTTTGTTTCTTTCCACTGGTTTAACTACCCAACCTTGAGTGAGGCAATTGTGTCCTCCACTCCCCCCATGCACCTCACCAGAGAGGAAGATTTTAGCAGTTCAAACTTGAGTCATACCTCGATACTTATGTCTAGTCTACCCTCAGAACTTGGTTGTGAAGCTCCACTTGTTATCAGCCAGCTCAAGACACTCTCACCTTATATAACCATTCTGTTGTTTCATTTTTATTTTCGTTTTGCACAGAACCCCTCTCCCACCCCAGGATTTCCATTTTATCCTTGAGGGAAAGGTAACTGTCAATAACTACTTCTTCCTTTTTACTCTAAAATCTTGAAACTATTTACCAACCAATTATCAAAACTTCTGAATGTAACTCTTTTATTCATAAAATAAAATAGAACTCAAGTTCATCAATAAATACATATACTCATTAATCTCTTTTTTCCACTTAAAGATTAAATATACTTTATAAAAGTATTTTCTAAAATGAAAAATAAACTAGTAAAATTAAGTTAGGTGTTACACTACACCATTTATATAATTTTATTGTTTAAAATCTTTAATTTATTAAAATTATAATAATTTAAAATATTTTTAAAATTTTTAAATATGAAATTATAATTTTAAATTAAATTTAATAAATATCTATTTTTTAACATTTAATATTAATAACGTGACATAGTATAGTATATTATACTAGTACTTAAATAATGAAAACTTGACTTCTTACTTATCATCATACAATTCAATAAACCAATATTTGATCTCAATAAATATTAAGAAACACATATCATTATATCATAAACAATATTTAACTAAATGAAATCTTGACTTCATATACAATATCATATAAGGAATTAAAGCAAAATAGGAACTTTGTTTACATCTTTTCATATATTTTGGAACTTTCTTCTCAGTGGAAAATTTTTGGTTCATGGTCAATATGTTTGGCAACAAGTTTAGGATTCAATCTAGTACGTTCTATGGAGTTTAATATGATTGATTTTATATGTATGATTTGCGCCTAATCGTAGGTTGGATATTCAAATAAGACTGACCAAAATATATTTATCCTATCTATCACATGGTGGCAGGTTAATTACATTTTTCGGCAACACATTTCCAGTGGTAATAACTTATGTTATTGTCCATTCGCAGTGGATTCCAGCTCCATGCATTTAATTGTCTTGCACGTCGTAGTATGGTTTCTTTAATGGGAAATCTACACGATTTTGAGTCTCAATCTGTCTGCCACTTGCTCCTCGTCCCACCATCGATGTTTTCAAATCGGACGTTCCTCATGAGGTTCGTGTGTTGGGTTAATAATCTCACTCTATTTCTCTAGTCTATGTTGATCATTTTCACTTGTTACTCAGAGGTACCCTCGCTCTACAATTCTGTTTGGGTAAGGTTCAGTTTCTCTAGCATTAAGGTTGCCTCTAAACTTCATAGTTGTGGCAGCCATGCTCCTCTAGTGCGTGCTCAACATTGTTTGCCTCTTTACATGCATGTTGATCTTCAGAAGAACAAGAAAATGAATTTTCATTCTCAGGTAATGCTCGGTTTTTCTCAGTCTTTTTCTCAGTTGAAGTTATAGACATATTTAATTTTGTTCTTATCATGAGTAATGTTAAAGATAGTTAAACCCTACGTTTTTTGTGTATATGTTCATTGGGTCTCTGGAGGAATTTCCTCGCGAACAGTATCAGGTAACCCTTCCTATTCTATGGTTTGCATACTTTAATTTATTTCCTTTCATTCTCTCAGTACTCATACTTTGTTTAACCCCACTCTTCTTTTATGGTTGCAGGTAAATCGTGTCCCCATTTTGAATGCTTGCCAAGATTTGGATTGTTTCCAACACTAAACCTTTCAATCCTTCTAGGTATTTCCATTTTTTGACAGAACTATTACCTCCTATGGTTTAAGAGTTTATTTTAAGGGTTATCGTCTCTCCAAGGGTCGAATTTTAGTTGAAAGGGCGGTTTTGTGAACTATGAGCTCCCCTGTGCCCCTTAGGCTACAAGATCTTATGAATTTCGTTGTTTTGAATATATAGTCGAGCATCCTTTGGCATCACCAGATACATACCAAAACTCTCTATTGTAATTTTTTTAATGTTAATTTATATAGATATCGTGCAATATTGATGTTTATATGGTGTATTAATACTCGGTTGATATTACAGTTTTGGCTAGATTTGTAATGTATAATGAAGCTATTGTGTAATATTGAGCACTAGTTTATTCATATATAGACATTTGAACTTTGATTTATTACACCGTTAATGTATATTATTCGTTCTGCCTCCTGCTTCGTATCTGATGTTCAATTTTCAAATTACATGAAGTCTTAATTTCTAAAGTAAGGTTGCCTTATCTTTACCCTTACAATTTTAACATTCAGTTTGCAATTTTCATTCGATGATTTAAGGTGATAAACCCTAATTTTCTTAAGCGAGATTGCTTCTGGCATTTACTTTGTTTTTCTCTTTTTATGAAAGTACATGGTTATAATCCTTTCAGCTCTAAGATTATTCATAGAACTAAGTACGTAAAACCTACCTTCACGAGTTCAGGGTTTAAACTGTTAAATACATGAATAACAAAGATAGAGGTGAAGGATAAGTGTGAGATATCTTTCTATTAACCATAGATGTACATTTATACTATATTAGGTGTGACCCTTGGATTCCACATTCTAAGGTCACTTGAACTCCTCTTTGATTGTTAGCCTTCCACACTAACCCTATGAGGATTAGGTGTCCAACATTCCCCCCTTAATCCGAAGGGGTATGTGTGAGTTTAATAAGAGAGTTGTAATACAAATCTACAAAGTATGCATGACAACACTAGGTTGAATGAGCTCTCTGAAATGTTGGCATAAAGGGTTGGTTTAAGGATGAACACCAGCACTGGAATGCTTAGTGCAGTTCCCAGAACTCTTCCAAATCTGGCAAGAAGCTGAGGTCTTCTTCTAGAGGAAGTGCTCCTCATATTTTAAAGAGGGAGACCTTCAACCTAGAAGAAGGGAGGTCTACAACCTGTGATGGTTTAAGGATGACCACCAACTCTGGAATGCTTAATGCATTTCCTAGAACTCTACCAAAACTGGAAAGAAGCTGAAGTCTTATGCTAGAGGAAGTGTCCCGAATTCTTTGAAGAGGGAGAAGCTCAACCTCACATATATGGTTTTAGGCTGACCACCAACCAAAGGCATGCTCATGGGCATCCGTGTCTCTGGATACAACTGTGAATCTGGAATGACAGGTTTTGGCTCAGGCTCACTTGAACTGATGTGTCTTTGGCTACAACTCTGGATCTGGAATGATAGGTTGTGGCTCATGCTCGCTTGAAGTGGCTTTGAAGCTTGTAGATGACCACCATTTTCCCCCCTGTCAAGTACAAGGTGAGACGATGGTGAGAACTCAACTGCAAGATTGTTCAATATTCTAGAACAAGTTCTGACATATGACTTAAACATCTTCTTGGTTGTTGATGCCCATTTCCAAGAAGCGATCCATCCAATATGAATCTTTTTTCTTGCAGGAGGCTTATTTCTGAAGAATCCTTGTGAAGAATGGGTGTGCCGACCACAGTGCTTACATGGGTGAAGATCGAAAAAATTATCTTTCATATGGCCAACTCGATCACAGTGTTGAAATTTCACAATCTATTGTTGTTTCCGTGGAAGAGGAGCAGAATCTAGAATAGCTGAAGGTGATCTATCATGAAGAAATCCAACACTTTGAAATTTGATGGGCTTGGAGTAGTCTATAATATGAAAGGACACCTCCTTTTCATATCCAGGACCAGTTTTGTGCTTGTTATGGATAAGCTCTTCCTAAGGTTTGATGGTGCGCTTGGAAAGTGCAAGCTGTATTTTTTCTTCTGATTTCAAATCTTCTCTTGAAATGGGCATTGAATGTGAATCAACCGCATCAGTATTGATGTGTTTCTTATGGGAGTCTCTTTCAATGTTCTGAACAAAAACAGGTTCATAATGATGACTTTGCTTCTGTAATTCTTCTTGTTGTAGCTGAGATTCAAGCCGCAAAAAAAAAATGTTTTCTTGTGCATTTTGCAAGCAAGTTTGAATGTCAAGAAGAGCTTCCTTACTGAATTTTACCGTCCCATCAACAGTGAAATATATTAGACTATTCAACAACATTAATGCATCATCAATTCAATCCATTTCATAACAATGCTTCAACTACAAATGCACTTGATTATGAACAAATATCCCACACAAAATAACTCAAAACCTCTGCTCTATTTCTTCATCAAAGCAAGCAGATTTTATTTTGGACGAATGAAGTAATTCGCTGCAATTTTAAACCCACCATCCAAATTGCAAGGCGACAGATGGAACACACCAACGATGATACAATTATGTGTCACCAAACTGAAATCAAATAAGTGTCAAATTCACTGCCTATCGCCTATCGATTTTTTGGAGTTTCAAGCTTATAAATTAAATGAAGGTACACAAACAATTTCCACACATTTCATTCCATTCAAGCATGGAGGTAAAGCCATGGGGATTTCAAGCCTCTCAGATGTGTCATTGAATTTAGGGTTGCTCATCACGAGTATTTTTTCTTTGATAAACAAAACTATATATGAACTTGAATCAGAAATTAATCACCTTGGCATACATATTGTTGTTGATGCAGGGGCATAATTGTGTAAAATTTTAGAGCTTTGTCGTGATTTTGAAGGTATTTTCAAAAAGTATCTAGATGGCGGACAACCTGTAGATCTGAAAATTCTGAAAAGTAAGTCACAAGTGTTGTGAAAGGAGGGAAGTTCAAATGGCTAGCTCATCTGCCCCACTCTCATCATCCGCAGGCAACTATGATTTGTCGTGGGTTGAAAAATACAGGCCCACTAAGGTATTTGATATAGGGTATCGATGTTGTGAGAAACAAAATCAAAATTTTTGCCCAGAAGAAGGTAACACTCCCCCCAGGGTGGCACACGATAATAATTTTGGATGACTCATGACAGCTGGAGCGCAACAAGCTCTTAGGTGTACCATGGAAATCTTCTCCAATTCAACAAGATTATAACTTGCATGTAACATTTCAGCCAAAATCATCTAGCCGATACAAAGCGGATGTGCTATTGTGAGTTTCACCAAATTATCAGACCAGGAGAAACTGTTGATGTATTGGGTGACCCGATGTGGTGTTTCCGAGTGGTCAAGGAAATTCCTACCTATACACAATGCCGATAACCAGAAGTATCGATTCGAGCACTGATGCCGAGGGTATGCAGGTGTAATATTGTTGTGATGTGGAAAACCAATAGAACTGAGAGTCGAAGGAGTGGTATGTCTGTCGGGCAGAAACTAAGGCAAAAACCAAGAGGTGTGTTAATGACTGTGTGGGAGTGATTTAATTTATTGTATAAATTTAAGGGACGCAGAAATGGAGGCATAGCATCATATGGAGTCAACATATTATGCAGCAGATTAGGTGCTGGGGAGCAAAGAATCTAACGTATTGTTAGGAAGGAGGAGCGTTAGAGTATTGCACATTGTTTAACACAGAGACCAGTGTTATTCAAAGCATCGAAGAGCATCCCTATGTTTCAAAACGTCCCCAACTGTTGTTTTGTTTGACAATAAAAAAATGTTAGGGTTAACAGAGTTGGCAGGGCAGAAAACCGAACACATAAACTCACAATGAGGAAGAAGAAGGCCACTCATCATGGCTCTTATACCATGTTAAATATACCAATAACAAAGACAGAGGTGAAGGATAAGCGTGAGATATCTTTCTATTAACCATAAATGTACATTTATACTATATTAGATGTGACCCTTGAATTCACCTTATATAACCATTCTTTTGTTTCATTTTTTTTTCATTTTGCATAGAACCCCTCCCCCTCCCCAGGATTTCCTTTTTATCCTTGAGGAGAAGGCAACTATCAATAAATGCTTCTTCCTTTTTACTCTGAAATCTTGAAACTATTTACCAACCAGTTATCAAAACTTCTGAATATAACTCTTTTATTCATAAAATAAAATAGAACTCAAGTTCATCAATAAATACATATACTCGTTAATCTATTTTTTCCACTTAAAAATTAAATGTACTTTATAAAAATCTTTTCTAAAATGAAAAATAAACTAATAAAATTAAATTGAGTGTTATACACTACATTAGTTATATAATTTTATTTTTTTAAATCTTTAATTTATTAAAATTATAATAATTTAAAATAATTTAAAATTTTTTAAATATAAAATTATAATTTTAAATTTAATTTAATAAATCTTTATTTTTTAATATTTAATATTAATAACGTGACATAGTATAGTATAGTATTATACTAGTACTTAAATGATGAAAACTTGACTTCTTACTTATCATCATATAATTCAATAAACCAATATTTGATCTCAATAAATATTAAGAAACGCATATCATTATATCATAAACAATATTTAACTAAATGAAAACTTGACTTTATATACAATATCATATCATATAAGGAATTAAAGCAAAATAGGAACTTTGTTTACATCTTTTTATATATTTTGGAACTTTCTTCTCGGTGGAAAATTTTGGGTTCATGGTCAATATGTTTGGCCAGGATTGAATCATTTCAATAGTGACATGTTGTCAGAAGGACAACACTGTATTTGTTGACTTTTTACTCCCAATAATTCAATGAAAAGTTACGATACAAACTTTAGTCATGACGATATAAACTAATTTTGTGATAATTTTTTTTTTTAATTTTTTTCTAATTTCTGGAATTTGGAAATAAAATATTTGAAATTATTATTGATTAAAGTTTGTAAGTTTTTATAATTGTACATAATGTAATAATATTTTTTGGATATGAATTATTTAAATTTGTAGGAAACACTATATTGAGTGGTTATTCCACTTACTATTAAGGATTTAAGAAGTTATATAAAGAAGTGAGAATAAAGTGTCAAAGTAAGGTAATAAATATGAAAAAAAAATAGTTGTTGAAAGGGGAATAGTCATTGAGAAATAGATAAGAAATTAATAAAATATAATAAATAAATAAAATATGAGAAGAAGGGCAAAGAGGAAAAATTAAAAGGGAAGATGAGAAGACAAAAGGCAAATATGTGATTTTTTTTTATCTAAATATTTTATTAATATGAAAAATTAATAAAGGACAAAAAAAATGGATACAAAATTAGATAAAATAATTAATTAAATTGAGATTAGAGAGGTGAAGAAAAGATATAAAAGAAATGAAGGGATGACTTGAAATAAAGATGAACAATTCACTGAGATGCGAAGAGAAGGGAAAAGAGAAAAGAAGGGATAACTACAACATCAATAAAATATTCAAGGAAAGGGAAAGTGAAGAGGAAATATATCCACAAACAAAGGGGCACAGATTATTAGTTAAGGTAGTGAATTATTGGTTTCCAAGACTTAATTAGTTTATAAACATCTTCTTGATTGATTTTATTAGGGAGCTTTTCAATTTTGTTAGTTTCACAAATAATGCAACTCAAATAATGAGGGGTAATTACAAGAACTTTGATTTGGTCAAAACAAATGAGGTGTTTCAAGTTATGAGAATGTTCAGCAATAATGGATTTTTTTGTACAATTATGGCTAGTGTTGGCTATGTATTCTTTGAGGTGGGATCTGAAAGATCTGCCTATTTGCCCAATATATGAGTTTCCACAGGAGTGAGGGATTTGGTCAACATAACTAAGAAGGGGATCATATATGTCTTTGGCGCTTAGGCGCTAATTGAGTGCTTATCAAAATCCGATTTAACATACAGATCAGTGCCTTTAATCAGGTTTAATGGGATAATTAAACGTGTTTTAATGCTCTAACCTGCCATTAGCGTTAGAGCTCTGCCACGGTCATGGTGTGTGGTTGTATGTGATGGGGCTGGGCCCCATATCCCTTCACTCGAACCTTTATTAAATTTCAAATAAATTCCCATGGCATAATATGTTAAGTTCGAATGTGTAGCATAGTTGGTAGGTTGTGTGCGTAGTGTGGGGGAGGTCGCGGGTTCAAGCCCAACCTCTGCCTAGCCACCATATAAAATATGAAATTTCGACCAACATAGCCAAAATTCGCCCTTTGAGGGGCACGTGGCTACCTCCAGGCTAGCCACGTGTCAACTCCCAATTGATCTGACCAAAACCAATAAAATTGCAACAAATCACAACCAACCCGGACATGCCACTTGGCAGAAACTCATTGGCCCACCTGGGGGGCATATTCCTTGGAATATTCTTTTTGCTGACTGGGTTGTACGAATGCCTAGTCAGCATCCATGTCACCAAAATTTACCTGTTTAGCCAAGCGATCAGAATGTTCTAACTTTCTCATATGGACTCTGTTTTGAGTGAAACAAAGTGCGCCGGAATTAGGAAGACGAGACCTATCTGGTTGTTCTAGTTTCAAGCATTTTTGAAAACTTTGATTTTTTAGCAAATTTTTGCCCCCAATTCAGTTTCTGATCACTCCTTCCCACTAACAGGATTTTGGACCCACAAAAGTTGGTTATTTGATGAGAGTGTAATACTCTTCTCTTTCCCAAGTTCTATCAAATTGATTCTACTCGGAAAAATCTCCATGACAAGCACTTGGGTTCACTAACATGCCTTGCCTTGCAAATGGCTTGGCACTTCAACCAATGTCCTCCTTTCATTGTTGACCCAATCCAACACTTGTTGGCTACTTGTTGACTGATTAAACACCTTTTTGTACCAAATCGATCCCTCGGTGCTTGAAAGCTAACTAATGACCTTCCCACTGAGAATCTTGTTCGTCCTTTGCATAAACATGCATTTGATGCAAGCTTCTCCTTGGAAACCACTTTTCCAAGTTAAGCCCATCTGAGTGAACTACAAAAACGAGTTCCAATATCAATAATCACAAGAAAATAAATAACCATTATTTTTACCTACACATTTGGAAGAATTCATTCGCCATCTCTTTCGCTTCTTGGCGTCAACACATTAAATGGTCTACAATGGCTGATGTTTTGGCTACAAAAGTTTTGGCATCTTGTCCCTCTTTCCACTTTTTATTTCCATCATCCTCCAGTATTGGCATGTTGTTCATGCCATGATTTGAAAATGAAGGCTAATCATGAGCCTCTCGCTCAAGAGTGGACCTTCCAAAATCCTGAAACATCTTGTCACAAGAAAAACCATTAACTTGAAAAACGCATTATGCAAGAAATAAACTTGAAGACCTCTTCCTTTTGCTCCTTCAAAGAAAAAAAGTCACATCTTGTGAACATCGCCATGCATTCTTACATCTTGGTATACAAACCCATCGACCAAACACAAGTCGACAAAACAGGTGTCTTCAAACCATTGAAGATTAAGTCAATCAAAAGGATGTACAACACTTGACGATTCTTTTCTCAAAACAACAAGTATTTCACATCTCATGAAACAATTCGTCAACATCTCCCTTTCATCCTTGGAGACTAAATCAAATCTTCCAAGTCAATAAGACATACATGTAACAATCAATTGACCAACACAAGTCAATCACTCATGCATTTTCAAGCACAATGAAACTATAAAAAATTCCACTGTTCACGCACACAAACTCTCATGCATGTATATTATGCTCAACTCTCTCACAAGTACAATCACAAGTACAATAATCCCATTGGTATATACGAGTACTTAAGAAGTTGAAATGACCAAATTTGATGCAACAAAGTGAGTCAACATAATCCACTTTCGAACACCTTCTAGGCATAAGCATGCAACATGCATTCTAGAGAAAAATAAATGCATTCACATGAAAATTGCAACTACAAAATTCCATCTTTGCTACATCTAAGTGAGTCAACATAACCCTACTTTTCCAACATCTTGCTTTGTGTAATTTCCAGCATACTCTCAAGAGAAAATAAATGCATTCAGATAACAAGGAAATGCATCAATAAGGCAATATTTGCATCAATTATCAAAAGAAAATCAAGGCCTTAATTGGTTAATAAATCTAACCATTTATTTCCAAACCACTTCAATGGCACTTCTTTCATCTGCACTTCATCATGTGAATCATATTGACCCACATTAATTATGGAATCCTCTTTTCCATTCTTGTCAATCTCTCTCTCCACCTTCTTCAAATCTTTTGGATGATTTGTTGGATACAAAGTCCAACACTTGTCTACAAGATGACCTTGCTTATGGAAATGAGTGCACAATAATTACATCTTCTTTTCAACATGGTTTGCATTGTCTAATTGACCTTTGGCTTTCTGTCTCCTTTGTTTTAAAAATTTCATGTCTATGGATATCTTCTTCCAACATCTTGAAAAAATATGGTTATTCAAACCACAAAATGAACACATAAATTTTCTTCAAATATTATGTGATGATTTTCCATGTTTATCATAATCAAAAGCAAGTTGATTAATGACAAATGTACACCTTTCACATTCACCTTTGCCGCCTTCTTGAGGAGGTGAATTTTATGAGGTGGTGGCTCTCTTTGAAATACCAACAATGGCTTCAATGACTTTAGATATTTCAACATCCTCTTGTTTTCCATTTCCATAAGTTTCATGATTATGAGCATCTTCTTGTATTCCTCATGAACACAAGCTTTACAAGCTTGAGGTAATGAACATGTAATGAAAGTCCTTCTTGGAACACCTTCATGTGCCTCCTTGGCTTTGGAGCATTCTCCATCAAGTTGTCCATAACAAAGACCCAAATACCTAGGCCTTTCCTCAACAAAAATTGGCTCAACTATGCCTTGTGCACGTTTTTCTAACCCTTTACCTTCATATCCCATCTTCATCAATAATTTGGACCCTATTCCTCTAGTGTGTCTTTCAAAAGCACCAAAAAATAATTTCATCTTTAGAGGAAATTGAAGAATAAATTGAATTGCATACCTATTTTTCATGCACATACTTGGCTAGGGTTTCATTTGCAATATGGAGCTAAGTATCCATCTCATGCATCTTTTCAAGAAGCTCTTGCTTCTCTTCTTTCATGGCCATCAATTGCTCTTGAAGTATAGTGTTCTCCTTCCTATCTTCAACCAACTCTTGCACCACATCTCTCATGATGTAGAGCTTCTGCAACATGTATTTATCAAAGAGTCTTGCTAATGAGGATTGGTTAGAAACAGTGCTTGATGAAGCTACCATCACACTTGTAATGCATAAAAAGCTTCTTTGCTATGATTTGAGAGTGGAGTCCTCAATCTTGACCTTCTCTTCACAAACATAAAATTGCAAACAGCTAAATTATCCTTGCACAAATGAAAAACCAATAGCTAATTATCTAGCTAACCTTGGAAACTTATCTCAAGGATAAAATGAGCTAAACTAAGCTTTGATACCAACTTGATCTGAATATGGAAAAACTAATTTTGTTGTGCTAGCTTCCTCATCAGTATTGAATAAATGTGTTTAAGGATAGAATCGAATTAGAAAGTTATGAGAGGGTTTATGTGTAAAGTTTTGCGTGTCTTTTATGGAAAATTCATTAAGTAATTAGTTGTTAAAAACACATGTACAACAAGTAAACTATAGAGAAATAATACACAACAAACACATTACACATTAGCTGATAATGGAGTTCACCCCTCCTGGGCTACATCTCCATGGACCTTCTTCAATGGCTTGTCCCGCTTTGGATTAATGGTCAATTATCTGATTACATGCACCTATAGTGCTCCAATGGCTTTGAAACATGCTCCATTAAATTCAGAAGACTCAAAAACCCATAGGTAGCCTCTTCTGGCTTTGAAAATGGTCTTCAAGTGAACTAGGAATGGCCTCCTCTCCTGGTGGCCCTAGGCTTCTTTAATATTAAAAGTGGAAAAATCGCTTACATAAGTTCTCTTCTACCTCTGAAACCTGCACCATCATGCGCAGAGCATAAAAATCATCTAGGATTGACTCTTTTTTAGCCGAATTTGGTCGAATAATGCTCAAGTTATGGCCTAATTAATCTTGGCCTAGGAAACCTCCACTAAGTCTAGATAAACTCGAGTTAACTCCACCACATTTGGGAGTTCCACCGAAAATGGCAGACTCCGCCAATTAGTGTTAATCTGCACTTAAGGCCTGAAGATTAATTAAATAAAATCATGGTTTAAACTAGATCTTAGGCACTAATTGAGCGCTTATCCAAATCTAATTTAACATACTGATTAATGCATTTAATCCAGTTTAATGGGATAATTAAACGTGTTTTAATGCTCTAACCTGCCATTAGCATTGGAACTTCGCCATGGTCATGGTGCGTGATTGTATGTGATGGGGTTGGCCCCCATATCCCTATCCCCGAACTTTTATTAAAGTTCAAATAAATGTGCATGTCATAATATGTTAAGTCTGAATGTTTAGCATAGTTGGTAGGTTGTGTGCATAGTGTGGGGGAGGTTGTGGGGTCGAGCCCGACCTCTGCCCAGCCACCATATAAAAAAATTTCCCGACTATAAAATATGAAATTTCAACCAAAATATCCAAAATTCATCCTTTGAGGGGCACATGGCGGCCTCCGGGCTAGCCACGTGTCAACTCCCAATTAATCCGACCAAAACCAATAAAATCGTGACAAATCACAACCAACCCAGACATGCCACTTGGCAGCAACTCATTGGTCCACCTGGGGGGAATATTGTGGGAATATTCCAAGGAATATTATTTTTGCTGACTGGGATGTATGGATGCCTAGTCAACATCCCTGTCACCAAAATTTCTCTATTTAGCCAAGTGATCAGAACACTCTAACTTTCTCATACGGACTCTGTTTTGAGCAAAATGAAGTGCACCCGAATTAGGAAGACAAGACCTATCCGGTCGTTCTAGTTTTGAGAGATTATGAATACTTTTATTTTTTAGCAAATTTTTACCCCCAATTCAGTTTTTGATCACTATAATTCTTTCGTCAAACCTGGTAGGGCTCCGGGGCAGTCTTGTGTGGCTTTTGGCTTATGGCGTCTATGATTTGGGTTAAGTTGAGATGGTTTGTTGTTGAATTCTTTGGTGCTAAGGGGCAATGTTTCTTTCTGCCTATCCTTGTATATGCTTTGCATGCACAAACCTCTTGGCCCACACCCTATGAACTAGACAGTGTCTAGTCTGCATTGTGAAGACGAAGCCCATCATGTTGGTCAACAACCCAATAGGGTCTATGTTAGAAGTCTAATGAATGATAATTATTGATCATGGTATATGGGGACGTGACCTCTATTCATTTCGAGGAATGTTATTCAAAATTGTTGGGAAGAAAGGAAGGATACTCAGACCCATGTTCCAGATTTACGGTTTTTTGTTGATGTATGGGCAGGTGGGCAGGCTGGTAGCAGCTTCTGCAAGGAAAGCTATTCTTGGATTGGTCTACCTCAAGCAAGTACTTTTCCATCTCTCACTTCCACGGCCTACAAGACTGCAACCATGGCTCGAGCGACAGCCAAAACTAGAATCCCTTCCGTGAAGGGTCGAGGCATGAAAAGTAAAGGCAATGAATCAATGGGGCAACCCAGGAGGTAAACCAAGAGGCAGAAAGCCTGTAGTGTGCACTATCAACGAAGTTGCAAATGCTTATCATGAGGGCACTTCCGAGGAAATAAGAAAATTAATTGAGGATTGGGAGGTGAAACTGAACCGCCAGGCAAGCTCAAGGGAGATTGATGATGAGGAGTGGTGGACCATAGTGCCCAATCCTGGGCATACTCAAGGTCGCATTACAAAGTTTAAGAATACCATTTTCCTTTACTAATCTATGAAAGGTATATTGGGAAAGGCCCTGGAGCATATTTCGGCAAGCATGGCCACAACAATGTAGGACTTCCCGGATTACAAAAAATATTTCCAAAAACTGTAGTTTCAGATGAAAAAACAGAATGGGCGCCTCTGGTGCATTGAAAACTACCTACCTTGCATCCTCCCTCAAAAAAAACTCCTAGGTTCCACTGCATAGGACTCAACTTCGATGCAATCTGCTTCCGCTTATGAATCAAATTATATTGTTAAATGTTTCTTTGTGTAGTTTTTTTATTTCTATTTACAAGTATGTGGACAACTTTTAATTTTCAATATATAGACAGTCATGCCACTAAGCATATAGCTAGTAGGATATGTAAATACATATGGTCATATATAGATTGGATAGTAATACTTCAAAAATATTGTTTTTGGATGGCATACCATGTTGTTAGGTGGCCAACAGACTTGGTTTCCCTCGGGGAAAGTTGAGGCAACCTAACTATTTCTCAAACTGGTTGTAACTTGTTGTTTAACTAATGAAAAAAGAAGGCACTACCAAGCTTACAAAAAAAATTAATAAGACTTGAAACCATTACAACGATATACTTAATATGTATTCATTATATCACTTGTGGGAATTGAACTTGGGTGGGAATGATAACATCAATTTTCCCAACAATTTAACCATGCATTCAATTGACAAATCTACATATTTAAAAATAATTAATGTAATTTAATATTTATTTATAAAACATTATAAAAATTATTTTTTAAATTAATTAAAACAACATCATCATATATTTATAAGATGAATATTGGGATGGATATTTTTTCTGAGTCTGTGGTTCAAAGGCGTTATCATGGAATTTAGGGTTTTTTGTCCAGTTGTAGGTCCCATCGAGCTACCATCTCTGAGTGTTGGATCACCTTCGAAGGTCATGAAAGGTATATCCACCATTGTGTTTTTTGTTGCAAGGGCGTCATTCTATCGACTCGGCTGGGAGATTTCCAATTAAAGAACCAAATTATCCTATTGGTTGTCGACGTGGGTTTGTTGCAACTCATGCCAAATTGGGTGTGCAGTTCTGCAAGTGGGTTTTGGCATCAGCTGGGGCTCGAATGGTGGCAGGGAACCATGGGTCAGAGCATGGAAAATTTTAAGGATGGAAAATTATCTTAAAGTTTAAAAACATTGGTGAATCTCACTAGTCCCTAATATGCAAACTATAAAATGTTTATTGATATGTTTGTAAAATTATTCAAATTTATAATGATTTTATATATAGTCTCTCTATAATGTTGACGATTTTTAAGGTAAAATAATTTTATATTATAAAATTTGGGCGAATCATTTTTATAAAAAATGGAAACTGGAGAATGTTTTTTTTGGAAAAATCATGAAAAATTAGCCCACCTGCAAATATTAGCCCCTAAAATTTTCCATGGATCAGAGCAAAATGGAAATGGTTGTTCCGAACTTTCCTCGTTCGATAGTTTTTATTCAGATCTGCAGATCTGGAGGGTATTTTTTACTGTTACCTATAGTTCGTCATGCAGATGTAGTTTCCTTATGTGGAGTCTTCCCTCTATGAATGTATGGAGGCAAACCTCATATCAATATCTCGGCGTCAAGGATCTACAAGCTCTTACATGGGTGCGGCTAGGAAAATGGGCCCTTTCGCTAGATCTGGGAGATTCGACATGGATCCCACCTAGATCTTTGAAGTTGTGAAATATTTAAAAAAAATGAGGGAAACCAATTGTAGTTCACTAGATCTGAAAGTGAAAAATGCAAAACTAGTTGTTGGAGCAGTCCTTCAATTTTTTGTCAAAATCTTAGCTGAAATCAATAATAATAAAACTTGGGGTTGGAGATCTAGTGCAATATCTTAAGCATCAAATTCATGCTAAGATGGGTATTCTAGCTAACCTCCAAAGTTTGATTGAAGTAGGGAATTCAATGAAACATGATTCCAATGTACATGATAATAGCAGTAAAGGTGATTCATCCATGATCTTACATCTAAGGTTACGTGGAGGTTGTCCTAGATCTAGTAACATAAAAGGTCCAACTTGTTTCAAGGATGCGGTAAAGGAAGCGTCGAATCAACTATCAAATATGATCAAGCCTCCACTTTTCTCGATCCCTATATTGTGGAACAGATGAATCAGGTGTCGACTCTGACAGTAAACCTTCCAGAGGTTAATGAAATCCACTATGATTTCCATTCAAGAGTAGTCATATGCAGATTTAATGGTTTATGGGCCAAGACAGAGGACCTGTGTGGATCTTCTCCACTTGGACTGAAAACTGCAATATTCAACTATGTTCGAGGGGTTTCTTTATAGTAAATTTTGATACAACAAAAGATTTGGATTATGTTTTAAATGAAGGACCATAGTTCTAGGGCGGTGCGGGCCATTTTATGATCCCATGGTTCCAGGGTTTTGATGCTAATATAATGGTGATTTCCAAAATGCGAGTTTGGGTTACATTACATAATCTCCCTTTGCATTTTTGGCATCACAAAGTGTTAGAAGGAATCGAAAATTCTTTGGGGAAGTTCCTAAGAGTGGACTCAGATAGAGTCACCAAAGGAATTTTTACCTTTGCCAGGATATGTGTAGAAGTAGACCTCAGTAAAGGCTTATCACATCATATTATTCTGATTCATAATAATATGCAGTGGTCCCAACTTCTAGATTTTGAAAACACGACATTTAGATGTTGTATTTGTCTTAAAAATGGACATTTACAAAACTCGTTTCCTTAGGCCAAAAAAGATCCCAAAAGAAAAAAGAGACAAACCCAAAATCCTAAGGGATAACAGTTCTCAAATTCCCAAGATTTCAAAGTAGAGGAGGAAGAAACCCCAGTGAATGCTACAAATATTGTTGAAAAAAATTCCTAAGAAATCATAGAGAAGAGGGGGGTTGAGGAGGAAAGTTCAATGGTTCATCTGTTCAAAGTAACAACAGACTCAACTCTCTAGCAACAAAATACAAAGACTATACCTGAAAGAGAGGCAAATGGTACCAAAAGAATTCATGCATCAAAGAATTTGGACTTTGATAATTAAATTTATATAAATGTAACCGAAAATCAAATGCCTATTTTATCTTACATTCCCAACTCTACTGGTTGACGAAAAATGAAGATAAAAAAAAGTAAAAAAAATTAATAATTTTTTTCTTTTTCTTTATTGCTAGATACCAAGTAGGTTAGTCATCAAATACTTTTTAGCATCTGCAAAATATAATTTTATTCTTTTGAATAAAATAACATCATCATATATTTATTAAAATTATAATCTAGTAATAAAAATAAAATATCATTATACTAAAAATACATATTTAACTCTTTTTAAATAACTAAACTTTGTAATCTCAAAATTTATGAAAATTATAATCCGATAATCAAGATATAATATCCTTATATTAAAAACATAAATTTAAATAAAATAATGAAAAAATTAACGAAAGAGCAATGGTGAAAATGACAAGTTAAACAGGCTAAGCCCCACTGAACTTTGTAACAACTTTTGATTGAACTGTAGGAAGTCAACAATTAGGTAGGTGTTGTCCTGCATAGAATTTATTACAATCTGACAACATATTTTCCGAACTGTTCCAATTTAAATAAATAAATGGTGTTCCTGTTTGCTTTACTTCCTTGTAAGGAAAATCCCTATTTGCTTTGCTTTGCTTATATGATAGGATGGTGTACAAGAAGTCAAAGTGAACGTGTGTACATATATATAAGTTATTTATTTATTTATTGCTAAGAGTTTGTCAATATTAGTTTATTGAATTAAATATTAGTTTAAATATTTATACGATAAATATTAGTTTATTGAATTATATGATAACATGATAATATGCGTTATGATTAAATATTAGTTTATTGAATTATATGATAATGTATAATAAGTTAAGTTTTTATTATTATGTCACTATTTGACATATAGGATTGTTTCTCAGATATTATTTTGAATTGGACATAAAAAAAAAAATTGCAAATTTTGACGCTCTTTCAAAGTTCAATGCTTCAAAGTTCAATGTAGGTTTGATTTTCGAGGATAATTTACATCGACTGGGCATGTTTGTGCCACTGTGTTAGGGCTCTAGGGCCTGATGCAGGTGGCGCAACAAGGCTCCAAAGCCTAAAGCTTGTGTACGAGCCAAATATTTTCAATATCGCACAACAAAGCTCAAAGCTCAAATTTGTGAATGTGAGCCTACTTCTATCAAAAATGTATTGGTTTAGGATATCACCAACAATTTGAGTTGTACTATGTGAAACAAAATGAATGTTGATGGCTAGAGCCAAAAGCTTGGGAGATGAGAATTAAATGAAAACCATTCAATGATTTGCTTTTTTTCATGTACGCTCCGAGGGAGAACAAAGCTTGTTTCGTTCGATTAAATGATGCACTTCAATTGGGGAGAGTCTTTGGCATTGTTGTTATTGCCCTTCTAAGTGGAGGAGGGTTAGATGAGCAAGATCAATACCTTGATCTCTCTGCAATCATCTTTACTCAAGTTATCTAGAAGAAGGTGGCTGTCACTAAAGACATTCAACCACTTGAATGTGCAATGGAACTGAAGACATTCAACCACTTTAATTTGACAATAGAACATGAATGGTTAAAGATGGATTTGCAGGTGATGATGCACCAAGAGAATTATTTCCTGACATTGTTGGGCATATTGCACTAGCTCCTAGTAGCATTAAAATCAAGGTGGTTGCACCTCCAGAAAGGAAGTCTAGTGTCTGGATTAGAGGTTTTATTTTGGCATCTCTCAGCACATTCCAATAGATGTGGATTAAAAGGGCTGAGCATGATGAATCTGGTCCTTCCATCGTACACACATTTTTTTTAAGTTCAGTGCTTTTGTTACTTTAGTGCTTTGTAAAGATGGGTATTCTAGAGAATGTTTGCTTGAGAGATGACAATAGCGCTAACGTCGAGATTCAATTTATTTTTTATAGAAGGGTTTTAAAGAATATATATGTGTAATTAGATACTCTAAAGCATAGTTTTATGGCTCTATTCAACAAATTTTGTTTTTGTATGGCTACATGTAACCAAAAAACTATGTGTTTCTCATTTTTTGATTTGAACCCTATAATGTTATGTAAGAAGTAAATGTTGAACATTTTATTGAATGAATATTGGGATGATGCATCTTGGAACTTTTGAAGCTAGCTAATATTCATGTAATAATATTAATGGATATTTAAAAATACAATGATGGACATCAATTATCAAGCTGCATTATATTTATAAGATGTCATTAAAGATCAGATTCATACATAGACACTTAATAATGCTTCAAAAGAGATATCGAGAATTCATTTAATATTTTATTTTTAATTTATATTGGATATTAAAATTTAAAGTTATTTTAAATATTTATTTTATTTATATATTAAAATTATATATTTTTTAATTAATTTAATTTGATTTAAATAATAATATTTAAAATTATTTTATACTAATTTTAATTTTATATTTATTAAGTAATTATATATTTAATATAAAATATTGATATTGGTAATAATATTTATTTATTTTAATAAATATAATTTATTTTTATTAAAAATAATATGTTTAATTAAAAATACAATTACTCATACTATATTTATTTTAAAATCATATATAATATCTTATTATTTTAATTTCATAAAACAAATATAGATATGGCTAATGGAAAATTAAAATAACTGGAATAAGATTATAATGATATGAAAAAAATTGTGCATTTATTGAAGAGTTGTATTATAAGTGAATGAATCAAAATGTAACAGCCTCCCAATTTTTTTTTTCCTATACTATTATTCACTCACTTAATCAGTTTGGTCCTTTCAACACATTGTCTCTCTGACATCTCTGCTAATACAAAAATTCAATTAATCACACTCATAATAGTTTCCGCATTACGCCTTAATTATATTTCATAAGGTCCCTTTTTTCCTCATGTAATATTACTCCCATTTTTTTTCATTAACCAAGTTCAACCCCTACTCTAATCCCCCTTAGGGCTTTAAATTCTCTTAATATTTTGTTACCTCTATGCACCCTTATTCATTTCTCAACATGTGAACCTATAGTCTCATTAACCTTCACTATAGGTTTTACAATTTGTTACTGATAAGAACTGGATCATGAACCAGAATGATAGCTCAAAATTCAAAGTGTTTGGAAGTGTGTTGAACCTGAGCGACCTGATAGATCTCGTCTTTCTGATTCTAGCGCCGTGAACGGTTCAAAAAACTGACATCGTATGAAGAAGTTATCGCAATTTGAAAAGTCCAGTAAACTGCAAAAATTGGACTTTGACCAAGTTTGACTTGGAACTTTCGGAAATTAAAAAAAGAATATTCCAAGGAATATTCCCCAACATATTTTGTATAGGCCAATCGGTGTTTGATAAGTGGCATAGGCTCATTGGGCAATTGGTTGACTATTGAGTTTTTGAACCAATTGGAGGCTGCCACATGGCAAGCCCAGAGGTCGCCACGTGGCCCAGATCGGTCATATAAATTTTTTTGGGCCTTCCTGGGAATCGAACATCTGACATCTGCATGCACAGGCCCATGCCTTACCATTGGGATATACAATAGAACTTAACAATATATGGGCGCCAATTATACTTAACATGTTATGGTTTCAAGGTTGGGTGTTTGGTAGACCAGCCCCGAGGGGCCAGCCCCCCCTCATGCGCCCAAGCGCTAAAACCGTGGGCTTAAGCCTCCACTCTAACTGCAACGGGAACGTGTTCACATGGTGGTTAAACAATTTATGCGGATGGTATTCCCAACCGTAACCTCTGCCCATTCAATGAATAAGATCGCGGGGTTTGCGGCCATGTGGCTACCTAAACGGTCACAATTATTGTTAGCCGTTAAACCGGCGGAATATTTGGAGTGGGCGCGCTAAGTTTGGAAAAATTCCAAATTTAAATAGAGTTAACTCTAGTCCTCCACTTTTAGTGGAGCTTCTTTAGGGGACACTGGGTAAAAAATTGTTTTGGCTCTATCTGGAGCTAGATTCGCCCAATTTTGGAGTGCTAATAGTAAATTTTGACTATCTCCAACATTCCAAACTCAATGGAGTAGGTTCCAGAGCCATCAAAGAGCTTCTAAGCAGGTTTTTGCATCAGTGAAGTTCAAGGGGCCACTAGGGCCACCAGGGGGTAGCAACAGCTTGAGGCCTAGCCAGTGGAGCTAGAGGCCTTATTCAGAGATCCAATAATCAATTTTGGATATTTCAGATGTTATGAAACTAATGAGATGGTTTATAGAACCTATATAGGACTTTAGAAACCTGAGAAGCTTCAGTAAAGTTCCAGGGGCCATTAGTGCCAGCTTTTTCCAGCAGCGTTTTAGGGCCTAGCCAGGGAAGCTAGAGACCATATGCAGCGAACCAAGTCATTTATGACTATAAAAATAATTTTGAATCCATTGAAGGAGGTTGCAGAAGCTTTTGAGTACTTCTAGAGGTTGAGAACTCATCATAGAAGTTTTCAGTGACCCTAGTGCCAAGGGGTGCCGACAGGTGTTTGAGGCGAAACTGGAGCATCTGGAGGCCATTTTCAGTGAAAAGATAGTCTATCCTGACTAATTTTGACATTATGAATCCAATGAAAGGATTTTTAGAGCCATTTGAGAACTTCTAGAGCTTGAGAAGCTGAAGGGAAGTTTTGGGCAGCCCTGAGCAAACCATGGAGGAAGGCCTAGTTTGGGGATGTTGTGCTCGTTTTGAGAAAACGACCAGTCGATATTTGGTGTTTGATGTGTGTTGGAGATAGTAGGTGTGGTATTAGGGACAAAAACAAAATTCTGAAGGAGTTAGTGCCATATTTTAGCTCAGTGTATCTTAGTGCACCGACAGAAGGAATCAAGTTTAAGGGATCCTAAAGTTGTTTGCAGAGTGATGAAAACCATGACAGGGATATAGATTGTATTCTAAACCCTTTGGATCAGTTCATTATCCATTGGAGTTAAGTGTGGAACTTTTAAAAGAAACTTTACCATAATCCCAAAGAGCCAAGTCAAGATGACAAAGCTCAAAGGAGACGTAGCCCATGATATTCGAGTGAACTCCTAGATTAATTTTGTTGTTATGTGTGAATATTTTATTGATGCATTATGTTGTTGTTATACATGTTAAATTTCAGCAAGAAAAAATGGACTTAAGACACTTAAACAGTTAAAAATCATACACCTCTTCCAAGTAATAATTCCGCAAATTGTCAAGTACAAGCTAGATCTTTTATTTGTTTAGCTGAGTGGGAGGTTCTTGAAATACATAACAAGTTATCCAACCCATTTTCAGATCAGGTTGGTATCAAAGCACTTGGTTGCTTGATTGGCATAGCAATAGCTTGCTTGTATACCTTGAAAGGTGTTTAAACAGTGCAAAAGATTGACTGTTTTACTCTTTGCAAACTGACAGTTGTTTGAGTTTGCTGGAGGTGAAGGGATAGCTACTGATAGCTAAGTCCAGGAGAGGACAATAAGGAAGAAAAGGCTGAATGCATCTTCCTTACCCAAAGTACCTCAAGTTCACCCTTGGAACACAAACCCTGTTGACAATTGTTTGTTGTTTGGTTGTTTGAAATAGAGCTTGTCTCTCTAGCCTTTTTGTTCAAAATCTTTTTCATTTGTTTTGAAAACTTTGTGAACTTTGTTGAAGTTATTTTTTTCATTTTCATTATGACAACTTTATCAAGTGAGGGTTCAAAATCCTCCTCCTTCACAAGATTCTTCGATGAAGATATGAAGTGTGACTTCTACATCTTGAAGGACATGGTGCAGATCTGTTTGAAGATAGAAGAGAAAGCACTGAACTTCGTGAGAAATTGTTTGCTATGAAGCAAGAGAAGGAAGAAATTCTTCAAAGATTGCATGATATGGAAATGCAACTCCATCAAGCACAAGAGGCTTTGACCAAGAACATGCATGAAGCAGAGGTAATTCACTCTAATTTGGCTTCAGTTTCCTCTTCAGAAAAATGTGTTTGTTCATTTGAAAAGCACACTAGAGGTATAGGGTCAAGGTTAATGTTTAAAATGGGATATGAAGGCAAGGGTTTAGGAAAACATGCACAAGGCATGGTTGAACCTATTTTGGTTGAGGAATGAACTAAGAAATTTGGTCTTGTTTATGTGCAATCTAATGGCAAAGACTCCAAAGCCATTAAGGCATATGAGGCAACTTCAAAGAGAACTTTTGTTCCAAGTTCTAATATGCAAATATGTCAAGTTTGTTTCCAAGAAGATTGTCATTTCTTTAAGCCTTTGTTGCAGCAAGAAGATTGTAGACATGCAGCTTATGGCAAGCATGTGAGTTCAAATAGTTTTCAAGACAAGAATAATGATGTTAGTATGCAAATGAAAGTTGGAGCCTCTACTAGTTCATCTCCTCAACAAGGAAAAAATAACGGACATGCAAAGAAGCAAAAGAGGTATAATTCTTCCCATAGTCAATTTGATTATGTTTCTGCAAGGCATGACAATTTTGCATGCTTAAAAGGAAGAAAGAGTTGTTGTGCATATTGTGGTCGTTTTAACCATGATGTTTCGAGACGCTGGATGAGGAAGAAGGCATACAATAAGCAGAAGAAGAAAAGGCAACTTGCAAAGAAGGTGTCCAAAAGAGGGGACATGTTGTTTCCCATTGTTGGACTTTGTATCCAACTAATCGTCCCAAGCACATGCAGTAAGAGGAAAGAAAGGCTGGCGAAAGTGGAACCAAGGATTCCATCATTGATGTGAGAACGAATATTTCACATGAAGAATATTTGCAGCAGCAAAAGTCGTCGTGGAAGTCGCTTGGTGAGAAGTGGTTGGACCTCTTAACACAGTAAGACATACTCATTTGTACATATGCAAATTTCGTTTATGTATGCATGTATATATGTTGTAATATCATGTTTGTTTGAGCCACCTTGGATCATTGATCAAGGCAGCGATGTTCAGCTACCTACTGCAAATTTCTCGCCATAAATTTTTGAGTGAGTGCAAAGAAGCAGTTCTTGACAGGAGGACAAGCGCATCCAGGAAGGGAAGTATCGACTACCTTCAAGTTGTGGTTCAAAGGCACTAGCTATGCAAGGAAAGTGTATGGAGGTTGAAGAGAAGAGGGTGATGTACTCTCATCTATTGTACAGATCAGTATATTAGTCTTTTGGGCTCCAAAAGTTTCCTAATGGGGAGGTGTGATCAGAACTGGATCATGGACCAAAATGATAGCTCAAAATTCAAAGTGTTCAGAAGTGTTCCAAACTTGAGTGACCAGATATATCTTGTCTTCCTGATTCTGGTGCCATGAATGGTTCGAAAAACTGACATCGTATGAAGAAGTTATCGCAGTTTGAAAAGTCCAATGAACTATAAAAACTGGACTTTGACCAAGTTTGACTTGGCATTTTTGGAAATTAAAAAAAGAACATTCCAGGGACTATTCTTGGAATATTCCTCAAAATATTCTGTATAGGCCAATCGGTGTTTGAAAAGTGGCATAGGCTCATTGGGAAATTGGTTGAATTTTGAGTTTTTGGACCAATTGGAGGTTGTCACATGGCAAGCCCGGAGGCCGCTATGTGGCCCAAATCGGTCTTATAAATTTTATGGGCCTTCCTGGGAATCAAAAAGCCGACCTTCACGCGCACAGTCCCACGCCTTACCATTGGGCTATACATTCAGTGATAGCAATACCCCGTTGATTGTATGCTGTCGCTTTATGGTTTTGGAGTTGGGGGTTGGCCCAGGACAGCCACAGAGGCCGGCCCCACAACCCCCCCTCTGCGTACTAGCGCACACGACTATGGGCTTAAGCATCCACTCTAACCGCAACGGGAACGTGTTCACATGGTGGTTAAACAGTTTATGCGAACAATATTCCCAACCGTAACCTCCGCCCATTCAACGGATAAGACCGCGGGGTTTGCGGCCATGTGGCCACCCCAACGGTCACAATTATTGTTAACCGTTAAATTGGCGGAAGATTTGGAAAGGGCATGCTAGGTTTGGAAAAATGCCAAATTTAATTGGAGTTAACTCTAGTCCTCCACTTTTAGTGGAGTTTCTTTAAGGGACACTGGGAAAAAATTTGTTTTGGCTCTATTTGGAACTAGATTTGCCCAATTTTGGAGTGCCAATAGTCAATTTAGACTATCTCCAACATTCCATACTCAATGGAGTATGTTTTAGAGCCATCATAGAGCTTATAAGTAGGGTTTTGCATCAATGAATTTCAAGGGGCCACCAGGGCCACCATGGGGTTACAACAATTTGAGGCCTAGCCAGGGGAACTAGAGGCCTTATTCAGAGATCCAATATTAAATTTTGGATATTTCAGATGTTCTAAAACTAATGAGATGGTTTGAAGAACCTGTAGAGGAATTTAAAAATCTGAGAAGCTTCAGTAAAGTTCCAGGGGCCATTAGTGCCAACTTTTTCCAGCAGCAGTTCAGGGCCTAGCCAGGGCAACTAGAGACCATATGCAGCGAACCAATAGTCATTTATGATTGTAAACAACATTTTGAATCCATTGAAGGAGGTTGCATAATCTTGTGAGGAATTATAGAGGTCTAGAACCCATCAAAGAATTTTTCAGTGACCCTAGTGCCAGAGGGTGCTAACAGGTGTTAGAGGTGAAATTGGAGTAGTCGGAGGCCATTTTCAGTGAAAAAATAGTCTATCCTAACTAATTTTGGCATTATGAATCCAATGAATGGATTTTTAGAGCCATTTGAGAACTTATATAGCTCGAGAAGCTGAAGGGAAGTTTTGGGCAGACCTGGGCAAACCGTGGAGGAAGGCCTCGTTTGGGGATGCAGTGCTCGTTTTGATCAAACGATCAGTCGATATTTGGTGTCTGATGTGTGCTGGAGATAGTAGGTGTGGTTTCAGGGAAAGAAACAGAATTCTGAAAGATTTAGTGCCATATTTTAGCTCAGTGTAGCTCAGTGCACCGACAGAAGGAATCGATTCTAAGGGAGCGTAAAGTTGTTTGTAGAGTGATGAAAACCATGATAGGGATATAGATGGTATTCTAAGCCATTTGAATCAGTTCAGTGTCCATTGGAGTTAAGTATGGAACTTATAAAAGAAACTTTACCATAATCCCAAAGAGCCAAGTCAAGATTACAAAGCTCAAAGGAGATGTAGCTCATGATATTCGGGTGAACTCCTAGATTAATTTTGTTGTTATGTGTGAATGTTTTATTGTTGCATTATGTTTCTGTTATACATGTTAAATTTCTGCAAGAACAAATGGACTTTAGACACTTAAACAACTAAAAATCATACAACTCTTCCAAGTAATATTAATACCACAAATTGTCAAGTACAAGCTAGATCTTTTATTTGTTTCGCTGAGTGGGAGGTTCTTGAAATACATAACAAGTTATCCAACCCATTTCCAGATCAATTACCCTCATTGAACTACCATTTAATCCTACCATACCTTTAACAATTACATTTTAACTAATCCCTATCTTCCCTAAGTCTTTTATCTTAACCTTAACATATTCCATATTTAATAACTCCTATATATATTTACATCACCCTTAGCAATATATGTAATGTATGGTTCTTACCTAAATCGTATTACTATACTTTGGAGGCAGTTATGGAATTTATAGTAAGTACGAATAGGTATGTTGTTTTAATTTTTTGTTTTAATACCTCATGCCCCACTTGTGATCTGGCCCACTCCTTGACTTCCAAGTGGCCATTTCACATGGCCTTCACATGTGTCTCTTACCTAATTGAGGAACCACTTGTACGTCTAAGATCTGTGGCTGAGATCAACATTTGGGATCTCTTGGAGAAACCCTAAGGATTTTCGACTACCCAACTTGTGGTTTCACTAAGTCATTTCATCATTTCATTGTGGTTGTCCTACTCTCTGGAGTTCTCCTCCATGACAGACCCTGCAACTTCGTCTTCCACCATGACTGTGGTTGATTTCATCCGCCATTGTTGAGACCAGGATGCTGCCAACAATGGAGTTACTATCTAAGGTTACTATGCGTGAATTCCTCTAGTGATTTCGGGGGTTTTAGAGTTTCCCCTAGCCGCAGTTGCAGGTTCTGGTCTTCACTCTCTCATGTGAGAGTTCTTGACTTGATTTTTTTGTCTTTGAATCCTTAGTTGTTGTCAAAAGGGTTTTAGCTAAATCTAAATTCGTTTTCTTTTGCAGGACTTCACATAATTGCGGCACAATATACTGGTTATGTGGCATTATTAAGGTATGCATTAACTGTGTGTTTCTCTGTTTTATTCTTTTGTGGACAATATATTGTCAATAGTGTAATATGCTTTAATTTTTCATGGTTGCAAGTGAGGTGTTCTACCCTCTGTTCGTAGTTATGAAGCTCTTTAAGCTCTGTGTGGCAATAGATTTCCCTCACCATTCTGCAGCTTCAAACTAGCTCGAAATTGAGGTAAGCTATATGACCTCCATTCGTTGTTTAACGAAACTTTGTGTGCCCATTTTAGATTACAGGGTCCTCTGTATGTTTAGTAAATAATATTGGATATTTATTTTTTTCTTCTTTCACACCCCAAATTTTCTAGGAAACTGGCCTATGAGAAAATTTGTTATTTGAGAAAACCTCTGTTCCCAACTTTTGTATGGCTAGATTTGGTATTATTTAAAAAAAATTTTAAGATTTCAAAAGGGTTATGGAAAGTTTCCCTCATGTAGGGTACCTCCCCTGTTTCCTCGCATTTTTTAATTTAAATTACCCTGTTGTTAACCATCTCCTCACATAGTGTATCCTCTGTTTGGTAGCATTGATTCGTTTATGTTCATGTTCTATATACATGAAAATTCCATGGTATTAATTAAGGTATTAACATTTTAATTCTACCCTTCTAACAAAGTAATTTTTATTAGTAGTACTACAATTCAGATATTTGCTTTGAGGGCTCGAGTTTTTCTTGCCTTTTGATTTATAATTCATGTATAGAGACTGTTCTACCCTCGTCTCATTATTTATAAATATCCTTCATGGCAATTTAATTTAAAGCATATATTATGGGCTTGTACGTGGCATATGTTGTCCTGAGACTGTGTGACCATTTAGGAATTTTATCTTTGATTTCTCACGCTTCAGATTGGGATTCTTCAATTTATAAAGACTTCTGTGTTCAATTTATGTTATGCATAACTTGTTAGTTACTATTTCGCTCTCTAGATGATGTTTATGAATCAATTAGGATTTTGTATTTGCTTATATTCAGAATGGTTATGGTTACATAATGTTAATCTATTTAGATGAAATTGTCTCCTGTCACTACAAGGAAAAGACCCTCTAGTGGAGGTTATAAAGGAGGTTTTTAGTGCTATAAAATTGGCCAAAATCATTAAAAAAACATTTTCTACAACATCCATTTTCGGTAACGGAGGTTTTGGCGGAGCTTCTAATGGAATTTCAACATAACTAAAAAAATTGGGCGACTGGAGGTTGTTAGAGATGTTTTTGTCATCGGTGCGTGAATCACATTTCAACACACCAGTGTGTTATACCGTGAATGCACTGGTACTATAATCCTACCAAGCACCAGGACAAGAAACAAATTTCGGATGCCTTGGGGCACTTAGAAACGGCCCAGTGCGTGTCAGCCAGACAGTCGCACCGAGTCGGTGGGAGGTGCATGCACTGGGATGTTAAGGTGTAAAATCGCACAGAGCCCTATAGGTGATACAACGTACCGAGCCATCAAGTTATAAAAATGCACCGACGCATTAAGGGAAAAATGCACCAGTGCATGCAATGCCTATTAGATCGTCCGGGTGGTAGTTGTCGATAAAGCGCATCAGGCATTCTAATTGGTATTGGTATTTGTGCGGTGCCCATACGTCATAGAAACGCACCGGTGCGTAGTATCATACAAACGCACCTGTGCGTAGTGACTAAAGCGCATCAAATGTTATAATTGGTATTGGTATTTGTGCAGTGCCCATAGGTCATAGAAATGCACTGGTGCGCATTATCATACAAACGCACCGGTGCACAGTAACTAACACGCATTGGTGTTCATTTTGTATTTTTTAGAAACATCGACCTATGACAATGAAATTATTGTGATTTTTTAAAATTCATTATTCATCAAAAGTTGACACATCTTATAATAGCATTCATATCAATTAAATTGTTATTAGTGCATTCGAATGTGATGTTTTGATTAATTTGTTATATCATATCATCAGATTTCACATCTCTTCATTATAATATTTAATCATCCATATATTTAATCAATGGTGTAACATTTCACAACGACAATGGAGAACACCATAGAATAAATTAAAACGTATATATATATATTCACTCCTTGTCATACAAAATGGGACAGTTATTGGTATCCCCCTGTCTTTCAATTGGGATACTATTTCCATTACATTAAGCAAAAATGTTTGATTTCACAGAGAAACATTTCAAAAAATATAACGCCTTGCTTTGATATCCAAACATATTGATCATCATTCTTTGCTGGAACTATTGTCACTGCTCAAGCTACTTCCATGACTTGGGTTATTTGAGGAATGTTTTGTTCATGGTGTTGATTGTTTTTTTCTTCTTCAACTTCCATCTACAAACATAAAAATAAACTATAATGAGTGTATATAGATTGGTGAGAATAATGAAAATTGCAATATTAAATAATATATATCAATGTAAATCGAAAAGAAATGTACCATAGCAAGAATTGACTCATGAACTATACACATTCTTTCAAAACCAAATTCCATGCAATCTTTCAACAATTCATTTGTTGGCACAGTTCCATAGTTTGTTTCATGCAAGTTTTATACCCCATAACAAATCATATATTTAATATAAAATATTTTTTTGTTCTATTAATTATAGACGGAGCTAAGTAAAATAAGATAGATGCTTACAAATTCCACAATTAATTTTTGATATGCCAACATATACTGACAACCCATATTTAACTTAATGTCAATCAATTCGTCTGATGGTTCTTCTTTGTATGCTAGCACTTGTTTGACGACATTCAATGATGATTGTTGTAAAACAACTTAAAATATAAAAAAAATGAAATCTAGTTAAGTTGTTATAAGGAAGTAACAATTACTCACAAACATAGATATCAACCATTTTCTTCCTTGTCGTCCTGTTTTATGTGCTCAATGGGTTCCATTTTATTTTATTTTCTGCAAGAAAATACTTGAAATTAATATTTAATGTTAAATTGTTTATTTATTGTATCTAATCGAAAAATTCAATGGTTACATTTTACATTTGAATCACGTTATTGTTGAGATGGCTCATCATGAGATGCAATTATGTCCATTTCTTTGACCATCTCCTTGTACACCTTTTTGACATTCCTACTGGCATATTTATGATATCAGCTCGTTTATCCTTTGATATATTTATAATCTTCCTGAAAATGTAACATGACAATAAACTATGAAAATGTTACATCACAATAAACTATTTAATTTTAATATTGATATATAAAAAGTAAATATAACAAAAGTGATATTTATAAATGATTGCTTTCTAATAATATATACATATAATTCTAGAAAAAAAAATTAAAGGAATATTACTTTATCATTCCTTCTTTTTTGTTGTTGTACATTTTTGCTATTAAAAGTCTAACATGTCTCATTGACCAATTCTCTGGAAACTCATCCTGTAGTTTAGATAAAATTTGGTTCTTCAAATCATTGGATTTATTTTTTTATTATAAGTGGAAAGAACATCTAGACATTCATTCCACTAGATCCCTCAAAGTTTTGTAAATTTGTTTCCCCCTTTCGTTAACCTCCAGCACCACTCTAGATGAGCTAAAGAGCAATTCATTTTCATTTGCATGTTCTCTTTTTTTTACTTTTCTTAGAACAACATTATTTTTCTTCGTTGTTGGTCCCTGTAGAACATTAAACATATGTGAATTAATGGATTGTTTGAAACATGTTATCTAATATTTTTAAGTATATTATTAATTAAAATTAAAAAAAGAAACTCATATTAGATCGATAGTAAATTTTCATTCACCTAATTCATCCTTCTTTAATTTTTCCATTAAGCTTTTACGCTCTTCTAGTCTTAAATCATAAATAATCTTATCGATCTTCATCATTTTGTGGCTCTACATGATACACAGTAATCAATACATATTAGTTAAACTTACATATAGTTCAAAAATAATAATTTTTGTAAATAATTTACAAAGAACTTTCGTTTTTTGCTTTTCTAGATGTGTTATCAGTATTTTTGTTACTTGATCTCTTGTTAGCCATTTATTTATCAATATGAAACCTGTACCATACCATTCATTAATATATTTTATAAATAAATCACAAAATTTTCAGGTAAAAAAAAAAAAAAATCAAGAAAACAGTACGCCTTTCAAGCAGTACACACCAAAGGCGGTGCGACGTGTTCTTATAAACACACCGCCAAAAAAATAGAAACACCGTACGGTGCTCTCTATCAACAAGGAGACCCAGTGCATTATATGTTAACCAGTGCACCGATTAACCCATACAAATTAATAAAAAACCTCTAGTGTTAGTTTTTGTAGCATAAGATGTCGTGGAGGAGGCAGTGCGTTATGTTCTTATAAACGCACCGAGAAAACGGTAGAAACACCGTACGGTGATCTCTGTCAACAAGGAGTTCTGGTTTGTTATATGTTAACTGATGCACCGATTAACACATACATAAATTAATAAAAAAATTCTTTTATCAAACAGTAGGTGCGTCGTGCATTATTATAAAATAGCACATCGGTGCGCTATTTTATGCAGGGCACACCGATTAAAAAAAATTATTTTAAAAAAAATCATGCAAGGGCCGACATGGATTGGGATCTGACTCTGCAAGTCATCCCATGGATTAGATGTCATATGGCTATATATATAGCAATACAAACCCTATAAATCTAAAATTAAAAGCTCTAATTGTGAAGTCACAAAAATAAGAAGAAGAAAGGGTTTAACATAAGAATGGATTATTTATTATTTATTTATTTTTATTTTACTTATTTTTTATTATTTTTTAATTTTTAATTTTTAATTATTTATTTATTTTTGAAAATGCACAGTAAAATTTAAAATTTTTACCATGCATGTATTAAGTCAAACAGAAACTGTAGAAAAAACAATTATTACAATAAAATTTAACATTTTTATTATACTACAGGGTTTAAATCACTAGATGTTTCAAATTCTGATTCTCTGAATAGTGTTGTTGTTCGAAAGTATTTCGCTGCTCCACAATGATCTCGTGCTCTCTTGCTCCAGGTATGTCTCTCGTGCAAGTCTCCCTAAAATATTTTGCAAAAATAATGAAATAATGAAGAGCTTTTACTATTTAAAGATTATTTTTATGAAATTATATTTCCAAAAATGATTTGCCCCCCATTTTTCAATTTACCATTTTTTTTCACTTAAAAAAAATAAAGTTGCATTTTTTTTATTTGCGGCTATTCGGTGCGTTTGTTAGCTAACCACACCGGTGCGTCAATTAATAACACAACACCGGTGTGTAGAAACTAAAATGAAATGGTGCGGTTAACTGTACATTAGCATCGATAACAATAAGTCCATTTTTAAGGCACTGAAATTACTTTTAGGTATGTACACCAAAATTTATTGTTGATTTTACTCAAATGCAGGGAGAAAATCTCAAAATTATATCAAATGGACAATTCTTCAAAATCTAGCTCGTTTCATAATATTTCTCAAATTCCATTGCGGAGTTCTCCCTATTCATCTCTAGACGTAATGCTTACTTCATATTTTATTTATATTTTCATTATCTAATTGAATTTATTTTTTTATCAATATCAATCAGCTGAATAAAATTAATGTATACAAATTTGCAGGCTCATGCCGATTCAGAATCGAGTGCAAATGCACAAAATATTCAAATAACTTCAAAACGTCTGAAGCTCTTATCAGGAGCAGCATACCGCAAGGCACATTTAGTGGATGAAAATGGACAGCCGCTTCACCCTGCCAATTGTAGCATTGCATCTTCTAGCCACAATCCTGGGACAATGATGGTAATAATAATTGTTTGGTATATTAATGTAATTATTTCAATGTCAAACCAATTAATCATGCATTGTCAACGTGCTTACTAATTGATATCATAGATTTTGTATTGATCATGTTCAAATATATTTTTTGAAATTATTAGGATTCTAGTGATGATGAGCGACCTACCTACCATCTTCCACTGCACCCCATGATAATGTCAAATCGAGAGAAGGCTGAATTAAGAGAAAAACTCGGAAAGGAATGATGCCAAGAATGGTTGAATCAACCACCTATTCAATTCCCACTACGTTCAGATTCACCAATTAGGAATGACTACAACAATAGTAGTTATTCACAAGCTGGAAATGGAGGCAATAAAATAGAGTTTGGTATGGATGATTACTTAAGAGATACGACTGTCATGGAGACAATGTTGTTAAATGCATTCCCGAACGATGATTAGCTAGGGAATGTGTTCATATCGTTGATACCTTTTTCGAAAACCTTAAATTTGCTTCCACCACCCCTCTCTTTGGACCTGGCGATCAGTCAAAGTCTACCCAGTTGGGGATGATGATGTTACTGTACAACTTGAAAGAAAAGCTTGGCTTGTTGAATGCATGGTTCTCGGAAATTTTGAGGTAATTGACCATCAATTCCTCCCTTATATTTTGAGAAATATAATCACACGATGAACATTACAAATGGTCAATTTTATGAACGTTAATAATTATATCAGCATTAATGTACATTTAATATTTTCCATGACCAACTATAGGTTATTCAAATATCAGGTTCTTTCGAGTGATAATGTCTTGCCCGATAGTTGTGAAGAGGTAAAGAAATTGTTGAAAATGTTGGGTGTTGAGTACATATCATGCCATACATGTACAAATGATTATATTCTATATAGAGGAGAATATGCAGACAAAGAGATGTGTCTAAAATGTGGGCATGACAGATGATAAATAAAAAAAAAGAAGGGTAAATCACGTACTGGTCCTCCTTTTAAGATATTGAGGCACATGTCTATAATCCCAGGAATTCAAAGGCTCTTTCGTTGCAAAGAATTAGCTATATTGCAAGGATGGCATGCCTCACACAGAAGTGAGTTGAGATTTATACGAATCCCAACTGATTCAATAGCCATGAATCATATAGAGAATACATGGCCCAAAAAATTCAAGGATGAAGTACGAAGTCTATGACTCAACATAGCCATGGATGGCGTCAACCCATATTCCCTTCAAAACACCAGCTATTCTATTTGGCCTATAGTAGTGATCAATAACAATATCCCCCCATTATTTTCCGTGAAGAATGAACATATTATGTTGGCTCTCATAGTCCTTGGTAAAAGACAAGTGAAGAATATGGATGTCTAATTACAACCACTAGTAGATGAATTGAAGGAATTATGGGATGGGATAAATGTATACGATGTATCAAGACCCATCGCAGCAGAGAGGAGTTTTACGTTGTATGGCATATGCGCTTCAATGACACATGACCATCCAAGCTTAGGAGTTTCCTCTGGTAAATTACATGTTTATTTATTTGTTTATATACGTAACAATATTCTTTCGCATATTAGTTATTTAATTCGTTGTAGTTGTTTTGATCTTCATGATATTCTTTAAGGTTCCATGCATTGATATTGTATACAATAATTTTGCAGGTCTTGTAGCACAAGGTTATTTTGGATGTAAATGTTGTGGACCTTCTTTGAAAGCTATGTGGACCTTCTTTGAAAGCTAGATAGTCCAACGACCTACAAAAGCCAGTGTGTGACTGCTCCAAGGTATTCCTTCTAGAATAACACCCTTATAGAAGAGAAACATCCACTTTCAATGTTAAATGAGAGAGAATCCAAAAGCCTCCACTAACGACACCATCTGAATTTCTTAGAGCATATGAGAGAGAGAAGGAGAAGGAGTTCATAGAAATGTTCGATTCAAATAGAGAGCCTATGTTCGATGATCTAGAATTCTTCGAAACCTATGTTGAGAAATTCCCAATTGGGATGAAAAGGAAATCTATTTTTTATAACCTCCCATATTGGGAGCATCTTAGGATTAACCACTTATTAGATCTCATGCATATATTTAAAAATGTTTCATCTTCTCTATGGAGGCACATATCATCAAAAAAAATTGATATATGGATGTTAGGAAAGATCTTATTACTTCAAAACCTAAAAAGAAGCATTGGCTAAGATGAGTAGAAAGTACAAGATAAGAGGTAGGCGCTGGTCCCTCTAATTGGTATTTAAAAGAAGGTGATGTCCCATGGATTTTAAAAAAAAGATGATCTTTCTTTGGAAAAGGAAGTTATAATGGGTGTGAGGGTGCCATCTTCATACGGGTATTCACTACAATGCTACTTCATCATGGATGACCATTTGTCGGTGTTGAAATCGAATGACCATTTGAATATTCTAAGAGTATGTATAATGTCAAAAGCATGATTTTATTATTTGTTATATTATAAATTTATCCCATGCAAGGATCATAAAACATAACTAATTTTGTATATTATTGCATGTGTTTATAACTTTGTAGTGTCATTATACTTTGTTCGTGCGTGGGTGTGTTAAACATGAACTCCCCCAAGAACTAGGACGTGCTAAATTATCTACGTTTGTACGTTGAATCACATCAAAGGAGATTCATGTGGCTAGCATTCCATGGTGGTGTCAAGAGATAGTTGAGATTGTTTGTATGTTTGAGAAGGAACTGCTGACGAGTTTTATGGACTTGCAGGTTCATCTTCTAATCCACCTAGTAGATGAGGCTGAATTAGTTGGGGTGGTTTCTTGTCGTTGGATGTTATTCTTAGAGAGTTACATGAAGAAATTGAAAGGTTTTGTTTGAAAAAGGGAAAAACCCGAGGGTTCTATGGCAGAGGGGTACATATCGTATGAGTATTTCTATAATGCCAATGATTACATCGAGAAGATTGACAACAAACTAGGTGCAGTGATTTGGGATGATGAAATGGATGAAGACAAAAGAGAAGGGGAGCTGCTCCAAACAAATGGAAAAAGGTGCTTGATAAAGAGTAAGCGACTTATAATTTTTCAAATTTACACAAACTAAATATTCATCTTGAACTTCGATATAATGTATATTTTGATCTCATATGTACTATATGTCGGTTTGATTTCATCAGCGAATGCATAAATTGAACCAATCAATAAATTCATTCTTTACAATTCCAAAGTGACACAACCGTGGGTCACATTGTACGGAAAAAAAGAGGATGAAATCGGATAGTGACAGGAAAAAATTCAGACGGTTGAATGGTAGAAGTGTGCCTTATCCCGATCATTTAAAATAAAATATGCCAAAAATATGCCCCAACAGTTGGGTTGCTCACCAAGTTAAAGAGAAATACAGTGCAACCGGTCGTTACCTGTGTGCTGAAGAGGATGCGCTAAACGTAGGGATTGGGTGCACCCACTAGGTAATAATATATTTATGTAAATTTTAAACTTAATACTGCACCTTTAAAATGTAATTACATCTATATTTCATATTTTAAGAGTTGGGTTATTATAAGACACATGAAACTATGATTGTTTAACTTTTTTATAGGTTAATTTGTTCCCATCTATGTGGGCATATGGACACCATTTTCGCACAAAAAATTCCAATGGTGGACACATGACACAAGACTGTGGAGTGGAAGTCAAATTCGATCAATCTAGTCGAGTTAGCCACCGCGATCAAAACCTAGTACAAGGGATGCTGGGTTACGTCGAAAAGATACAAGAGATCATTGAAGTGTATTTCTCTTCTTTCCAATGTGTTATTTTTAGGTTCAAGTGGTGGGACACCTTTGATCGAAATAATGTAAAGGAAGATCGTGATAGTAGGCTATATGTATCTGCTCCAGAAAGATTTGAGATGAAGCTAAAGAGCCCTACATTTTCCCCAAACACTGCAACTAGGTGTTTTTTTACCCAGATGTGTTGGATAAGGATAGGTAGTTCGTATTGAGACATGACCCTAGATCAAAACATATTTTTGGGAACAATAGTGTTATCATGCCAAGTGAGCTAGAAGATAATGAGTGTGATCAAGAGAACTAGGAGTGATATGGTACATGTGTTATTTCATCATTTATATTTTTTAAGATGGGTTTTTATAAAGAAGAGGACTTAATTACCTTGTCACTCAGACTCTTTTTTTCGAAACATTATAATATGTATTTTGAATTAATTGGTTTGCATTGTGTTAATGTTAAAATCATTTCACTTGATAAATTTCAATTATGTTGATCTCGAAAACAATGGCGTATTGTATAGATTCTTTTTTTTATAATGTCAATTCCTAAAATAATACAACTACTTGATTGCTTTAAATGTGTGTGAATGATATCTTCAAAATGTATAATGTTATTTTTGGTATGTAAGATCATAATAAAATAATGATAATTCTAAACATGAATTTATTTCCATTATTTTCTAAACTTTATTATGTTACAAAAAATCATATTATTAATCTAGATTTATTATTTTATAATTATTTATATTCATACAAATTTACAAATTTACAATTATGGTAATTTAAAAATATCTACAGTATAAATTTTACTTATGGTAGTAATTATGGTTCAAAATTGACAATTAATTTACAATTTTACAAATTTAAAATTTTTAATAAAATTGAATGATGACAATACATACAATTAAAATTTTACGATTTCACAATACAATTACAATTTTATAAATATTTTACATACAATTACAATTACAATTTTACATTCAATTACAATTATAATTGCAATTACAATTACAATTTTACAATTTCACATACAATTACAATTGAAATTATAAATTAAAATTAAAATTTCAATTTCAATTACAATTACAAATTAAAATTACAAATACAATTTTACAATTTTACATACAATTACATTTTCAATTTCAATTACAATCACGACATAATATTTAATAAATATCATGATTTAATATTAAAAATAAACATCACGATCATGATAATCATTTTACAAACATCATATTCGACTAAAATACACATTCAAAATCACTAACATCATCTAATCATCGTGATCATGATCATCTAACAAAACACAAACATTGTATAGCATCATCACAACACAAACATCAAATATACATCTCATGTCAAATAACTGCTATCACATACACATCTATCTGCAATATATTAAATGAACATATCTAACATGACCTAGCAATATGCACATCATGATGAAAACCAACATGTAAATTAAGTACATCAACATGAACATAGAATACATGGACTATATATATATATATATATATATATATATATATATAATGTAAAAAATATAGAACTATAATATAATTGCATATGAATGTCAAATATCTGGTGGTACATCAATATTAGTACTAGTCGAGGCCTGCTCTGTCGATGGTGTAGCCTCATGCTCAAATAGACATCGTCCCTGCTCCGGAGGTGCCTGTTAATCAGTGGATGCTGCAGTATTCTTAGGAACTCCCTGCTAATGACTCGTCGATGGAGTAGCCTGCTAAGACGTGGATGGTGCGGCCTATGATGATGGACCTGCCTCAGATGGACTTGCATGTGCAGAATCAGGTGCCTACTTAGGACTAGGTGTCTGCTGAGATGGTGTAGATTTCTCAAACAATGCCCACTGATCAGGACTGGACGATCGCTGCTCATCATGATCTCCACCGTGAGGTGAAGGAGGAGGAGGTGGAGCACTAGAATGATGATCACTACCCTCATGATCATGATAATCAGATGAGGTGTTGCTCTGTTGTGCATCTCCATGAAGCCTGCCCCTCCTAGCTCGTGCTAGTGCCCTGGAATCTCCAACTATATGATGCATGAGGGTCAACATATCGTGGGGCATGCCTCTACAAAGCTGTGTGAGCCCATGCTGAGCTTGAATCTTTGTAATTGTAGCTGGGCAGACTCCCTCATCAACTAGCAGTCGACAGAGTTGGTCACCCAACTCCATCCTAAATTTGGTGTTCGGCCTACGCCTCAGCCCCGTGGGTATCTGCACCCGATCAAGATCAGGCCTGTCACCATGATCCTCCGCCTCTGCCATTTCCTCATCATCAACATATACACTTGGATCATTTAAAAGGGGTGGAATCTCATCCCCAACGAATGTCCCAATATCTACAAAACATATAGTACACAACAATATTAATTAGACATTTTCATTAAACAATTTAATAAAACAAGTTAAAGAACGTGTTAGAATAAATTTGATAATTCTAATTAATTAATTAAGGCAATAAAATAAAACTATATTAATTAAAAAAAAACACTAATATTACCTCTCGCGTCTGGCGGTTCATCTTGTATGAAGAGGATGTTGTTACACCCTTGCCAATCCAAACCGACATACTAACATGGCACTAGAACGAAGGAGTGATCATCAACAATGGATAGAAAATCCAGTGCATTAGGAGATATCTTGGCCGGAAAGTTAGACTGGCCCCTCTTGGGCATCATCTAGCACCACATCTGCATCCGTACATGCAACATTGACCTACGAGGATCCCGAAAAAAATTAGGTCTCGTGTCTGGAAACCTCTCAAAAAATAAACAAAATAAATCTGAAGCAAAAGGGAAGGTCAACCTCCCACGTGCCTAAGAACGAAATCTATCTAATGTTGTACAAAACTGCCGCAAAAGAATCGCAGAACATCTCACAAGTCATGGCGACTGGAATAAAGAATCAACATAAAATAAAAGCGGGAAACTAATGTGTTTCCAATCACTGGTATACTGTGTAATGGTCGTCAACAGTAGTGAGAGGCACCTCACCTCCTCTACACCAAACGAAGCAATATGTAACTCACCACCAGACACCTGAAAATCTGCAGGAGAAACTATATCATCCCTAATGTATCTTTGGGAGTACGCCAATTGACTCCTTGCTGCATAGCCGAAGGAGAGATCCGGGAACTGGGGAAAATCCTTCCCTCTCCTAGATAGGCAAGTATTAAAATATATGTCCTCCTCAGTGGGCACGTAACACTGGTCAAAACCGACCCGGAAAGCCTGTCAATGGGCATTCCACCTGAAGATAAGTTGTCCCAATAATCCACTATGGCCCATCAAGGATGTAGCCTCCTCATAGGTCTTGAGTAGGACTACCTCCCTTAGGAGCAACTGGGTGGCTGCCGTAAAAGGGCAAGAGTACATAAGTCTCTCCTTCTCTCGTGCCTCCCACAAGTGAATCATCTTATACTGGTCCTCCATATTTTCTTCTTGTTCCCTTTGTTCTCTTCATTGACGTCATTGAATGATTCACATATTAAATACATATTTTTTATTAAATGAGACATGTATTTAATATATATATATATATATATATATATATATATATATATATATATATATATTTTGAAAAAAAAAAGACGTTGCACCCTAAAAAATAGTCATGCACTGGTACCAGTGCATACTTTTTTATCGCACACCGCTCTCGGTGCGCATGGAAATTGTTCGCACACCGCCAAAACATAAATTGTAATTTTTCTATGGTGAGTTGGCAAAAATATCCGCCTCGGAGCAGATAGTTCGGTCAATGCACCGCCTAACAATAATTCATTGTCAACGGTACAGTCTTGTAAACGATCACATTGTTGACTATGTACCGGTTCGGGAGGGTGGTGTGTTGACCAAAATATGCACCCCAAGGAGGATATTTATGTCAGTGCACCACCCTCCTGACATTAGTATATGGTCAATGGTGCGGTCCTATAAACGACCGCATCGTTGACAAATATGTACTGATGTTAGGAGGGCGGTGTGCTGACCTAACTATCCGCCTCGGGGCGCATAGTTTAGTCAATGCATTGCCCTCCCAACACTGGTACATAATCAATGATGAGGTCATTTAAACTACTGCATTGCCATGTAGGTTTTTTAAAAAAAGCACAATGCATGTTTTTCGGTACCGCACGGGACCCTGATGCAGTTTCCGTTAGCACCATTCACGGTGCGGCCTGTAAATTTACAAGCAACATTGCGAACGGTGCGATCCAAAAGGTTTGAGCGCACCGCACATATATATATATATATATATATATATATATATATATATTAAATTGGTAAATTGTAAGGTTTTTTACAATTCTAATCCGCTAAAATGTTTAGTTATTGAGAAACAAGTAAAATACCTAGGCATATTTGTTGAGGAATTGGAGAAACAAAATTTTTCCCATCGTTTTCTAAAATTCGAACTCTGCAAGGTGGGAAATGGACAGCAGAAGTGCGTGCAATGGGAGCACTAATGGCAGGGCGCCTCACACAAGAGAAATTCACATTGGTGCTTGAGAGGTATGAAGCACTGAAGAAGTGAAAATGTGGTTTTTTGGGCCGAAATTTTTTTTTATTTAACCCTGTTTCGGTGCGTAGGTTTTTGAGATGGACCGGGCGATGCGTGGGTTTTTGAGATGCATCGGGCTTGTTTATGCGTAGTGCACCGGTGTGCTATAGTAATTAGATGCACCTGGCGGGTTTGTACAAAGAGCACGGTGTCTCAATGTGCCAATTTTTAGTACGCACCGGTGCAGTTTATGATGAGAAACACACCAGACAAAAAAAATCCGCAAAAGCCTCCACCCGCCAACCTCCTCTAGAGACCTTCCTTTACAAATGGATATTTGGGCTACTTTTATAAGGGGTTCCTCAAAAAACATCCGCTAGAGGGTCTTTTCGTTGTAGTGAGTAGAGTAGTATTTTAGATTGTAATTCCGCGTTATCCTATTTCGCCAGAATTCCTCCTTACTTACTTCTGTTGCAGTCTTGATTGTTATTTCATCTATTTCAATGATGGTGTGTATATGGTATCCTTATGGGAAGTATGCATCATAACCACCTCATCTCCAGGATGTTTTATGGCCGATTTAGTTACAACGTTTTCAGTTTATTAGATCTATTTTCTGGAGTGTCTAGTTATGCCAAATTTTTCTAAGCCATTGTAGCTATGGTACAACTAGTCTTATCATGAACTTAGTTTGGTCTTAAATTCTTTCCTTTGTGTACTAGGCTTGTTCCAAACTTTGTTATTTACCTTTGTATATTTTTACATAGCGCATAGATCTTCACTATATTCTTCTATCCATGCATAGCATGAATTATGTTATTTAATTTATAGTAATATTCCCCAAGTCTAAATATTACATATGTTTGTATGGTTGTTCTCACTTCTGGTCTGTTCATATAATTGTTTTTTATTTAAATGTAAATACACAATGTATTGTAAATAATATTTTATTAATAAGATGAATGTACAAAGGTTGATAGAATTTTACAATGAGGGTTTGCTTATATACCTAGGTAGGTGCCCCTTCATGACTGGACATGTCTTTTTAGACACGTCTTTCCATTTTAACTAATGACTATTTAAAATATAGCTACAATTATTTATTTTTTATTATTTACTTGCATTTATTTAATTTTTTCTAAATTATATTCATAACATCCCCTTCCAAATGGGCATGGGATTTCAACCATTGTGTCCCATTGATGTCGCAATGCCTCTTGAGAATACACAAGTAGAATCTACACATGTTCATTTCGAAGTTTTTAAAGCCACCAGGTTTATTTAATTCATCCAACACATCCACTAGCATGTTCATGATATCCTTGATAAAGCCAATTCTAAGTACAAACAAATTCACGATCAACATTGTGTGCCACATAAGTTTAAAGTGGATGACAAAGTTTGGTTGCATTTATAGAAGGAATGCCTTATCGAAGCCCATCGAAAGCTTCGACCACTCTAATATGGGCCTTATACCATCACCAAGGTTGTGGGTGAAAAGGATTTTGAGCTCAAGATTCCCCCATTCCTTGGCCTGCATCTAGAGTTCAATGTGGACCGCCTTCATCCATACTTTCCATCATTCACAGACACATCAAACATTGTTGAGCCGTTGACACCAACAAATCTCAACCCAAATTACATTGAATAGGAAATGATTGATCAAATCATGGACACACAAATTAAGAACACTCACCAACATAGGATCCAACTGTATCATGTTGTCAAATCTAGCCAATTGTTCCACCAAGGCAACTGGCTCACCAGGGACCAAGTTCAACAGAAGTTTCCTCGTCTCATGGAGGCAATCAATGAAATGGGAACCATTTCTTCCTAAGGGGGGAGGACTGATCAAAATGGATATTGGTGTCCATGCACTTATTCCACTTGGACCCCCAACACTATTTCCTTTTATTTTCATATTTTCTAGCACAATTTACTATTTTTGGAAGTTTTTCGAGTCTTGAACTTTCAAAGCCATTTTGAGGCCTTAAACGACGTTATTTTGGAAAATGGGAAGAACCATAGTTTACAATAGGGTTCAGCAGTCGAAAGTTGTTTTCCTTAGATAGATATTTCTAAGGAGGTATTGTACGTGCCAAATGGATATCGTATGCAAAAGATACGACCTCAAGAAGTTGATGTACCAACTAACCCTAATGGGGCCCACAAAATTTTGGCGCTTCTTCTCTTAGGGTTAGTTTTTGGGATGTTTATGGTTTTACATTGTTTCTTGATGATAAAAATGGCTGCAAGCCTCATTGTAACACTATTCAGGAAACATGTATCTGTCACATCTCTTGTCAGAGATAAGCTACCATCGCCTAAGCTATTTTGTTTCTCTTCTGTGTGTAAAAAGTTCTCAATAGTTTTTATTTATTAATTGAAGTTTTTTTTCATTGTATCTCTTTGTTTTGGATTGAATATGTATTTCATTTTTTTCCTTCATAAATCTAGATTAGTACATGAAGTTAATCGTGTTATTGATTGGTTTACGATACATGTGGAATACGAGGGAGAATTCTAGCCAGAGTCATTGTGCATTCTATATTAGAGGCATATCACACTTTGCAATTGAGTAATTGAGCAGGTCAAGGTGAAGTGGAGGAAATTTGGACCATATGAAGCCACTTGGGAAGTGGTTGAGCAAATGAGGGTACCTTATCTATTTTTGTTTACCGATGGGCCTCCAAATTAGATACAAATTAAGGCCCATCTAACCTTTCCTACGAACATTTATACTTTCCTTCTACACTTAATAATGTATTTTTTGCTTTAATATGTTCTTAGGAAGGTTTAGAGATGATTTTCTTATTATGTTCCTAATATTATTTATTTTGCATAATATTGTGAGAATATTGGGAAAATTCCGAAGATCTGTAGAATGAGAGAATTTAAGGACTTGGTCCTTGCTACAGGATGGACCAGGATTGGATAATAAATAAATAAAAATTTATGGAATTATTAAACAAATTATGAAGATTTGTTGAATGAGAAAAACCAGGGATGTGTTTCCTATTATAGGAGAAGATATAACTCGGCATTTAACTAAGATTCATGTTGTTGGGGACAAAATACACTTTGTGAGGGATTTTGGAGGGGAAACCAATCCTCTTTTAAAGGAGGCTACTTCCCCCTCAATTTTTATAAGTATTAATTCAAATTAGCCTCTAGGTGTTACGGAGTTTTAGTGTTTTTGTGAAGAAAACTTGATAATATAATCATTCTACTTTCATTTCAGTGGGGATGTACTTGAATTTATTTTACTAATGAAGTTTAGGTTCATTTTAAGCTTCTAAGGCTTGGTTTCCCTTATAGGACCCAAAGTATCCTTGGGCTTGGCCATCCCAAAATCCTTAGAGCCCTACTGTGCATTTTATTTCTCTTCTTTCTAACATTTATTTGCTTGGTTACATTTATCATTTCTCTACTTAGTGTTCATGCTTCATTTGTTTTAGGTTAGATTGATTAAATGATTTAAATGTGTTTTTATTTTTAGGTTGTTTATATAAATATTATGATGCATCGCTAACATATCTTAGTGAAGACATTTTCATTATTGGATTACATAGATTAGTTTTATATTCATTATTATGAAATTTATGGTTTTACTAGTAAATTTGTGTTTAATTTTAACACATGTTAATGAAGCTATTTTGAGTTGATTCCACTTGGATTGAATTCTAAAAAAATTCAACTTAATAACAAAAATCACCCCATAACATTTTCACTTGATTGGCTTAGGAATATGGAAGGTTAACTTGACAAAAAAATTTGCTAGAAGTTTCCTGTAGCAGTATATTTTCGAGCTTCTCTGTAATATTCCCAAATGGGGAATGTAGCAATAGAAAGAATATATGCAGGAAAATAGCGTAGATCATCAAAGACAAAGCAGGAGGCCAATATGGAGACCTTTCAAATGTATTTACATAAGAAAAATAGATGTACAATGTGGCCCATAAGATGCATAACTGGAAATACAAGTCACCAATAGAAGAAAATCCTCAAAAAGAGGTGTTGCAACCATATGTATGGACTAGAAATTGCTTTACAACGTTATTTTATTGACTGCAACATGTTGTAGATTACGGACTAGATCTAGAGCAAACAATTGCATGAAATGTCAGATCCATACACTATATAGGCTCCTCTTCAAAATCGCCTTGGGGTTTTCAGCATTACACCATGTACAAGGAGTAGAGATAAGATCTAAATCTGTAGATCTGCAAAAATATTCAGATATTCAGATCTGATTGATATGTACAATAAACTGATCCTCTTCAATGGATCTCCAAAGTTGAGGGAATATCCCCAACACTTGAAAACTAATCCTCCAAATGATGTTCCAAAAGACCCCGCAACAACACCTACAGGAATAACGCAGATCTGGAAGAAAAACTGCGTTGTAGGGTTTATAATATGTTTGGCCACATGCCAAGATCGTAAAATGAAGCTCCAATCATCCAATACTCTCTTGCCAATGGAATAGAAGTCTCCTCCACTGAAAAGGAGCACGAAAATTGCCTAAATCTGAATAGATATAGCCTCCACTTGTTGCAGCTTGCAAAGACAACCAAACCCTCAAAATGATCTGCGTTGTAGTTGAAAGAAGAAGCTTGGCCTACAGCCAGATAGTGGACAATACAATGCAAACTCTTCCAAGAGGCCTCTCAAGGAAAGAGGTCAGATTCCCGATCAGGAACACCCAGTGCTAAACAACACTATTCTCAGCTAAACAGTAAGAGAATGATATATGTCTAAACAGAAAATATATTCAGAAATAAAATAACCATAAACAACCTTCTCATGCTGCCATCCTTTTCCTTTTATAATTTAAGAGCTTTCAAACCCTAAACCACTTCCAATGAGATCACTCCTTTCACACAAAGCATCTCCATCTAAAACTGCGTTGTGCCTCATTGATGGCCACTCCTCCATGGCAACGTTGTATATTTGGTCAAGGTTGACCCAGTAAAAATGTCCAACCCCTTTTCACACCTAAGCGTGCTTGATTTAGCAGCCAAGATTCATCCTTTTTACATTTGGCATTGATTTATTCACTGTTTAGGAGTATTATGGACCTCCTTACACTTTTATTCTTAAAAAAAAGAAATAAATAAAAAAATGAATATTCCAATTAGCTCATGACTAATTGGGAATATCACATTCTCCCCTGCCCATATTCACCCCAAAATCATCAAAGAAGTATATTTATTGTATAGAATCCTTTCAGTAATAATCACATTCAAATGAATGTGATTATTATCGAAAGGATTCTATACAACTTTACGATGGATCACATAAGCCAAAATTTGAAAAAGTATATTTATGTCTTAGAATATCCTATGAATGCTCTGAGACCACTTTGGTTTATCTTAGGCTTTGTTAAGTCGTCGTTTTTCTTCTGTAGTGCTTGCTTCTTGAATGTTGATTTATGCAACTAGTCTAGATTTCCTTTCTTACAATTTAATTTCAACAAAGTGTGATTTTTTTCCTGTAAGAGTCATATAGGACTCTTATTTTCTAAAAATTAGAATATATTTCCTTTACCATCATTTCCATTCCAACACATTTGAATAGTTTTTTCTTATTTCTATTTACTTTTTTCAATCTTAGGAATGGAAACTTGACTAATTCACGACTCATTTGAGTGCTTCGTTGCCTTATTTCACCTGCATGAAAGGGAGTCAAACTAGGAAGAGGAAGGTGTTTGTTGCACATACAATGTAGACCCCTCTTAATATTGTATGAACCCTAGGTTGATAATTAAATGAGGCTCATGGGGTTACATCAATATTGTTGCAATACTAGGAGCCATCATTTATTGTGTAAGTAATGTAAATAAATGTAAGGAGTTACATATATAAATTTGATCACCATTGAATTTTGTGTTTGGTATAGAGCATCGTTGAATTTTTTATTTGGTATAAAGCATGGTTAGATTGTGTTTAGGTATAGAACATTGAGGATGGTGTTATTCTAAGGGGGTGGGGTATGTGACAACCCTTTTTTCCATCCTTCTTGTAAACATTGCTATGAACTGTAATTCATATAAATATTGTGGAAATGTAAACAAAATGACTGGCTGAGAGTAGTGGACACATATTCACAATTTGGGGAGGATTTTCTTGGGAATTTGTTAACTCAGGTTGTTCATTTAATGGCCACCAGTTTTCTGACTGGGTTTAATGGTCTGCATGGTAGGAAGGGAGGTTGAGTATTGGTCTTCTGAGTGGAGGACAAGCCCATACCACCTATGTTCGTCATGGGATGTTCAATGTGGTCAACATGCAAGAGGTAGTGAGGGGGTCAGTGGAAAAAGAGGAGCCGACAAGAAATGATAGGTAGTAGTAAGCATTTGGATAGCAAGTAAAGAATTCATAGACGAAACAAATGGAGAAGGTGTGGTTGCGATTAAGAAAATTAAAAAAACATGGGATAGTGTGTTGTGGTTGTAGGTGTGTCAAGCTAGGCACATAAGAAGAATGCTAGGAATAATGTTAGCAAGGAGAATGCATAGGATCATGGATGAGTAGAATAATTAAGTGGAGACACTGTGTATTCTAGAGACATGTCAGGTTGAGCAGGTGAAAACTCAATGTGCTCGAGATTCTTGGATAATGGAGGGAAGAATCTATGTGTTACTAATACATGTTGGGTTAGTAGATGTAAATCTAGTGTGTTATGGATTCCTAGTTGAATAGGTGGATACACAATGGGATATAATATTTTGAAGAAAGTGGAGAGAGGGTGATATATGGATTCCTGTGTGATCATATTGATTGGCATTAGTGTGAATTCCATTGAGCACTTACTCCTTAGACTCTAAATCTGGCTCTGTGGTGGTTTACTACAAGAAATATTGTAGTGTAGTTGGCCTATGGTTGGGTGGAGAGTGGAAGTCCCTCCCTCAATTTCTAGTCCTTAAGATATAAAAATAAGTGTATTCACTTTTATTGTTGTTGCATTATGAATGTTGAATTATGTTGTTATGGGCAATAATAATGGTTTTATCAACATTGTTTATGTAGGAATTGTGTTATTCCTGGCTATCTTTATGAGATGTATATGTGATTTTTCTCATGGTTTGAGGGGATTGAAGAGCCATGGGTTTGTTGATACTTCTCTGAGTTACAAATATAATTTATAATATGTGGATTTCATTGTTGGCATGGCCATGGTTATTTACTAATTAAGATCATTGATTGTTTTTATGTTGCATTGCATGTTTTATCATCGGGTCTAATGGTATTGTGTTGCACCCATTCTGGGGTGTGTTATGTTGTTGTTGTGCTTAATATGCATAACAGTGTTAGCCATTGCTTGGCTTGTTCAATGTTTAATAAAAGACATGTTTATAAGCTATGTTAGATTGTTTTATATCCAAGGTGTTATAGGTCAATTTGGGCATCATTCCCAATGACCTGGTTAACTGGGCATCATCTCCAGGACCAATGTATAGGGTCTATCATCCCTTAACATTTCAATTGATACATGCCCTAAGAAAAAGAACAAGACAAATCAATCAAGGACTTTCATCTGCAAAGGTTTCCAAAGTTTGAAGTTTATCATATATCATATGAGAGCTCACCAACGTTGCCTCTAAAGGGACTAAGTGTGTTGCATGTGCAGGTAGCTCCATGCAAGGCTGCTCTGCAAAGCACTTCCCGACATCTATGGGTGCGTTGGTCACATTGGGAGCGAAATTATCATTGTTCCGGAATCTCCACTTGGCCAGTGCCTTCTAGAAGAGTTCATATGTGTCAAACTTTGAATCCATGTGTCCATTTGACATCTACAAGATTGGGAACATGTCTTGCCTATTATTGGAAAGTCATTGATTGTAAAACTACCTCGGCCTCTCTATAAATTGAGCACGGATCTTAGTGTTTGAGAAGGAATAATTTGTGTAGAGAAAATATGTCAACCTCGTTAAAAAATGAAACAAGTACCTATGAGGATAATTATTTTTTCTTGTGTCAACCTCATTAAAAAATGAAACAAGTACCTATGAGGATGGTTCTTTTTACTGTGTCAACCTCGTTAAAAAATGAAACAGGTTATGAGGATGGTTCTTTTACTGTGTCAACCTCTTTAAAAAATGAAACAGGCTTTGAGGATAGTTATTTTTTCTTGTGTCAACCTCGTTAAAAAATGAAACAAGTACCTATGAGGATAGTTCTTTTTTCTTGTGTCAACCTCGTTAAAAAATGAAACAAGTGCCTTTGAGGAAAGTTCTTTTACTATGTAAACCTCGTTAAAAAATGAAACAGGTCATGAGCATAGTTCTTTTCCTGTGTCAAGCTCATTAAAAAATGAAACAAATCCTCCCCTATAATGAACCTTCATTCCATCCAGCTATTAGTAACCAATAATATACTTAGATGAATGAAATGAAGCTTGGGGGGCACCTACTCTTGCTGGGGGCATTCGACATGAGCTCTTGCAGGGGGAATTCAAAACATTCTTACCAATTGCACGCAATCAATGGCTGAAGTTCGGGGGCAAAAACAGGTTAAGAGCTCCAAAATGCATATGGTAATTAGTGAATGGTAAAAATGAATAGTAAAACTCTTTTTATTTAGTCATTTAATTGTTTGCAATGAATATTTATTGCTATGACTCTGGTTTTATTATATTTTTATCATGAAACATGTATTTTTAATCCATTTGATGTTGATCTGAACAGGTTTTACAACTGATGAACAGATTAGTCGTGTATATTTATTTCGAGAATGATTTGAACACAAAGCATACTTTTTCTCCTTATTTTTCGAGCTTTGTTAAAAATGAAAAAGGATTTGAAGCGCACTTTTATCTCTTTTTCGAGCTTCGATAACAATAAAAAAGGAACCTCTGGAGTCTTCTTTCAGCTCTTTTCAGACTCTGATAATGTGAAAATATTGCTGAGCACTTGTCTTTTCGAGCTCGTAAAAGTAAATGAATTGATATCTACTCAATATAAGTTTAACCCTTTTTCGGACTGAGGTAGATTATTTACAAAAAAGGAATACCTTGGTCAAACATGACTAAAGAGGTTCTCTTAGATATTATTTTACACTTTTTTGGATCTAAGTGACAAATTTACGAAAAAGTACTTATGGAGTTTTCTTTCGTCCTCTTTTTCAAACTCTCTAAATATGAAAAAGGACCGAGCTATCATTGTCGTTAAGCTCGTTAAAACATAAAATAGCAACGAGCTTGTCGATCATGGCAAGAATTGAGTTTCATTCATCTCTAGACTCGTTAAATTATTAAATAGCGATACTTTATTCGCCCGAAGGGTTGAATTATAGATCAAGCAAATTTTATCCTCCTCAATCTTGTTAAAAAATAAAGAGGTACTAGTCGAAAAATGACCGGGGAAAATTTGGGAAAAGTGAGCAAAAATTCTTTATGGTAGCAAGTCGCTCTTGAACATGAAACTTCCTTCACTCCATGTCCGTGACTGTTTGGGTTGGGTAATCATCTTGATGGTTCATTCATACCTATGGTTCATCATACCTTCACTTCGGTTTTGGGTCAATGTTGCCAACTCATCACAATGTCACCGATATGTTCAAGAGAAGTCATCCAGTGAATAACTCATCATTTTTCAATACTCATAAACCTTCATTCTCATGGACGTCATCCCTAAAAATTACTATATCAAGTCATACCCTTGTCTCCGAAATCAGTAACTCTTGTTTCGCAATAAGGTGGCTTCTTGTCGACGACAAATCATTATCCAGGAAGTTCACTTAGAAACATCAGATTCCAGTACCATGAGGCTTGTAACAGCATCGACAAGATTCTCGCTTCTGGACTTTTGACCGAAAGATTTTTTTTGGCGTTCGACATCAAATCATCTATTCACGCCTTACGAAATGTATAGCAGTACCTTGAGGGTCATTGACATCAATGGTGGTTCTCTCGTGTTTGTTAATAGCTCACATCATTGGCCGGTAATCAAACGATGTCTTTCCATGTTCGACATCAAATCATATATTCGCATGGCTAGACTTGTACCCAAATGATCGAGTGAACGAGATAAGAAGACCCTGGATCTAGTTTCAGCCATCTAGGCTGCGATTTCAGGATTGTTGTACACATCATCTGTACGGTGACCTTACATACAGATCATCATCCAAACATGGGCTTATATCTATAGGCATGTCTGGATTGGGCAACATTCCAATGTCAACGAATTTCTGAATTATGTACATGTTATTAGATTGTTTATGTGTTGAACATGGGAATGCATACCCTCGGAAATTATGATCAAGAGGATATATCATGATGTAATTTATTGTAAGATTGATGCAAGTCGCCACTTCACTTCATCTCCAACTCATCACAGTGTAAAGCATATCAATCACAATGTTGTTATTATTATTTTGACTTCATGCTTTAGGGGGCAATTGTTATAGGTCAATTTGGGCATCATTCCCAATGACCTGGTTAAATGGGCATCATCTCTAGGACCAATGGATAGGGTATATCATCCCATAACATTTAAATTTCTACATGCCCTAAGACAAAGAACAAGACAAATCAATCAAGGACTTTCATCTGCAAAGGTTTCCAAAGTTTGAAGTTTATAATATATCATATGAGAGCTCACCAACACTGCCTCTAAAGGGACTAAGTGCGTTGCATATGCAGGTAGCCCCATGCAAGGATGCTCTGCAAAGCACTTCCCGACATCTATGGGTGCGTTGGTCACATTGGGAGAGAAATTCTCATTGTTCCGAAATCTCCACTTGGCCAGTGCCTTCTAGAAGAGTTCACATGTGTCAAACTTCGAATCCATGTGTCCAATTGACATCTAAAAGATTGGGAACATGTCTTGCCTATTATTGGAAAGTCATTGATTGTAAAACTACCTCAGCCTCTCTATAAATTGAGCACAGATCTTAGTGTTTGAGAAGGAAGAATTTGTGTAGAGAAATGCTGGTGGAATTTTCATTGCGGATATTGATTTGAGTGACAATTTGTTGGAGATATCTACATTGTGATGAGGTTGGGATGCTGTTGGAGATGGTGACACTAAATCAATCATTTGGTTGTAACCTCCCCTTCTATCATTAATAAAGAATACAACTTACTTTTCCCTATATGCATCTATATTAGCTTTGATTTTCCATATTGCAAGATCTTAGTTGTTGTATATGGTTTATGCTTTACTAATTTAGCAAAAATACTTGAATAGACATCTGTATTATTGTTATCTTCTGTCGTTTAGTGTTCAGTCTTGCAGGAAATATTTTGCACAGGCGGCTGGAATTTGAAGTTACAACAGAAGCGACAGAAGGAATCATTTGGAAGCGCTTCGATTCCAAGTAAGCATCTAATCCATTCTATGTATCTGTTCTTAGTTAGGAAAAGTAGTCGTATAGTCTTTAACCTGTTGTTCTAGATTAGCACCTATCTAGGGAAGTGTGTTTTATCTGTAATTCACAATTATGTCCAACACAAGACGATGAATGAATGTCAAATGTGGAAATGAAGGTTTCATTTTTGTAAGGAAAAATATTCTAAGCTACATTGGGCTTCAAGGAAGCTTGGGCATGTCCCTGAAAGCCTTAAGTTCCTAAGTTGTGTGTCACAGGGTGACAGGCTTGTGTTCTAGCCAAATGAGCTTAATAAAACGATAAAGGAAATCAAGATTTTCAAAGGGCACAATGTTAATGAGTGAGTAGGACAGGAAAATACATGTTATTTGTTATGGTGTATTTATTTCATGCCACGTCGGGGTTTCCATGAGGTATGTGTAAAATAGGGTGCAACCAACAAAAGGAGAAAGATGGGAAAATACACGTCACCTACCACCGAATTTTTTTGTTGCGCTATGGAGGTGTGACATAGGTTTCTCCTTAATATCGGTGCACAAGTATTGTTGAAAAAGGGCATGCTAGGAAACCCTCTCCATCTCTAGACGAGAAAAATTATGTCTCGTGGAATATGAAAAAGTACGTCCCGAGGGATGAGTAAAAGTGTGTTTCGGGGAATGGACAAGAATGCATTGAATACCATGGAACAATCACCAATCGACCATGAAACTATATAATATGAATTTATTGATTTGGATGAAGGGTTGGGACCTAGTGGGACCCATGAATTCTGCTGAGGTGGTGGATGTCACGTAGGATTCTAGATGATGTGGGTATGTGATGTAGTGAAGGTACTAACATGGCACGCTGACATCATGACAAGTGGCAAGATGGAATGGCCTTTTTGGAGGGCCAAGTGGTTGATTTTCAAGTGACGTATGACATCATAAGGGTATGCCACATGGCAGGATGACATCATCATGACATCATTAGGTCAATGGAAGCCAGTGACATGGAGGATGATGCTAATGTGGCACTAAGGTGACATGTAGTGCCGGTTAGTGGTACCACTTGGCTTGGAGTTGCCATGTGGTGCTGACGTGAAAATGGCATGTGGCTGGGTGACACGTCATCATGGAGCTCGGGACCGCGAAGGTATTTTGGACTGTTATTATATTAGGAGATGAGAAATATGAATCCTTCATGTCACTTAACATGAAAGTGTTTATCGCATCACATAAGTATTTGTCGCATCGCAGAAGTATGGGAGTGGAACACTCTTAACAATTGGGTGTGGTGTGATGGCACAGTGGCGTCGTGGCACTATGACCCACCACATTGGAACTTGTGAGAGGTGGTAGTGCCACGTGGCAGGTCCTTGCTAATATGGCAGGGGTTAAGGGGGCCATATTTCAAATGGGCATAAATTTCAATCTTTGTGTCAAATCAAGATAAAAATTATATCACGAGAAAGCTCTTGATAAGCTGGACTCAATGGTGTTATTCAAACTTGATTCACCAACTCTAAGAAAAGAGGAAATTTTTGTAACCCCATTTCCATGTTGAAACTATGGAAATTGAATTATATTAAAGTGACACCTCCCACTAGACTTGGAAAATATAAAAAAATGAAACATAACATTATAACTTCATTTTCCAAGTTAAAAAATAAATAAATTATCACTCAACTTTATCCAAACAATTAAAAACTTATTACAAATTTTACCAAAATAAATCCAATTTACATCATCATAATACACACAACAACACATAACAATTGTTATATTCACCCATTTTGAAAATGCATGTCATGATCAAGGTAATATGAACTACCTAATATAACACAATTGTTTTTAAGTAACATTTATGGAAAAACAAACTTTAAATAACTTGAATACTTGATATTTAATTTATTATAATGGAAAATAAATTGGAAACTTACACCATTTCATTTACCCATTGCGCGATTTTTCAATATTCTGATAGGACACAAATGGTTTCATCAATTATCCATGGTGTGATTTTTCAAAATTTTGATAAACTTCAACACAAAAAAAAAATAGTTTTTATAAAGAATACTATGCATGCCTCACATTTTCACGTGCTAACTATCTGTAGAGTAAACCTTATCCATTTCTATCTTTTAATATTCTCACTTTAAGATGTCAATTAAATATAACATTTAACAATCTTTAAAAATGAAATTAACTTACATCTATGTAGGAGAAAAATAATATTATGCATATAACTCTCATTTTTTTACCACTCTTCAAATGAGAATTACATTTGAGAAATGAATGAAAATAAAACTTCAATGGTTTTCAAAAACATCATTGTTACCATTTATGGTTTATGAAAAAGAAAATATTATTATAAATTATAAATGTGAATATAATCAACCGACCATACCATGTAAACCTGTACCAACAATGACTTGTAACATCTTCCCGTTTGTTGGGAACCCTTATTATTATTTAAAAGTAAAAATATAAGTGTGAACACTTTGAATAATTGTACTAAGTATTATACATGAATGAACCGTGGCATGTAATTTTTTACAAATAATTAATTATAGTCTCTAGAAAGGACCTCTTGCCATTTATTCTAAACCCTTGCATAGATAAGGGAAGGACATTTTATTATTTAAAATTATAATACCTCTTGTCATTTATATTAAACCCTTATAACCCTTACACGGATAAGGGAAGGACACTTTATTATTTAAAATCTTAAGTGTGTACACTTTGAATTCAATTTTACCAAGTATAAGACATGTAATTTTTTGTTTTTGATTTTTTTTTCTTTTTTTCACGGAATCATTGGGCCCATCCAAAGGGTTTTCACATTAATCGGTCTAAATTGTTAGATTTAGGAATAATTGCTTTTCTTTTCTTTTTTCTTTTTCTTTTTATATTTATGATAAAGGGTCAAAAATGTAGGGGGACTTCAATTAATTGGGCTATTCACAAAGTTATAAGATATGTATTTTTTTACAAATAATAATTTGTAGTATCTAAAAAAAGATTTTTTAAATATGAAACAAAAGATCTCTTTCATTGAAACTTTGAAAAGATGATAGAGACAATTGAAACACATTATGTCAAAGATCCAATTTGTCTATGTTATCCTCTCATAATTTGTCTAATGGATAATCAACGTAATCATGTTGGAATCACATCACTTTGAAAGTTCAATTCTTTTTTGATGTTATTTTTCATATAGGCTTTCTTTACACATTCTTCCATATAAGATAATCACTTCATGTGTTGGATAGATACGATGTTCCATTTTGTAGTATGTGTGTGTGTGTGTGTGATAATAATAATAGTAGTAGAAAGTTTTTATAATATTGGAAGTTAAAGGAATTTGTCCTTTAAGAAATTAAAAACATTTTTAAAATTTATTTTTATATTAAATTTGTTGAAGATAATGGAGAATGTAATTTAGGAGAGAGTCGATTCACCAGAACCTTAGATTAGGAATTAGTTCCTATTTCTTAGGTAAGTTGTTCTAACTTCCCTATATGCGTGAAGACTATATATTCATGGTTTTAATGTGATTGAGTGAGAGTGTTTTGTAGTGGCAATCTCCAGGTGGAGTCTCTCATTTGAGCGTTGCCCAGTTTTATTTATAAAGTCAACTATTGTATCTTTTATCATGGTATCAGAGCTCCAGGGCTGGTGAATCAAAGCCAGAGTGCTTTGATCCCCAAGTGAGTGTCTCCAAGGTTGGTGAGTCAAAGCTAGAGTGCTTTGATCCCCCTGTGAGAGTCTAGGTGGCAGAAGAGAGGCCCCTAGTTGCGAGACAAAGTTGTGTTCTCTATACAGTTGTTGATCAACGTTGGTCCGAGAGGTGAAAGGGCGTTGATATGTTGATCCAACACTGATCTGAGAGGCGAAAATGTATCGATCTGATCTGAGAGGTGAAAGGCGGAAGGGCGTCAATCTACTGATCAACGCTGATCTGAGAGTTGAAAGCACGTCGATCTTGCCCACACTTCTATTTTCGAATTCTTATCCATTTCAACATCTATTTCTCGATCGGTTAAGCGTTGAAATCCCATGGCACGGTGGAGATGTGTGGAGAAAGGCGACCAAGGTGTGTTTCGTGAAGGATAAGGCAGCCTGTGGTAAAGGAGCCTATGAGCTCGGGTCGAGGGAGTCATCGTTGGATCTGGTGAGTGCTGTGTGGAGACATTTAGATTAGAGTATGGTGGGATGATCTGCATCACCCAAGGAGTGGGCGTGCTGCAAAATCGTGGTATGAATATAATGTTGAATGGAGTAATAGAAATTGAACACCGAAATTCATTTGGTTTGCACGCATAAGATCTCAATTCGTGGAGGTCGTGGAAGGCCATTGAGAGCCGTGCCAGAGGAGCACCGTGGTAGAGAAGGGAGAAGCCCGTCCTGTAGAGGAGGTCGTGGAGTTGTTGCTCGTTGATAAAGAGGAGCCCATGCAGATGTGCGTGAATGTCGTGGAGCCGTTGCTCATTGATAAAGAGGAGCCTGTGCGGATCTGCATGGAGGCCATGGAGCCTTGAAGACAACGGTCCTTCCTTTAGGACAATGTGCCGTGAATTTGATTAGCACAATTAGGATCCAGAGATGGGGATCCAGAGTGTTGGTGCGAATCCATTTTGGGATTAAAGTAAGTAAAAAAATTCTTATCCTCCATTTTTTTAAAGCAGGTCGTTCAGAAAGGATTGTGTTTTGAAAGCAAATTTTGAAAATATTTTTTAAGGTATTGGCCACAAAAGAAAATTGTTTGGAAGCATTTTTTTAAGGGGCTAATTTTTTTTTTGAAAGAGGATCTCTAGTTTCTTGAGATTGTCTCTTTTTGGATTTGGGGTAGATTCGTTTTTTTAATTGTTGGAGGTCGATTTTTTTTTTAAGTGTCAAGATGAATAACCAAATGGTCGAGGCATACTTGAACGAGAACAATAAGCTCTACAGTTCCAATTATTCTAACTGGAAATCCAAGTTTTAGACTTTGTTGGAGGGGCAAAGTGCATGGGGGATCGTGCATGGTGATGAATTGAAACCTACGTCTGCAGGAGGCAGATCAGCTGCGACAATTCATGACTGGGAGAAGAGGGAGAACAAGGTGAAAACATTGTTGAAAATGTCAGTCAAAGATTGCATTATCCCTTACATTAGAGAGTGTAAATCAGCAAACGAGACCTGGACAACCCTCAAGGATCTACACGAGATCATAAACACAAATTTTATTTTGTTTCTCAAAAGAAATATTCTCTCCATTAAAATGGAGGAGAATGAATCAGTAGTTGTGTTCATCTCTTGCATAAAGGACCTCAAAGAAAATCTTGGTGACATAGGGGAGGTGGTGTCAAACACTAATCTGGTAACGATTACCATGAATGGTATGACTAACGACTATCAAATGTTCATCACAGGCTTGAATGCGAGAAAGAAAGCCCCCAAATTTGAAGAATTGATTGGGATTCTGATGTGAGAGGAAGAAAGGCAGATGACCCCGAAACCCCAGAGTTGAGATATTTCTTTAATGGCAAAGAAGAAGCCCTTCATAGGCAAGGAAAATGTAGGACACAAAGGCAGAGGTACACCGCAAAGAAATTTGCCTCCATCTCAAGGTATGTCATCAAATAGAAATGATTCAACAACCAAATGTTTCTACTGTGGTAGAGTTGGTCATATAGCTAAACATTGTCGGAAGAAGAAGTTTGATGAAAATGAACATAGACATAAGAGGCATGCATGACACTTTGTTGATGATGATCATAATCAGAACCTCAAACTATTTATGGTTGATTCTTATGAGAATGATGAAGCAAATACGTGGTTTGTGGACGCATGATTTTCCACTCACATGACAGGTAACAGACAATGGTTTGAAGACTTCAAAGAAACCAACAGTGGTGCAAAACTCTACCTTGTTGATGACAGAGGGTACCAAATAAAAGGGTATGGTAATGTTCCTGCCATATTTCTGGATGGAAATATTAGGCATATCCAAATTGTGATGTATGTACCTGGAATAAAAAATAATCCGATCTCTGTTTCAATGATAACATATAAGAATCTTAAGGCAGAGTTTTTTACGTCTTATTATGTTACTAAGGATATGCTAGATTATATGAATACAATTGCATCAAGGATTCGAGTGGGAGGTCTTTACAAGCTGAATGTGAGAAGTGCACCACACTAAGCATCGACATCATCAAGTATGATTGCAGAAGATTTATGGCATCAGAGATTCGGCCATATTAATTTCAACGATTTGTTGCTACTTCAAAAAAGAGGTATGGTCAATGGTCTCCCTATTTTAAAGCATGTTCATGTTGACTGTGAAGCATGTGCTCTTGGGAAGATGCATAAAGATGAGTTTCCTGTAAATGTAGATAGAAAGCAAAGAGATATACTAGAGTTAGTCCACACTGATTTGGGTGGGCCTATGTAGACAAGGTCATTGGGAGGTGCTTATTATTTCTTATTATTTATTGATGATTGTACAAGATTCACGTGGGTATATTTTCTTAGTAAAAAGATTCAAACTTTTGAATATTTCAAATAGTTCAGAAGCATGATTGAGAAGCAGACATGTAAATCAAGATTCTTCGCTCAGACCAAGGGGGAGAATATATGAAGGTTTCTTTCATCAAATATTGCAAAGACCATGGAATACTGCAATAGTTTACAATATCTCACACTCCTCAATAGAACGAGGTTGCAAAGAGGAAGAACAAAACCCTTGTGGAGTGCGCTCGCAGCATGTTAAAAGGTAAGAATCTGTTTAATGGTTTTTGGGCGGAAGCAATAAATACTGTAGTATATTTGAAGAACAGGAGTCCAACAAAAAGTCTTGAGTTTAAAACTCCATTTGAAGCTTTAATAGGTTTTAAGCCCACATTCAAGCATTTAAGATTTTTTGGCTCCAAATCTTTTGCTCATGTTCCAAAGGAGGTAAGGAAGAAACTGGATTCAAAAGCCATTAAATGAACTTTTGTTGGGTATTGTACTGAATTTAAAGCTTATAAATTGCTTGATCACTCTACTCATAAAGTATTTGCAAGTAGAGATGTAGTTTTTCATGAATAGGTTCATGATGGAACTATGATAACAACAATGAATAATGGGACATTCCTATGTTAATGGAAGAAGGGAGTGATGAAACAGGGGACAACCATGAGCAACAGCAGTAGAAAAAGGACGAAGCAGATGGTACAGATGTAGTAGCCAAACCAAGTCCGCAAAGGGACGATCATAACAAGTTTGAAGCCACTCTACCACTCACGATATCAGGTAGACAAACTCAATTTCCAACAATATATAGGGAAAATGATTTTATAACTAGCATGCTAAATGTTGTTGAACCCTCTAGCTATAAAGAATTCAGTCAATATAATGAATGGAGGGTAGCCATGGAAGATTAATATGAATCAATACTTAAAAACAAATCTTGGGATTTATTACCTGGAGGCAAACAAAACATAGGTCGCAAATGGCTATACAAGCCTAAATTTAAAGCAGATTTGAGTATAGATAAATATAAAGCTAGGTTGGTTGCAAAGGGGTACTCGCAAAAATAAGGTATAGACTATGAGGCAACCTTCGCCCCTATAGCTAAACTAAACACAATCAAAAGGTTAATTTCTTCAGCTACCAAACATCATTGGATGATACACCAACTAGATGTGAAATCTGCATTTTTAAATGGGGAGTTGAAAGAAGAAGTGTATTTAGAGCAACCCGAGGGGTTTGTTAAACAGGGGAAAGAACATTTAGTCTGTAGATTGAAGAAAGTATTGTATGGACTAAAACAGGCACCCAGGTCATGGTATAATAAAATTGATTTATCTTTCCTGTAGCACAGTTATAAAAGAAGAAAGAATGATCCTAATCTGTATACCGTCTTTGATAAAGAGGGGCAATTTTTTTTGATTTCTTTATATGTAGATGATCTTATCATTACAGGAAATGTTGATGAACTCAATAAAGAGATCAAAGAGTAGATGTCACTGGTTTTTCTAGATGAAATACCCTGGTGAGCTACACTATTGTTTGGGTCTTAAAGTCTAGAGAGATTTAAGCCGAACTTTTTTGTCACAATGCAAGTATGTCAGGAGTTTATTGAAAAAGTTCAGGATGGATCAGTGAAAAGTTGCAGCAGTTCCTTTATAGCAGAATACCCAACTTCATAATGATGACGATTCTAAGGAGGTAGGTGCAACATTGTATAGACAACTGGTTGGGAGTCTAATTTACTTGACTACAACTTGATGAAATTTGGCTTATGCGGTAAGTGTATTGAGCCAATTCATGTCAAAGCCTCTTGAGAGTCATTGGGTTGCAGCGAAAGTTGTCTTAAGGTATATTCAAGGAACATTAGACTTTGGTATTATATATACTGATTCGTTTGATGTTAGATTGACATGTTTTTCAGACTTCGATTGGGCTGGAAATCTAGATGACAGACGATCCATAACAGGTTATGCATTCAACATTGGGTCTAGGTTCATTGCATGGAACAACAAGAAGCAGAACATTGTATCCTTGCATTCAGTAGAAGCTGAGTATCAAGCCATGTCTGCAGCAACATGTGTGGCAGTTTGGTTGAGGAGACTTCTCCAAGATGCTGGAGAAGAACAAAAAGATGCAACAATTATCAGATGTGACAACCAAAGCTCCATCAAACTTGCAAATAATCTGGTGTTTCATAAAAACACAACGCATATTGATACACAATTTGTTTTTGTTAGGGAGAAGGTTCAGTCAAAAGAAATTCATATTGAATATTGTAATACTTGTGATAATGTTGTTGACATTTTTACTAAGCCTCTTGGAAGAGTTAATTTTAAGTCATTTAGGGAGATGTTAGGAGTTTTAATGAACCCTTTCTCCATTAAGGGGGAGTGTTGAAGATAATGGAGAATGTAATTTAGGAGAGAGTCGGTTCACAAGAACCTTAGATTAGGAATTAGTTCCTATTTCTTAGGTAAGTTTTTCTAACTTCCCTTTATGCGTGAAGTCTATATATTCATGGTTGTAATGTGATTGAGTAAGAGCGTTCTGTAGTGGCAGTCTCCGAGTAGAGTCTATCATCTAAGAGCTGCCCAGTTTTATTAATAAAGTCAACTCTTGTATTTTTTTTATCAAAGTTTTAGTTTTAAAATATTTATATAAGGCCTAATCTAACTTATAGACGAAATGACATTTTTTATGACATTTTTTTGGTTAATTTTAATCAAAATTTGAGAGAGATTTTTAAAAACTTGAGTTTAAGTTGTTTAATCTGCATAATTCCAGTGCCCTAGAGGTTTTTCAAGGTGGTGAATCCATTTATGCATTCAAAAATGTATTTTAAACAACAAAAAATCTTGAAATTATATTGCCAAATTTTAGTAGATTGCAATAAAAAAATCTATTTCTTTTAGACTACACCATTTATATAATTTTATTTTTTTAAAATTTTTAATTTATCAAAATTATAATAATTAAATTTTTTTTTTTAATTTTTTAAATATAAAATTCTAATTTTAAATTAAATTTAATAAATCTCTATTTTTAATATTTAATATTAATAACATGACATAGTATAGTATATTATACTATACTTAAATAATGAAAACTTGACTTCTTATTTATCATCGTATAATTCAATAAACCAATATTTGATCTCAATAAATATTAAGAAACTCATATCATTATATCATAAACAAGTTTATTTAACTAAATGAAAACTTGACTTCATATACAATATCATATCATATAAGGAATTAAAGCAAAACAGGGACTTTGTTTACATCTTTTTATATATTTTGGAACTTTCTTCTCAGTGGAAAATTTTGGGTTCATAGTCAATATGTTTGGCCAGGATTGAATCATTTCAATAGTGACATGTTGTCAGAAGGACAACACTATGTATTTGTTGACTTTTTACTCCCAATAATTCAATCTAAAGTTACGTTTCAAACTTTAGTCATGACTTTAGGGTTTAACTTTTTATAGCCATTTTCACATCTGCTATTTAGTTGATTTTTTTTTAATACAATGATGCATCGGATTATGCGGGAAAATATCATTCTGTCTATTAAATATCATTTTGTTTATTATATAGTTTAGTATTTATTTTAAGTTATTTAATTTTGTGATAAAAAAAAAAATTTGGGGTTATATTTTTCAATTTTGAAATAAAAAAAATGAAATTATTATAAGTTTGTAAGTTTTTCTTTTTTGGGTAGTGGTATATAATGTAATAATATTTTTGGATATGAATTATGTGAATTTGTAGGAAACACCAAATATTGTAAGTGATCATTCTATTTATTATTAAGGACTTAAGAAGTTATATAATGAAGTGAGAATAAAGTGCCAAAGTAACTTAATAAATATGCAACAAAAAAAAAAAAAAGTTGTTGAAAGAGGGAATAGTCATTGAGGAATAGATAAGAAATTAATAAAATACAATAAATAAATAAAATATCAGAAGAATGGGAGAGAGGAAAAATTAAGAGAGAAGATGAGAAAACAAAAAGGAAAGAGGTGAAATGTTTTTATCTAAATATTTTTATTAATATGAAAAATTAATAAAGAACAAAAAAAAATGATACAAAATTAGATAAAATAATTAATTAAAATGAGATTAGAGAGGTGAAGAAAAGATATAAGAGAAATGAAGGGATGAATTAAAACAAAGATGAATAATTCACTGAGATGAAAAGAGAACAGAAAGAAGAAAAGATGAACAATTCAATTAATCGCTTTATTTATTAATTATGACCCATGTATTTATTATCCTTTACATTACATTATTTCCTTGAGTACCTTCCTCTGTACCCCATATGATCCGCCCTAGGTATACCCCATATTATCCCCCCTAGGTATACTACATTCTATCGACTCGGCTAGAAGCTTTCCGATTAAAGAACCAAATTATCCTATTGGTTATCGACGCAAGTTTGATGTAGCTCATTCCAAATTGGGTGTGTAGTTTTGCAAGTGGGCTTTGGCATCAACTAGGGCTCGAATGGAGGCAAAGAACCATGGATCAGGGCATGGAAAATTTTAAGGATGGAAAATTATCTTAAAGTTTAAAAACATTGGTGAATCTCACTAGTCCCTAATATGAAAACTATAAAATGTTTATTGATATGTTTGTAAAATCATTCAAGTTTATAATGATTTTATATATAGTCTCTCTATAATGTTGGCGATTTTTAAGGTAAAATAATTTTATTTTATAAAATTTGGGCGAATTATTTTTATAAAAAATGGAAATTGAAGAATCTTTTTTTTTGGAAAATCATGGAAAATTAGTGCAGCTGCGAATATTAGCCCCTAAAATATTCCATGGATCAGAGAAAAATGAAAATGGTTGATCTAAAATTTCTTCAGTTGAGAGTTTTTTAGTTGGATCTGCAGATCTTGAGGGTATTTTTTACTGTTACCTACAGTTCATCATGCAGATGTAGTTTTCTTATGTGGAGCTTTCTCTCTATGAATGTATGGAGGCAAACCTTATATCAATATCCTGACGTCAAGGATATACAAGCTCTTACATGGGTGCGGCTAGGAAAACTGACCCTTTCGCTAGATCTGGGAGATTCAACATGGATCCCACCTAGATATTTGAAGTTGTGAAATATTTAAAAAAAAATGAGGGGAATCAATTGTCATTCACCAAATATGAAAGTGAAAAGTACAAAACTAGTTGTTGGAGCATTCCTTCAAATTTTTGTCAAAACCCTAGCTAAAATCAATAATAATAAAAGTTAGGGTTTGAGATGGTGCAAGATCTTAAGCATCAGATTCAGGCTAAGATGGGTATTCTAGTTAACCTCCAAAGTTTGATTTAAGTAGGGAATTCAATGAAAAACAATTCCAATCTACATGATAATAGCATTAAAGGTGATTCATCCATGATCTTAAATCTAAGGTTACATGGAGGTTGTCCTGGATCTAGTAACAAAAAAGGTCCAACATATTTCAAGGATGCGGTAAAGGAAGCGTCAAATCAAATATCAAATATGATCAAGCCTCCGCTTTTCCCGATCCCTATATTGTGGAACAGATGAATCAGGTGTTGACTCTAACAGTAAACCTTCCATAGGTTAATGACCTCTACTCTGATTTCCATTCAAGAGTAGTCATATACAGATTTAATGGTTTTTGGCCCAAGGTGGAGGACCCATGTGGATCTTCTCCACTTGGACTGAAAAATGCGACATTCATCTATGTTCGAGGGGTTTCTTTATAGTAAAATTTGATATAACAAAATATTTGGATTATGTTTTAAATTAAGGACCATATTTCTAGGGCAGTGCATGCCTTTTTATGATCCCATGGTTCCAGGGTTTTGATGCTAAAACAATGGTGGTTTCCAAAATGCGAGTGTGGATCAGGTTACATAATCTCCCTCTGCATTTTTGGCATCACAAAGTGTTAGAATGAATTGACAATTCTTTGGGTAAGTTCCTGTGAGTGGACTCAAATATAGTCACCAAAGGAATTTTTACCTTTGCTAGGATATGTGTAGAAGTAGACCTCAGTAAAGGTTTATCAAATCATATTATTCTTATTCATAATAATATGCAGTGGTCCCATTTTCTAGATTTTGAAAACACAACATTTAGATGTTGTATTTTTCTTAAAACTGTACATTTACAAAACTCATTTCCTCAGGCCAAAAAAAGACCCCAAAAGAAAAAAGAGACAAACCCAAAAGCCCAAGGGATGACAGTTCTCAAATTCCCAGGATTTCGAAGCAGAGGAGGAAGAAACCCTAGTGAATGCTACAAATATTGTTGAACAAAATTCCCAAAAAAAATAGAGAAGAGGGGGGTTGAGGAGGAAGGTTTGAAGTCAATGTATGTGTCTATATATGATATGATGGGGTACAAGAAGTCAACGTGTGTCTATATATAGCTAAGAGTTTGTTAATATGCGTTAAGATAAAATATTAGTTTATTGAATTATATGATAACGTATAATAAGTTAAGTTTTTATTATTATGTCACTATTTGACATATAGGATTGTCTCTCAGATATAGGATTCAATTTATTTTTTATGGAAGAATTTTAAAGAATATATGTGTGTAATTAGATGCTTTGAAACATAGCTTTATGGCTCTATTCCACAATTTTTGTGTTTGTATGGCTACATGTAACCAAAAACCTATGTGTTTCTCATTTTTTGATTTGAACCCTATAATGTTATGTAAGAAATAAATGTTGAACATTTTATTGAATGAATATTGAGGTGATGCATCTTGAAACTTTTCAAGCTAGCTAATATTCATGCTATAATATTATGAATATTTAAAAATAAAATGATGCACATCAATTATCTAGCTACATTATATTTATAGGATACTATTAAATATTAGATTCATACATAGACACTTAATAATGTTTCGAAAGAGATATCAATCATTCATTTAATATTTTATTTTTAATTTATATTAGATATTGAAATTTAAAATTATTTTAAATATTTTATTTTATTTATATATTAAAATCATTATTTATTTATTTATTTAATTTTATTTAAATAATAATATTTAGATTTATTCATTATTAATTTTAATACTATATTTATTAAATAATTATATATTTAATATAAAATAATAATATTAATAATAATATTTATTTATTTTCATTAAAAAATATATTTTTAATTAAAAATATAATTACTCATACTATATTTATTTTAAAATCATATATAATATCTTATTACTTTTATTTCATATATAATTTAAAATAAAACAAATATAGATATGGCTAATGGAAAATTAAAATAACGTGAATAAGATTATAATGGAAAATTAAAATAACGGGAATAAGATTATAATGATATCAAAAATATTGTGTGTTTATTGAAGAATTGTATTACAAGTGAATGAATCAAAATTAAAAAATCATCCAACAAAGTAATATTTAACTTTTTTAATTATGAATCAATTTAATTTAATAATAATAATTTTTTTTATATAATATATATATATATCAAAGCTAATATTATTATAATTTTTTAAAATAAATTATACTTATCTATAATATTAGAATAATAAAAATTATAATTATAATTACTTAATCATATTAAAATATAAGATTATTATTATCATATTAATAATGGAGGGTGGAAAGCTTATTTTGGTCTTGAAAATAATTGTAAAGTAGCAAACCTTGTGATGTGGGATAAAATGAAGCACTTCTTTGAAACATTAGTCACTCTTGTTATCTCGTATGGATGTGAGGTTTGGGGTTGCAACATTTCTAGAGAATCTTGGAGAAAGATTGAGCAAATCCAGAAGCGTTTTATAACGTATAACCTCAAAATTAAAAGAAATACACCCTATCCTATTCTTCTTATAGAAGTGGGTCTTTCCCCTTTCGAGAGCCTAGCTATGACTAGGCTCCTGTTGTATAAGCACAAAATCATTAACATGGGACCATAGACTTCCTAAGCTAGCTTTAAATTCTAGCCAAAACCACCTAAGGCTCAAACGAGGTAGGTATAAAGATATCAGGGCCTAGTTAAACCATTGGGAGATCGACGAAAATGTTGCATTGCAGAATATTAATAACATTAAAAGTATTGTTACTTCTAAGTTTAAAGAGAAAATGTGGCACGAGAAAGATTTAGAGGCTAAAAGAAAATTAAGATATTATAAGGAGGTCATCAACCCTACTCTAGAAGATCAAAAGTATCTCTCTATTTTAACTAGCTCAAAGAAAAAAAATTAATATAGCCAAGATAAGAACGAACTCTCATGAGCTCCATAGTGAAACAGGTCGTTGGGCAGTTCCTAAAACACCATGGGTGGAAAGGATCTGCCATCTATGTGAGAATATGAACATTGAGGATGAAAATCACTTCCTCTTAGAGTGCCCTACGTACACCCGCATTAGATCTCAGTCTCATAATATTTTTTGCAATACCGACCTTCCTAGCCTTTTAACATGTCAAAATTATAGTGAGCTCGGGACACTTCTCTCCAAGCTCTTTGAGCATAGGAGTACACTTTTAAAAAAAACTAAATAATTCATTTCTTTAGGTCTGATAGACCAAAGTTTGGTCTCAGTGGACGTTAACCATCATCATCAATATTAAATATTACATATTTATATTTATAATTTTCTTAAATTATATTTATTAATGCATAATTATTTTAAATAACTACATTAAATTTCAGAAAATAAAAGTTATCCAAATTTAAATTTTAAAAATAAAATTTTAATATATGAAAAATTAATTTAAATGAAAATTTTAAAAATTGATATATTAAAAAAATTAGTGGGAGAAATTAAAATAATAGTTAACAAATAGTGCAATCTAGGCATGTGATTAATAACATAAAACGAGTGATTTTTGACAAAATTCATAAACGTGTTCAAACAAATTAAGAAGTGTTAATGCTCTACAAGTTTGAAATGTGTGCACTATGTTTGGGCTCCGCTTCATTGGGGTTTGTGACGACTGTGGTGGGAATTTCAAATCTAAAACACCTTTCAAATTTTTGCAATTTGTCTATTTTGATCATTTTAACAAAGAATGTTAATGGATGATGGGATTTTTTTGTTATGTTTGATGGGTAAAGTACTTTATGATGTGAAATTTGACTATCAAATTCCATCCCTGCTCGCCAATGTTATCCCATATCATCTCCCATGGTTCTCTGTGCATATTCAATAAAATATTAGGGTGCATATGTAATCGACATTTTATCATTGTTTTATGCACACAATTCACTTATACAAAGAAGCAGTTACATGCCACCACGTGGCTCTTGTTTAAATATGATCATATTATATTATAATATATGAGTTTATTGATATTTAATGTTTTTAAAGTTAAAATGTCTATAATATCAACAAAATGTAAAATTTAAATCTGTGTTTTTTAGGTAACTAGGTTGAGTCTAAACTAAGGTTACTCTTTCTATTGGATGGAAGAATAATATACCCACAATAGGATGTTGTCACACGGATTGTCTGAAACTTGGTTGAGCTTTGACACCCCTTAAGATAGTTTAATTCTCCCAAAAGGGTCTTCCATTCTTGACCCCTCCCCATGAGGTTTGAACACGAGACCTAATCCTTCCTATTAGTGACCTGCCATGTGGGAAGCCAAACTATTGAAAAAACAAGGAATTAATCATATACCAAGTCTTAAGTGACAGGTCATCAACCATGCATAGACACAAAGTTCTACAAATTTGAAAAACTGGCCTAGGCATATCTAAATGATGGTTGATGAATAGGCTAGACACCTTGAAAGTAGTGAGCCTAGCTAAACAAGAAAAGTTGTGAGATTGAATAGCTAAAAGCATGAAATTATGGAGAACTTGAGGCATCCATCTCTATTATAATTAGCTTCTCTTTGGTGACTCCACTGGGACTAGGGATTGAAGGTAATTTCTCTTCAATGTGTCTAAGATAAAGCCTCATTTCCTTTTGGTTCGGAACCACCTTATCCAACATCTTCCTTTTCCTCATGCCTATCCATAATGAATTTTCTTAGTAGCAATTTGACTTTCCACTAGAGATATATGGTCATAAAATATTGGTTTTGTCTGCCCCAGGTATGGCCTGGGTCAGGAACTCGATATGTGATATCCACTATGACCTTACAGTCTAAAGTGCAAGCTCAACCAACTTCCACTTCTGCCTCGAGCTCCCTCAACTCCTCATGCACTATGTGAGGCGTGCACTCAATAAAAGCCCATGCAAAGGCTTCTGCATAAAGTTAGGCCCCAGAAATGAATGAGCATTTATGATAATTGTTATTTCATGTAAAATCTAATAAACTAGTTTTACAATATAACCTATTTCATGAAACTTTTAAAAATTAAAAGTTAATAACAAAATACCTTTGGGAATGATTTATTTGCTAAAATATGTTCAAAAGTGACAATAAGGCCACGAAAACATTGCACCACTACAAATATAAAAACATTGTCGGTCCATGACGACAGACTCACTAACACCAAAAGCATATGACCAAAAAAGACATGAAGGGAGAGGAGAGGAACTAGGCAAAGAGAATTAGAAATACGTGCCACACTCGCAAAAGAACCACACTTCCCCAAATAAACTAGGGACACTAAAGAAAGACCCCTTTCTAAGGAAAAAACCAATGATGCCAAGAAAATAAACGGTTAAGCGGATATGATAGGCCATTAAAAAATTTAGTTTTGGAGTAGAAATAGCAATAGCCTGCCATGAATTCAGATGGGAATAATGACGACATTGCAAGGGATTTTCAAGAATGAGGGATTCGGCATGGAGGCCATCGCATCTTGCATAGAGCTACATACAAACACCATAAACCACATTCTAGCCTTGTCGAGATTTGGATAACCACCTCCCACGCTACATTAAATCCACATAGACAACACCTTGCCACATGAGTTAACATTGAGGGGGCACATCACATGCAGCTGTTGCACTAAGTGGTGATGCATGCAAAATGTCTCTTGCCATCCGATCTAGATATATTAATATTCAATATTTAAAACAAATATATTGTATTTTTTAAAATTTTAAAACTATAAAACATGTATAATTATAATGAATTAAAATTGTGAAAAACAAATATTATAATAAATATTTTTAAATATAATGGCATTTAAATTTAATATAGACATAATTTTTACGATTTTTTTATTTTTATTTTCAATCTTTTTAATTTTATAAAATAACATTATTTTTAACTTATAATATTTTATTTTATTTTAATATAATATGTCATTAAAAATTTGTAAAAACAATTTCATTTACTTTATTATTATTATTTAATCGAGAGGCTTATTCTACAACCCAATATGAGGGGATGTGTAAGTTAACCTCTCCATCCTTATGTCGAGTTGACAATGTGCCCCTTTAAAATAAAAATAAATAAATTATGCTCTAAATAGAAAAATATTTTAACACTAGATTTAAATAAATTTTGAGATTTATGTTAACTAATTTATGTCAATATCAACTTTATATATAAAAAAATTGTTAAAATAAGATACTTTAATGTTGTATTTAAAATATATTCAATATAGATTATCAATAAAATATTTTAATACAAATTAATATTGGCATATACTTAAGAATTTATTAATAATAAAACTACCATTTCAATTTGCCTATAAAATGTCTTAATGTACATGTTATATACAATATTTTAATGTCAGTTCTGTATATTTTATATATCATTTTAAAAAACTTATGTATATATCATGAAAAAAATAAGCTTTTATCTTTAAAATATTTATTTGGTCCTATATATATATATACTCTATATAGCATTTAAAAATACAATTTAAATAATGAAAAATTACACATTATATTTTGTACTGTAAAGAAAATTGTACTTGAAAAGTTTGATCCCTCTAGACTCCACTTATATTAAATTCGTACTTAAAATAAATTTATACTAATTTATTAAATATTAATAAAAATAAAAAAATATTATAAATATATGCAAAACACCGCAAAATGGTATATTTACCACAAAAAGGAATGTTGCGTCTATCCACATGAACAATTTTAAAACCAATGGGTTTCGAACTACTGACTATAGTTCATCATCATGATAATGAAGATTGGTAGAATATATATATATATATATATATATATATATATATATATATATATATATATATATATATATATATATATATATATATATAATGCAGAGAAAAACAATGGTCAAAACCTATAATAAATGAAAAAATAGATGTTAAAGGAATATTAAAATAAAATACATTGAAAATTACAAACACCATCAACTGTCAAAATAAAAACAACCAATAAATAAATAAAAGAAAACGAATTAAACACCATCATAATATAAAATAATAAATAAAGACCAAGTCAATAAAGATAAAAAATATAAATAAATAAATAAATAAAATAATAATAATAGAAAATAGATAAATAAATAAACATAAACATAAAAATAAAAATAAATAATTAAATAATAAATAAATAGACGTTTAAATAAAAATAATACTAAAAGAGAAATAACCAAATAGAGACTAAAGCTAGGTCAACATTAAAAAAAAAAAAAAAAAAAAATGAAAAATGAAGAGACCTAAAAAACTTCAAACCTAGCAAATGGCTCTAATAATAAGAAAAGTATAAAACATAACAAACAAAAACCCAATGAAAATAAAAAAGAGGAAAACCCCAGAGAAAGGAAATCTATGGAGAGCACGGAAATGGGTTCCAACAGCTACTAACTTTCCACCCATCATCCATATTCAACGTACTAGGCATTTTCTCAATCTCAAGAGATTCCCTAAATTTACAGTGATGGAAATGCTCAACCCTAGCAATGACTTTGAATTCTTCCAATTTTAATTAAGAATGTAAATGACCATTTGTAAAAGAATTCCCAACTCAATAAAATCTCCATAGAATGTTCGTTTTCCCTTTAGATTTTCATATTAAAAGCTTGATTTATATGTTGCATTTAATTTTTTCATGATAAATAACTATTTTGTAAGTATTTCAATTTGATGTGATATTTTATTGTTTAAAAATATATTTTATAGCACTTTTTAAATTGATCAATGAATTGGCATTAATTGGATCATTTGTTGATCTATATAATTTGAGTTATCACTTTAATCCATAATTTCATCTCTTGATCTATTTATCACAATATTATAATTAGTTAAAAAAAATATTTTTCATTAATTATTTGCTAATACAACAAATATTTAGTAATCTCAACTAATCATATGAATGATATATTCGTTTGATATTTTTTGCTTTGTAAATCATTATCCAATTCGAATTTCCTTTAAGAGTAGCACTATCGTAGCCACCCTCTTCATTCCAAGTCTGTATATAATGGCAATATCATAAATTAATAAAGTAATATTGCCATGATTACCCTTATACCATTGACTTTCAACAATTTTTTTTTAATAGTAACTAGAGATTTTGTATTGAGAAAAATATGTGAAATGCGGTAAGGTTACATGAAAAACGGTCTATATTGCCAAAATTATGAGGTAGGGAGGTTTAATTTAGATATTGTCAACATACCCAAGAAGAATGTAATTGACTTAATTTTCGAGTTATTTAAAAGAAATATATTTCAACATTTCTAATATGAATATATTCTCATGAATTTATTACACAATAGTAACCACAAGCAATACATTATTAATCTAGTTTTCATATATGACTTTTTGTGACCATTGGATGGGATTTTGTTAGTGATTTATTCTTCTTATTCCCTATTTTTGTCTAAACTTATTTGACATAGGTAAAATGCATATTGGTTCATTCATATTTAGAGTTTCTTTTGCTGAAAATTCTTCTTGTTTCAGATTTGAGGCTTTTGTGATCTGAGTTTTGTTGGAGATTTGTTTCCAGATCTATCACATTAGATTTTGGACTATTGATGTTGTGTACTTGCTTATGAGGTTCATCATCATGATGAGAAACTGTTCTCTAAATTTTACTTCATCAACATGATCTTCCAAACTTTCTGTTATCTAGGGGCCTGACTTACCACATGGGATGCATGGCCCAAATCCCATGGAGCTGGATATGATTTTGATAGACTTTGAGAAACATGATCTTGTTATTTTTATTGGGATACAAGTCACTTGAGGTAGAGGAGGAGCTAGAGGAGATTTATTTCGCAGAACTAGTTGATGATCCTTGGAGGAACCCATCCACTAGGTTGATTTTCATTGCTTCATTTTATAATTATTTAGCCCATTTGGACAATGAGAAGCTATATGAACTGTATCAAAACAAGCCATAGATCATAAGGAGGCACACTCATAATCTAATTTTTGAGTCTAGGAAAATATTTTTGGGTTAAACTAATTTTTGTTGAGAAGCTGAGACTGAAATTCAAGTCTATACAAATTTCAGCACAAGTAGCAATAGAGTCTCCATTGAGTTTCATGAGAGATGAAATAAAACTTTTCTAAATCAGATACAATGGCCACGAGAGAGGGAAGACCACATAGATGCAATAATAGATTTGGGAGGCACACTTGAATAGAAGTAGAGGTCAGAACTTCTATCAATGAATTGAAAGAGAGAGACCAAAGATTTAGGTACAAGACAACATCACCCCAAAATCACATAACTAAGTTAAATGTCAGATCGTTGTCTTTAACACTGTCAAATCAACAAAAAAAATACCCTTTGCACAAGGGTGGATGCAAACATATTTCTTGATCATAGGAAGCTAAATTTTCATGATCCAAACATGAAAATTTGTAAACCATAGCCAAAACCCAAAGAAGTGGCAAACCAAACTACCAGAACTAGAGAAATTTTCCTCCTCATCAACCTTTGATCCAATGGGAATGGAAATGGAGGGATCTTCGTGGGCCAAAATAGAGGAAGAACATGTAGAATACTATTGAAGCACAACATTCTTGAAAGAGATAACTCTAGGAGAGCTTAGGATTGAATCAAAAGGTGGAAAATCATAAGGAGACATAGGATCAGGAACTAATGAAGCATCAGGAAGCATGCCAAATGGAGGTGCATGCATTGTAGGGTTCGTGGATGTCAAAGGAGTGGAAGACATCTATGGGAAGATGATTATTGTTGAGAGGAGGTATACCATGGCTGGGCATGAAAATGGCAAACAAACACTAAAGGAAAAGGTGCACAAGACCCTAGCCACTGCAGATAGGAACATGGTTTCCATTCTTGTTGAATATTTACCTTTTGTTATTATAAAGCATTAGACAAATAATTTTATTTTATTTTTGTGACATATTAAATATTTTTATATCATTTTCGAAATTGTAAAATGTGTTGTTGTAATAAAACCTTCACAATAAAATCTCTAACCAACCAATCACAAAACAAACGTAAATTTTAGTGACCCTTTGCAATATATTTATTGATTAATGGAATTGTTCGATAAGCATTGTTTAAACACATTCAAATAAGTGAAATTACAAATCTATATTGCCATCCATCTTTATTGAATGAGTTTCCAATTACAAATTAAAATGTTGGGTTTGTAGCTATAGAGATAGAGTATATTTGATTATCTTAAAAAGATTTATAATGGATTTGGGTTTGGCACCTTAGAATAAATAGAATAGAGCCATTTGTTCATGCATGCTAGTGAGTAATTGCAACACTTTTCGAGATAAAAATAGTTTTTCTACTTAAATGAGGATTTGTATTAGTAAGACGTGTGTTATAAAAACCTCATTTATGGATCATATAAAATTATGCAAAATCTATAATTTTTATTGTAAGCTAGATGATAATATTTATATTATGAGAGAACCAAGTTTACATAAATAACAAGGTTGTTCTAGAAAGTTTTGTGTGGACTTACAAACTAACACATTGTCCAAAACTTGTTTTCAATAGTCCACATCTAATAAACAAAAAGAAAAAAAACATGCAAAGTAACATATAGCTAGATAACCTTTAAGAAATTCCATTGAATAAGTATTATGGATTTGACAACAAAAAGAACCATAAATATCTATACATCTCTAGTCCAATATACCATAAAAATCACCATAACTACAAAGTAGAGAGAAAACAAAAAGTAGATCAAAATGGACAAAGAGTAGAAATACTAATCATAACAAGAGTAGAATCATAACTAGGGAAATTTCATAAACGTTTCATTGAGGAATGTCTTACGTTGATGACGATTGGAGTCTACGTTTCATTGAGGAATGTCTTAAATGTATTATGCATCTACCTTCCATGTGGTCTCTGGTGTCATATAAGGAAAATAGTTCTCAAGTCGACATGGAACTTGGTTTACGATCTATAATAGGACGACTAAATAATGAGGCACTGCCTTATAAGTTGAAATGTAAATCCGTACACATAATGGGTAAATTTCTTGCAACTTTACATGGTATATAATGTTATTTATCTTCACTCTCACAATATTAAGATTGATTTAAAAAGCATTGCCTTGTATAACATCTTTTAAATTATATTTATATAAGAGTAAAAATAATTTACTTAATAACTTGTCTCCATTATAATAATATAATCATAAGTCTTTATATACTTTTATTTTCATTCTCATTATTATATGAAGCATCTCTTTGAAAAGAGGCATCTTCTTTTATAAAGATGTACGAATCCAATTTTCTATCAAATTTTCTATATTAGAAGAGGGACCGTGTCCATGTGACTTTATTGATAGATAAATACAAAATATTAATGGTTGAATTAATTAAATAATTTAGAAAAAATGCATAAAATATTAAATGGAAAAAAAATTTAAAAGAAGCATAGCATTTGAACTTTCAACACTTCCAATTCAAGGCCAATGATCGGAAAATTTCAGGACAGAAACCGAAATATGTAGCATTTCCTGGAAAGAATTTTATAGTAACACTAATCTAGGACATCGAGTGGGTCTTTTGATCAAGAGTACTAAATCAATAACCTGTATTAAAAAAATCCAACACTTGGACATCATTGTTGTAAAGGCAATACAGGAATATGAGAATGGGAGCAGTCCATTCTTATAAAAATAAAATAAAAGACATAACATCTTATCCTTTTCTCTAGGCTTACAAGTCAAATAAGCGATTCATTGTTGTTTTTTTGTTCAACATAAGTCACCTAAACCCAACTTAAATACTGCATAAAATATTAAATGAAAAAAAAAATTTAAAATAAGCATAGCATTTGAACTTCGAGCACTTCCAATTGAAGGCCAATGACAATAAAATTTCAGGACAGAAACTGAAATATGCAGCATTTCCTGGAAAGAATTGTATAGTAACACTAATCTAGGACATCAACTGGGTCTTTTGATTAAGAGTACTAAATAAATACCCTGTATTAAAAAAATCCAGCAGTTGGACATCATTCTAGTAAAGGAAATACAAGAATATGAGAATGGGAGCAGTCCATTCTTATAAAAATAAAATAAAAAACATAACATCTTATGCTTTTCTCTAGGTTTGCAATTCAAATAAGTGATTCATTGTTGTTTTTTTGTTCAAGATAAGTCACCTAAACCCAACTTAAATACTGCATAAAAGATTAAATGGAAAAACAATTTAAAAGAAGCATAACATTTGAAGTTCCAGCACTTCCAATTAAAGACCAATCATTAGAAAATTTCAGGACAGAAACTGAAATATGCAGCATTTGCTGGAAAGAATTTTATAGTAATACTAATTTAGGAAATTCAACATAAGTCACCTAAACCCAACTTAAATACTGCATAAAATATTAAATGGAAAAATAATTTAAAAGAAGCATGGCATTTGAACTTCGAACACTTCCAATTGAAGGCCAATGATCATAAAATTTCAGGACAGAAACTGAAATATGCAACATTTCCTGGAAAGAATTTTATAGTAACACTAATCTAGGACATCGAGTGGGTCTTTTGATCAAAATTTTCAAATGTCTACATATTAAAAATTAACTGGACATCATTGTAGTAAAGGCAATATAAGAATATGAGAATGAGAGCAGTCCATTCTTACAAAAATAAAATAAAAAACATAACATATTATGCTTTTCTCTAGGCTTGTAATTCAAATAAGCGATTCATTGTTGTTTTATTTTCCCTTTACTCACATCCAAACCTGAAAAAAGAAAAAAGAGCCTAGTTAAGAAATTTTATGGTATTGTTGCATAAAATCTGGCAATGATAAAACAAGAAATGATGGGTTGAAAAAAATAACCTGATAACTGTATTCTTTGTCGAACAACAACCGACGAACTATCTAAGGCAGAGGACTTGAAATTACAGGAAAGGAGGGGAATCCAGATAGTAAAATAAATTGCTTCCTAGATCACAACCACAGAGACCGTTGGGGAATAAAATACAAACAAGACCCTTACTGGTTAATGGTGAGAAGGTCCGAACTCGAGCCGCGGTTGTTCTCTCTAGTTTGTAGAGCTCGTTCCAGATTGAGCATGAAGCAAGCATTTTTTTAACGCAAACCCTTTCCTAGTCGACCTCCGGTAATAACCTATAGCTGTTGGGGGAGGGGTCAGGGTTTCATCCTGGTATTATCGAATAGCTAATGACTTGGAAGCAATAGGGCTTACTTGGGAAATGCAAACTGGTGAGATCGGCGTCTTCAGTGGAAATTTTCCCTTTACTCACATCCAAACCTGAAAAAAGAAAATAGAGCCTAGTTAAGAAATTTTGTGGTGTCGTTGCATAAACTCTGAGAATGATAAAACAAGAAATGATGGGTTGAAAAAATTAAGTTGATACCTGTATTCTCCATCAAACAACAACTGACGAACTATCTAAGGCAGAGGCATTGAACCTGCAGGAAAGGAGGGGATTCAGGATATTAAAGGAAATTTCTTCCTAAATCACAACCACAGAGACCGTTGGGGAATTAAATACAAAAAAGACCCTTACTAGTTAATGGTGAGAAGGTTTGGACTCGAGCTGCGGTTGTTCTCTCTAGTTTGCAGAGCTCGTTCAAGATCGAGCATGAAGCAAATGACTGTCACAATTGTGGCAGCAAACAAGATATCGTTACCCTAATGGAGCCCAAACACATTAGGATTGTCTAATTCCATATAGCCAAATCTACGACTGAGCAGAAAACGTGTGTAGGAAACTAAATATTTGCAACTACTTTTGCCTTTTCATCCAATGGCTGAATATGTTTTAATCGTCTAACAGTTTCAGGTTATGACACGATGCACACAGGAGATTTGTTTTCAAATAGTGACGCCTTATGGTGTAATTAATAATTTTTTTCTTCACAATAGTTTTTTTGGTAAATCACATTTCATATTAATGGGTCAACGCATTTTGAACCACTAAGCATGGTTCATCATCGATGAATCACTGATCATACAAGTTGATATATACTGCAAAGATGCACAATGGTCCGAAAATGAACATTGGAGACAAATGAATAAAATAATTAAAATTAACGTTAAAGAATTGGAGTAGTCTTTAGGTTTGACTTTTTAAATTTTCTGAGGGATTTCTGGTCAGAATATGGTGAAAAAAAATGTGGCTAAATCTTGATTTGTGTTGTTTAAACTAGTTTTTGGACCGCATATATGGATTCAACGCCCTCAAAAATCCTTGGGGCACTTCAATCGTGAAGAGTTCACCTATCAAACTTGTGATTTCAATGAAGCCCTGCAGGATTCTAGACAAATTAGGTTGGAAAATAAACCTGAAAGCTTTCCAAAAAGTCGCACTTAAAAGCTACTGGATAAATAATTTAGATTAGAATATTGAGTTTAATAAAATATTGCTAAAAATATTATTTAATGAGAAATTGTTAATATTTCCAAACAAGGAAAGGATTCCCCTAACTACTTAAATATTTAATTAATAAAATTATTATTATTTTGTATATTTATTATTAGAAGCAAAATCCAATAGAATAATGATTGGTAAAAGTCCATCCAACTATTTGAATAATTATTATAATTAAGGGAAAAAATAGAAATAAAATAGAAATAAATAAACCAATAAAACAATTAGTTAAAAATTATAAATATAAATATAAAAAATATAAACAATATAAAATTAACCTAAAATCAATAAATAAAACTTAACATTATCTTAATTAAATAATCTAACTTTGGTAAAGAGAAGTGAATGGAAATACAATAAAGAGAAACTAAATAAGAGAATAAAAAGAGAGAAAATATTTAAAAAAAGAGAGGAGGGGCAGATATAATAAAATAAATGGGAAAAGATGAAGGAGAATGAACAAATCTAGGAAAAAAGAGATGAGATCCAACAATTGCTAATTTCTCACCTATCATCCCTATTCAGTGTATGAGATATTTTCTCGATTTCAATGGCCTCCCTAAACTTGTGGTGATGGAAATGATCAATCCTCACAACGACCTGAGACAACATAACTTCCCTCTATCTAGGGTACTACTGACAATATCGCTCGTATTTTGAGGAATCATAATATCTCTTCGACCTTTAGACCCTTGAACACCATTCATAGTTCCCTCAACTCCGTAAAAGACTCATTGGATCCTGAGAACATGAAAGGTGTCTATTTGATCCCTGTTCTTGTGGGATCCCATACATTGGGGAAATAGGTCAATATATAATTCAGAGACTACAAGAGCATGTTGATGATATAAGGCACTGTAGGGCGCAGTCCTCAGATCTAGTTGAACATGCTGGGAAGACAAAACACCATATTTGTTTGGATTAGTCTCATTTCATTGCGAGGATTGATCATTTCCATCACCGCAAGTTTAGGGAGACCATTGAAATCGAGAAAAGGTCTCATACGTTGAATAGGGATGACGAGTGGGAAATTCACAGTTGTTGGATTCCATCTCTTTTTTCCTAGATTTGTTCCTTCTTCTTCATATTTTCCCCTTTGTTTTGTTATCTCTCCCCTTCCTTTGTTTTATAGAAAGTTTCTTTCTCTTTTTTTATTCTCTTATTTAGTTTCTCTTTTTTGTATTTCCATTCACTTCTCTTTACTAAATTCATGTTATTTAATTAAGATAATGTTCAATATTATATATATATATATATAATTTGTTTATGTATTTATTTTTATTTTATTTTATTTATTTATTTATTATTTTTAATAAAATTATTCTCTTAATTATAATAGTTTTTTTTTGTAAGTTTAGCAAATCTTTCTTATTTTCCATTAATCAAAAAAGAGGAAAGCAGGTTAGAGATAATAATACTGGATAGCCTTAACTTGCCCGTAGGAAATCAGGTTTGTTGGCCACCTTAAAGAGTTATAGGCCAACCAATATTGATAAAGTTTAAACTGAATACTATCTAATATGTCCAATTTACTGTCTCTTACATACAATAACTTTAGAAAGTAAATGCTACCCGAAATATGCATGCCAAAAAAACAAAAAAGTAAGGAACTCAATCATCAGAAGACTCGATCGGTGTCGGGTCCTTAACACTAGAACCGGGCATATCTACTTGATGCATGATTTACAATTGTCGATCTATGCGACCCAGATGAACATTGTGGTGGTGCTGCATAAGGTGGATTTCTTGAATGTCTCTCCTTATCTCAGTTAGAATGGAGACAACTTTTGGGTCCCCTCTGATTTCTTGAATGCTGATAATTGCCTTAGTCAGTATACATTTTAGTGTCCAATAGGTATGAATAGACTGTTGGAATAGTAACAGTCTACTCCTCGTGTTTCCAGGGTCCTTTAGAAATTCCATTACTTCCTATTGTATTTTCCCTTCCTCCTTGGTGTTGCAGTATTGCTCCCAACTTGAGATAAGTGTTTTAACTTGAGGTGGAATTCCTGTGGAATAGGCATCAAAAATATTTTCCATTATCTCTTTACCTGAATTCCTTCCCCTCTTACTAGGGCCCACTTTGGGCTTACTTTGATTCTATTTGCCTTTATCCTTGGCATCCTTTTTTGCTTCTTGGCCTTTAACTATTCTATCTTGCAAGTGGAGTACAAACCATTGGATTGGCTGACAGTGTCGGGGCAAGTTCGTGACCAGTGCTAAAGAAACACCTGTATAGAAATTAAAGATACATGTATATTGCAACGGAATTTCAATAATTGGTTTAGTGAAACAATAATGAAAGAGATCCAGCCTGTCAAGAGTAACATCCTCATAATTAGCAGGCCAATACATGTCATCATTCCTCCTTCCCATCATCCAATGATTTATAAGGGTGGTAATAAGAAGTTTCTTTGCCTGCCACGACAGAAAATGCATGTCGAGAATGTTTCCATTCTCATGTTGCATATTAATAAGCTGAGGGCAGAGACTCCCTTGAAGAGAAGTGAAATCCCTTAGAACCCAAACCTTTCTCCATGACAAAAGATGAAAAACCCAATGAAGCAAACAACCCACAAAGTAAGACAGAAACCCCTTGAAATAGGAATGAACCCCCTTGAAACAGTGATGAAACCTCTAGAAATAGAAATGAAACCCCAAAACCCCGGCGGAAAAACAACTAGAAAACCCTCATGACCCCAAAGAGTAGGATGACCATCACAATAAATGGAGTCGAAGCACACCATATTACAAAAATAATGAGTGGGTGAAACTTTGGATAAAGAATTCAACCGAGCGCTACCGACATAAGGGTCATTTGAAGCCATGCAATAAATTTCATATGCTTGGCTAGCCAAACTGTTAGGGTTGCATACAGAGCAGATGGTCGAGTGAATGGTACAGGGGAAAAGAAAGCAAGACATGCAGTCCATATGAGACCAAGCCGAATGAAAATCAAGACATGCAGAATTGGAGAACCAACACAGGCTATACCCCTTAACAACGACCAGCAACATCCCGCCTTGGAGAAGTACGAGCCCCACAGTGCCCATGTAGACAAGGTTTGTAGAATAAAACCGAATACCACTGAACAAAACCAGAAGACAATTATCATAATATACCCAATTTCGAGGACTACCATTGTAGAACCCAGGCAAAAATAAAACCCCCATAATATAATAGAGTTATCAAACACGGGGATAGGAACCAAGCTGAAGACCTTAGAACCATCTCCATTTGTAGCAACAAGCATGGTGTATAGGCTGAGAACATACCAGGTGAAGGAATGTGAACCCAACATCCCACCCTGCTCCCGTGTAGCAGCTCTATCTACTCTGTCCTCCACCATAAACTCCCGGAATGAGTTACCACCTTTCCCCTCACCACCATTCATAACTCCCTTAACACGTCGATGTTGTTTCCCATACCGCTTTGACATCGTGAGTTGGCAACCACCACCATTCAGGTCAGTCATTATGTAGCGCAAGTGGTAGTACCTACATGTTTGTCTACGTGCCCACATCAAATAGTCGTGTAGTACACACAGTCTCGTGCCACCTCTCCTCTCCAATTCCCCACATGGCACCTCGATCAGGGACTCTTAATTATAATAGTTATTCAAATAATTGGATTGAATTTTAACAATCATCATTCTATTGGGTTTTGCTTCTAATAATAATAAATATGAAAAATAATAATAATTTTATTAATTGAATATTTAAGTAGTTAGGGGAAGTCTTTCTTTAACAATATTAACAATTTCTCATTAAATAATATTTTTAGCAATATTTTATTAAACTCAATATCCTATTTTATTCATTTGTCTCTAATGTTTATTTTAGCAATATATATCAGCTTGTATGATTAGTCATTCTGCATAGCCCTGAAATATGATTTGAAAAAATATCATAAATCACAAAAAATTACATTCTCAAAAATTAATAATTTATTATTTATAAATTGAAAAAAATATAAAAGTCAAAATTTTAAAAAATATTAATAATAATGATCGTAAATATGTTTAATTAAATATTAATATTAAAATTAAAATAAATAAATAAATAAATAATTTATTATTTTTATATATTTAAAAATTAAAATACAAAAATAAATGACAGTTTTTACAATTATGAATATACCCTCTACAAACTTATCAGTACCATAGTACCATATTCTTTGTGACTGGGACTCGATATAAACATCATTTAAAATATGCACCAAAGAAAAATGATCCTCACTTTTTGACTTGGACTCAACATAAACATCAAATAAAATATACAACAAAGAAAATCTATCCTAACTTTTAGGCTAATGTTTTAAAAAAAAAAAATATATATATATATATATATATATATATATATATATATATATATATATATATATATATATATATATATATATTTTCCAACATAAACATCAAATAAAATATACAACAAAGAAAATCGATCCTAACTTTTAGACTAATGTTTTAATTACTAAATTATATATATATATATATATATATATATATATATATATATAAAATAGCCTTCGTTTTAGTTTTGTAAATTATGTGATGTCGATGTTTATATGTCTAATTATTTGTCCCAGTTTAAAGTATATTATTTTATTGTTATAATTTAATGATATTTATTTTAAATTTTTGGAATAAAAATTATTAATTAATTAATTAAAATATTTATTTATTATATATATAGTTTGAACATAAATATGATATATTGTATGTGATTTTTTTAAAATATAGTGAATCGGTAACATTGAAGTAATTCGAGCAAGATCTTCAAATTTTCTAGGTGCTATTATAATAATGAGAGTATATCCAACAACTTGCAAACCAAATATACAAATAATTTATAACTTAGCAAGAGCCAAGACATCTTGAACCCATTGGAGTGGACTCTATCCCAGGAGCATCTACTTTTCGAACCTTATCACAACAAGCCAAACATGTCCCTTGGAATTGAACTTGAGTGGATAACAGAACAAAGTATGCTTCATATGTAATATTTAAAAAATATGTTAAGGTTGGTGCGCCAACCATTTCATGGAATTTGGGAGGAGACATGTAAAATTCACCATTTTAAAAGTTCATGTGGCCTAGATTAGGTGCAATTCTTGAGTGATTTCTTAATGACTTCCATGTGTGATCCCCAAGTGATTTTTCGATGGCTTCTATGGGTTGTAAACAAGTGATATTTTGACGGCTTTAATGTGTGATATTCGAGTGATTTTTTGTGTGTGTGATCTTCAAGTAATCTTTTGATGGCTTCTATCTGGGATCTTTGAGTGACTTTTTGATGGCTTAAATGCCCGGATGACTTACGTATATAATCTTTGAGTGATTTTTTATAGCTTTTTCTTGCGATATTTGAATGATTTTTTGATGGATTTTATGCAAGATTCTTATTTTAATTAAATGCCCCTATTTCGTCATTTCATAAACCACAAGCTACACACTAACAAAAAAAAACACTAATAACTTGGTGTTGGTGTATGAGATCCTTGGGTGACTTAAATGCCTACAATTCGTCATTTCATAAACCACAAGCTACACACTAACAAACAAAATACTAACAACTTGGTTTTGGCGGATGCGACCTTTGGGTGATTTTGATGGTGCATTCTTTACTCTTTCTAGATTTAGACCTTTGACTTTTTAAGAGAAAGCATGTGTTCTTAACCGTCAACTCCACTATTAGTTATATAATTTTTATTTTATTTTATTTTAAATATTTTAAGTATTAAAATTTTAATTTTAATTTATGTAAATATGGTTATAAATTAATGAATTGTATTGGATTATCTCGAATAATTTTAAAAATATATTTTTATTGATTTTTTTTATATAAAACACACATATTAATGTATTATAAGTTTTAAGGGTATTATGATGATGATTGTTCCTTGATATGAGAATTGATTTATGAAACCTTTTAAAAAGTAAGAAATTAATTACATTCTCTTAAATTATTAGTCATTTAGATTTTTATGTGATAAAAAAATATTAATAGAAGCATTTCGAGATCATCATAGTTTTGATGACTATAAAGTTAATAAGGTATATATTAACAATTTTTTTAATTTAAAACTTAATTAAAAATCTAAACTACTTAAAATAATTTGGAAAAATTAGAATTTAATAACCATAAATAAAATAGAATATAGTTTCTGTGTAGAAAATTTGAGGTTTTATGTTAATTTAAAAATGCTTAAAATCCATGTGTTATCATTCAAAAAGTGATCACCTCGTCATTTTCCATTAGGATGATCTAAATACACCATGTAGTATGAGCCTTACACATTAGAACCCACTATCACCATAAGAAATAACTTTTCCTAAATTATTTCCATTTAATTTACTCACGCGAAAATAACCTAGAAAATAATTTAATTAATTTCATGTTATTTTCATATTTTTACCCATTTATGAGAAAATAATTAATTTTAGGGTTGAATATGACTGCAGTTGACTATAGATTTGACAGGGTTTTTTTTTACTTTGATTTGGAAAGTCAACTTTGACTTTTGTAATCTCTCTTTTTATTGACCATTTGATATAATATTAAGAAGATTTTATCAAAATGGTTTCCCCACATTGGGGTTTTTCCTTGGCACCCACCAAATCTTGTGTCCTCTTGTCTTGACTTGTATTCTGCTTTTTATTTTATGTTCTATCTATAGTTATTGTTAATGTGATTTATGGTTAATGGGATTTCTATTGGAAAACTAAATTGGAAATTTTCATTGGGATGCTAAAGGAACATTGAAGTAATTGTGCTAAGCATAGAACAAATCATTGTTAACTAAAACTAACACGGTATCAAAGCCCAAGTGAAGACAAAGCCCAAGCAAGAGAGAGAAAATCAATCATTAAGGGAGATCTATTAGACAATATTGGACTAGCCTCAATGGCTACTACATATTACTTCAAATCAGAAGATAAGCTCAAGGTGAAATATGAATATAATGCATGTAAGATGACTTTGGACTTGAATTTGGAATAACATGATGCCATGGAATATGTGCAAGGAAGAGTAGTGGAGCCTCCTTCAAATGCATCGATAGCTACAAAGACAAAATATAAGAAAGGTGAGTTCAAAGCTAAAATAAATATCTTAGACTCCATTCAAAAGCATTTGGTTGCATATATTTATGATTTAGGAACATCTAAGAAGATGTATGATAAGCTGGGTGGTATTTTTAAAGTAAATAATGCAAATAAAATCCTATTTCTCAAGAACAAGTTGAAGGACATCAAGATGGATAAAGCAGATTCTATCCAATCCTACTTGATAAGAAACACAAATAAAAAATGACCTACTATATATTGGAGAATTTATTGTTGGTATGGATCTCACTCTCATTGCACTTGGGGGTCTTTCAAGAGTATGGGATTTGTTTAACACACCCATTCTCAACAATGACATGATTCCTAGTTTGGATGAATTATTGGCAAGATGCATTCAAGAGGAGATAAGGATGATGGAGAGAGAAAAGTCCTCAAATGAAAATGAACCTATTTCTTTCTTCATTCATGCAAAGAAGAAAAATAATGTTAGATCTTAGAATTTTCTAATCCATAATGCTAAACAGAAGCCTTTCATATTAATCACATCATAAGTATTTGGTCGATGTGTCGAACCAACTAATGTGGTTCATCTTCAGGGCAATGGTGAAAAAAGATATCAATCTTATAGAATAAATAGAAAGGATGCATCAGGGTCCAAAGTTATCCATTAGGAACTAGCTGTTAGGAATTAACTGTTGGGAATTAGTTAATGATTTAGTTAAGATCAAATTTTAGTTACAAACTAGAAATTCAAACTAGTTGTTATTTATTTTAATAAAATATATCTAAATTACATATCATTTTTTGGATTTGGATGCATTAAGTAAGTCATTCATCTATGGCGATTTTCATGAGAGGTAGTCATAACTGACTAATTTCTCATGATTTTTGAATAGTCCACTTAGCATTCATTTCATGGGGTGATGCTCACAGGGGTGAAGAAGTGGGATTGAAACTAGTGAAATGAAGCACACAGTGTCAATCATCACTTCTGAGGCTTGCGCCCGGTAACCAGGACTTTTCGGGAGGTCACCTATCCCAGAACTCCTCTGCCTCAAGTGCGCTTAACTGTGGAGTTTTCCCCACAATAAAGCCCACTTAGCAAGATTGAAACTAGTGAAACGAGTCACATAGCATCAATCATCACTTCCGGGGCTTGCACCCAGTAACCAGGACTTCCTGGGAGGTCACCCATCCCAGAACTCCTCTGGCTCAAGCGCGCTTAACTGTGGAGTTTTCCCCACAATAAATCCCACTTAGCAAGCAACAAGCCCCATAAGTGATGATTGACACTATGTGATTCATTTCACTAGTTTCAATCCCACTTCTTCACCCCTGTGAGCATCACCCGATGCAATGAGGGCTAAGTGGACTATTCAAAAATCATGAGAAATTAGTCAGTTATGAATACCTCTCATGGAAATGGTGATAGATGAAGACTTGCTTAACGCAGTTGAATCCCAAAAATGATATCTAATATAAGCACTGCGAAAACCCTCATACTTAAAATATATCCAAATTATAATATTATTAAAATATTAAACTATATTATAAGAAAATTATGATATTATAAGAATAAATTAAAATAATTTAATATTAATACCAGTTTTAAAGATTTTAGAAAGTATTATAATACATATTATAGTAAGTTTAATACTTCTTAATAAAAATTATATTTTGAGTATAAAAATAAAATGAGTTAGAATAATAATATGCTCCAATTTAATTGGAAATTATTTATATTTTTAAAGTATAATAATAGTAAATTTAACAAAATAATATATATATATATATATATATATATATATATATATATATATAACGAAACAGTAAACAGAGGGAAATCAAGAATAGAGGGCCAAAATCCAGCTTCTACTTAATTTCCAAAAATAATGTTGGTCGAAGGAGACAGGGTCAAGGATTCAAATAGGGATTCAAAGAAGGAAGAAAAGGAAGGTGCTACAATTGTAACAGGTTCGACCACTATGCTAGAGAGTGTTCTCACAAGAAGGATTCCCTGAGGAGTGACGACAGCAACAAGAAAAATTACAAAGGCAATGCAAATCAAAGGAACAACAAGTTCAAAAAAAAAGGAAAGAGGAATGCTCCCGCTTCTCAATATGGAAATGGTCGACCTCCCAAAAGGACAAGATATTCCAGGTATGAGGAAAGTAATGTTGTAGAAAAAAAAGATTTTTAACTTATTTTTTCTCTATCTACTTCCTCTCCTCTAGATACTTTGGATAATTGGTCGATTCATAGTGGAGCCTCAAGGAACTTCACTAGGTATAAGGAGGCCCTCTCAAATTTGATTGAAAAGAAGACTATTTTGGAGATCATACTTGGAGATAATTCCACCTACCCCATCAAAGGTATAGGTACTGTCACTCTTCACTTGAATCAAGGTCAAACCATTCATCTACAAGAAGTGTTGTATGTGCCTGATTTGAAGAAGAACCTGGTATATATTTCTATGATGGAAGATAAAGGCTTCAGGGTAGCATTCATTGATGGAAAGGTATGTATTTGGAAAATAAACCCTAAATATTCATTCACACTTGGCTTTAGGGTTAATGGTCTCTATCAAGTTTGAGGAAATCCTTTGGGAGCGATGACTTGCAATATTTCTTGTCAATCTAAACAATGGCACCAAATATTTTCCCACTTTCATTGGAAAGCCCTACCTAGGGTAAGGAAGATGGTCATGGGTATGCCTGAATTCAACATGAATCATGAAGGGGTTTGTCAGGTTTGTGCAGCTGGGAAACTTATAAGGGGACCATTCCCTTCTAGTGAAATTCAAACTACCGATATTCTTCAATTGGTCCATTATGACCTATCTGGTATGTTTCTCATAACATCATTTGGAGGATACTTATATTATGAAATATTTGTGGATGACTTCGCACCTAAAACATGGATCCATTTCTTGAAGAATAAGGATGAAGTGTTCAAATGGTTTCGTTCTTTAAAATAATTGGTGGAAAATAAAACAGGGAAGAAAATCAATATATTGAGGACCAAAAATGGATCTGAATATGAGTCAAATGAATTCAATGAATTTTTCAGAGAGGCTGACATTAAGAGGGAGAAAATTGTTCCATGCACTCATGAGAAAAATGGAGTTGTTGAAAGGAAGAATTGGACAACCATGTAAGCCACCCATGCCATGCTCCATGATCAAGGTCTACCAAAGTTCTTATGGGGAGAACTTTCGAACACTATTGTGTATGTTAAAAATAGGAGCCCACATCAAGCATTGGATTTCAAGACTCCCGAGGACATCTTCACTAGTAAGAAACCTGATGTTTCTTAGTTTATAATATTTGGTTGTTCCGTGTGTTTTCATGTGCCTAAAGATAAAAGAAACAAGCTGGAAGAATTTGTGAAGAAAGGTATATTTTTTGGCTACAGTGAAAATTTAAAGGCATATAGAATCTATGTTCCTGGTCAAAGAGATTTGGAAGTAAGCCATGATGTCACCTTTGATGAAGATACTTCCCTTGGGAAAGCTAGATATCTCCCTATCCCAAAGAAGTACATTGATGATGTTGTAGAAAAACAGGATGAACCTCTGATAGATGAGCATATGCCCGATGTTGAAGGCCCAATGGATCCCATTGGTAAACCTCCTAGTTATCCCTCTACCTTAAGGAAAATACCTTTGTTGCTCAAAGATACTCTCAAAGATGTTGAAAGACATATTGCTCCAAGAGGGAAATATTTGGCTTCCAAGTTCAAGATGAATAGCAATAAACTCCTTTACAACATAAGGAATAAATATTTCCATATCTAGGAATCGTAGCAAAAATGTGCACCAACTACAACCATAATCGGTTGCCCCTCATTATCCATACCACCACGATATATTATCTTCGTTTTTGAAATATTTGTAAGATTCAGAGAATTTTACCTTGCAAGGTATTTGGCATGAATTGAACACTGTGTAGCTAAAAAAGTGACCCCTAAATATCACTGAACCCCAATTTATTTGTTGCAACTCCAACCAACTTGTGCTTGTGCAAACTTCTCATTAAAAAAGTGTTTCACAATCACTTTTGGGATCGCATCAATTTACAATATCTCTCATCATAGAGATTCTCTTTGTCACAACTTTGCTTTGTTCTTCCATTTGTTTCAAAGGGACTTGGAAGCCTTCATTTTGTATCTACAATCCCCATTAGGAGGTCATGGAAGAAAAATTACAATCAAGCAAAGAATTCAAAGACAAAATACTATCTAATGGTAATAAATAAGAGAGATATAAAAGTACTTATCTTTGAGAAGAATGTCATCTCCTCCTAGACCTTCAGACTCTTTACATTTAACTTTTCTATATCATCATCATGATGTCATCCTTTCTTTGCAAGAGCTAGGGATTATTATTTTAGTGAAAACATTTGATCCTAGTGTTTTTCCCACAATCTTAGGCTTCTTCTCCAAACCCTTATTGGCTTGCTTGGGTTTGTTAACCCTAGATACTCAGCTAACACTTTCAGACTTTCAACCCCTTATATTTTCAAATTTTCATCTTTTTGCAAGTTGAACAGTCTGCAAGGCTTTCTTTACAAATATCATATCATCTCAATCTCCAAAAAATATTCAGACTTAATCAAAACTATAAATCTTCACATGAAAACCTCATTAGATTTTGTTGCACAATATCTAGCAACATATTGATTTGGAGCCTTTATATAAAGTTTTGCATAACTATTTAATCTTCTTAAGGTGACTTCAGTATTTAATCTCAAAGAGTCGCTCATACTCTTCTTTACTATTAGACAACAATTCATGTCTCCATATTTCAATATTTAGTAAAATAGATATCATTCAACAATATTACTTAGACATAATGAAATATTTTCAAAGGGAAACATATGTTCTTCGCAAGGTTAGTGCATCTTTCACAACATACAAAACTTATCAAGCATGTACCACTTTGCTTCAAAAAAATTCCATTTAAAATGTCAAGACTACTTGTTGGAAAAAATCTTCAATGCATTGCACATATTATAGTAACCATATGAGGATACTTTAGACTAAGATATTAAGACATCAGATCTAACCCATTTTAAAGGCTCAATTTCTTTAATCATTTCAAGTTTTTTCTCTTTTTTTTCCAATTGAGACAGGTAAATAAGATCCTTTGATGGAAATATCTTGAGTGTACTTTTATTTCATGAACAAGATAGGCTTGGACATATCAGGTCCTTAACTATAGTTCTATCTCCTTGATGCACAAATATTTCCAAAAGTGAAATATTTAATTCAAATGAGCAATGATACACACCTTTTATGATTGCTTGGGTCTCCAATGCTTCATCTCAACTACTAGAGGTATCAAAATTTCATTCGGTGAGATAAATTTTTATGGTTAATACTTCTATACAAGCTTTAGTAGATCTTCCTTTTGAGACAAAAATAAAACATATTTTCTAAGATTGTATGAGGAATATTTCAAGCTTCTAAGAAATCTTGGATATCTTGAGAAATTTTTGCTAGATCTAATAATTTCGATCTGTCTGAAATGGGATTGAAGCCTCTTGTAGCATATTTATGAGATTTTTGGTTTATTATTTGTGAGCCCTTTTCTAAGACTATTTTGGTATTTTTAATTCATGAATAGAGCCTTTTGGGTGATGAGCTCTGAGACAATTTGATTTAGCATACTAAGATTTATCATGGCCTATTCAAAGACCTGATGCCATTCAACCTACCTTCATTACAAATTAAAAGGAGAATGAAACTTTATATTGAAATCATACTAGGGTAACTTATCGAATTACGAGCTTCGTCCATATGAGAAACTCCAGTCTGAGAAAAAACAAACCCTGATTTGATGCAATCATCCTTTTTTGACCTTATATTCTCTTCATATGTTTCAGAAACACTCCTTGCTAGCCTCAAAAGAATTTTTCATGCTTTAGAATTTTTCCTTTGCCTCATACATTTCTTTCAAAATCTAGAATGTCTTCAAACAAAGGACTAAACATGTCCCATTTTGAACAATAATTTGAGGCTTCAAATTGATCCTCTTCTAAATCAGTTTTAATGGAAACATTATGAGATTTAAACGGAATAATTTTGATCGTTGGTTGCATTTCTATCAATTAAAGTGTTATGCATATGATTTATTATCATTTATATGTTTGGGTTTACAAAGTTGTTCTATGATGGAAATATTTCCTTTAATATTCATGTTTTTCCATCTTCCATGAACATATTTGTGTTAAAATTTCTCCGTATTTCACTAATTGAAGCACCCTTTTGTCTCTCAAGTTGGAAAATTGCCTTTTCGAAGACTTGTTGAATAAGTAGCACTGCACCAGCTAAAATGATCCTACCAAATTTTGAGTCTTCCATGAATTTATGATGTATGTTACCACCAATTGATATAGAGAGATCCTTTAGAATAATCAACATGCTTCCTATCTTGTTTGGCATACACATCTTAATTATTCCTATAACATGAGGTATTTTATATATATTTTCACACTTTCTTAAAAAATATGTTGTTGATTTCAAACATACTCATGCCTCTACATTTAAATTAGGTGTGTGAACTTCCTCTGCATTTAAATTAGGTCTGTGAATTTCCCTATTTTGGACACTTTGACTTATGTGGTTGCTTAATAAATTGTTACTATTGAGATTCAACAAGATGATGAGCTTAGTGAAAAGTAAGCAACTTCACTAAGTGGGGCCCGCAGGCTATTTTTAGGTGTATGGTTATTTTTAGACATGGTGAGCATATTCTATAAGTTGTAGGATGCTATTTGTAGATGGTTGGTCAGATGTGGAAAATAGATGAAATTCTATTTTTAGAATATTGGGCAAAGTCTATTTATAGATCGCCAATCTAAAAATAGGTGCATGTCAATTATTATTAGCCCTTAATAATAATCCGACAATAAATATCAACTTATTCTCTTGGAGCACTTTATTTCAGTGAACAGATTTGGAAAAATAGTAGGCTGAAGGAATTACACAATTCCTAGGGTGGTTGGTGACTGATGCATGGAGGACTCATTTAGAACTGAAGTGGAAAAGTTATGACAGAGTTGGAAGAGTATTTAGGGGAGTTGTTATTTAGTTTAACTCAGTTAAGTGAGTTAAACTCAGTTGAGCTAGTTGTATCTAGTCTAACTGAAAGATACACTAGTGAGAGTTTAGTGAATTAATTATTTAATTAATTCACAACTAATAACTCACTAACAACCGAAAAAATACAACCGTTAACTACTTGCATGTAAGTTCTAGTGGAGACCCAGTGGAGAGATAGGTGAAAGGGTGAGATGGACTATCAGTTGTGACTATAGTGATGCATTCAATGCATCTGACACACATTTGAGATTCCAATGAGCATGGCACAGTCAAGACAAGGCCAATTCGAATTCATTCAGGGGTCTTCTTCAGCAGGGATTGCGCAGTGGAGGCAGGCTGTCAAGAGGCAAGAAATTGGTGCATAGATATGCAAATTTCTGCATGACAGTGTGTAATGATTGTTGATTGTACTGAGAGCTTGATGTACTAAGCTTTGTATGATATTATTACATGATCCATTGATATACATAATATATGATAGTTGGGGTTTTTAGCTTTAAGCTTTCCTGTTAAACAACTGTGTTTATGTGCGATTGATTTTATTCACATGTGTTTGCAATTGAGTTTTAATTTTCGCAAGATTAACAGTGGAAGGATTCTGTATTTAGCAAGAAGATAAATATTGTTAGATCAGGAGAATCCGGTAATACATCAGTAATAATAAATTTCTACTGTTACTCTATGATGAGCTTTTCCCTTGATGATAATTATTGTTGCGTATTTATGTTACTTTCTGATGGCATATGATGAGTGTTTTCATTTCCAACCATGATGATTATGATGATTCATGTTAAATATGTGTATATAGGTATTATAGGGAAAGGTTGACATTCTGCGGGTTGAAGCATTGATGAAGAATTACTGTTAGAACATGATAAATGTTATCATTTGATATGTGGTTAGAGAAGTTTCTCTACATTATTTCAAATATCATATAACCTTAAGGCTTATTTTCAATCATAGTTAGCCATATGTGGTTCTTTCTTATTTTTTCTTTGATCATCACTCAAATAATTATAATTAAAAATAATGTTAGTATGTTCTAATTTCTACCCATCTATATATTTCATGCTTTTGTCTAAGCTAATGATGTCAATAATTTTTTTCTAAGAGTTTCCCTGCTTGATAATAGTTTCATATGAATAAAAGGATGATTTAATGTATGTATGTATGATTCAATGTATTTTTTGCTCATTGTTTCAGAGAAATGAGGAATCATTAAAGGAATTCTGAAATTCTAAGAAAATGCTAGAGAAGACTCTTGGAGGGACTAGATACTTGTTAATTCCCTTATATCCCTAGTTGTTTCCAAAGGGTTATGCAAAGCCACAAAGCAAGAAAAGAAAGAAGAAATAAGAAGGACATATTCTAATATTGAAGTTGTCATCAAGGAAATGTGATCAAAGTTGCATGGAAGGTGGGTAAAGCCTGATTGCATCAAGTATACTCTTTTATTTATCATTGAGATAAATATTCTACCCATATTTTTACTAGAGAATTTAATTTGAAATCAACATTTTACTCACTTAGGAGAAGAGCCACAAGTATTCACAATAAAAGCAACAATGATTGTTCACTTTCAAACAACTCCATTCCATAGAAAGTTTCAATGTTATGGGTTACAATTTTTTCTATCATTGCTCAACTATTGATAGACCAACAATAAATTTTCCATCATATTTGATCCTCAGTTGGCCAAAATAATGATAAATTATTATTATATTTTTCCTTTTCTTTTTTGCTAAAATTTTATTTCACCAAATTTTGTAACAACCAATGTAGAAATTGTGGACCATTTTCCTTAGACATATTTTGTTCCCAAATATTATATCTAAAAGGTTTGACAAATTTGGATATATTTTAATGTCGTTACATAACGATAATAGATTTTATATATAATATGTTTTATTCTAAGTCGTAGATGTTGCATCCCCAAGTCACAACTCTTGAAACATCAAGCCATAATTTTTGCAACTTTAATGCATAGTTACCACAGCTGGATACAATAAATTGTTTTATGGAACCGTTGTTGCAACCTTAAGTTATATTTGTTGTTACCTTACTCAGATAAAATATTGTTTGTATAAAGGTTGATGACTTATATTTATGCCTCGGCTTCAATATCGACAAGGACTTGTTAGGTATAATGAGAGTCTTAATTCCCAATTATTTTCAAAGCGACTATGACTACTTTTAAATCTTGTCACCTCTCAAACTAGCAGGGGTCCTAAAAGAGGATCCTTGAAGGGATATCACTAGGTCAAGGGAAACAATGTAGAAATTTCCCACTGTCACCTCGGCTAAGGATCCCTACACTTTACAGACTTCCATTGATGAGAGGAGACCCATTACAACAAGGATCACTTGAATAGATCAATGATAGGGTGAGAGGTGATCTTAAAACCTATTCACAAGAGAGGCATAGATATATGGCTTGCTTGCTTTGAAAGCAAGATGAAAGGCTCTCTAGGAAGGGCTTAGGGGGATTCTAAGAGCTCGAGTTTGAGTATATTACTTGTCAAGAATATTCTTAGCTCCTAAATCCTTGTGGAAGCTTGGCTTCTAGGTGGTCTTTGTAAATTTGGCTTCAATAAGTTGTGGGACCAAACAGGATCAAATGGACCCAAGGTTAGGTCAAGGAAATGGGGTTGAGAAACCAATGATGTGCTTGACCTAATCAGTGAGGAGAAGGGGAGTAAGGAAGGAATTTTCAATGAAATATAATGCAATGATCCCAATGAGGTTTCTAGCCTAAGGAAACCAAGGGAAAGAATTTCTCTTCAAGCTAGGGCTTGGGATGTTTTAGGATCCCACCATCGGAATCTCATGAAATTTGGAGGGCTTCTTGAGGACTCACCGAAACAGTTGTGGACCAAAAATTGAAGTGTTCAGATGGCCAGATTGTGAGATAATTGATGCCCTAGGTGACCTATGTAGGCTAGTTCGAGAAAAGAGGGGAAGGTGAAAGGAATAAGATTTGAGGTGATTAGTTATGGAGGACCAGTTCCTAATCCTTTGGGGATATTGGAGTCAAGTGGAACTATGACTATGGATTTTTTATTTTCAAGGTCAAGGAGGCCTCAAACACAAATTCACATAGCATTAGGGCAACAAGAAAAGTAGCTTCAAGAGATTTATACTTGATTTTGCAAAATATATGGCTTATCAATATGAATTTTAATGGTGAAACATATTTAGAAACATTCATTCATAATACATGGCCCATACATGAAGCTTCACTATATAGAAACAAAAAATTCCACAAGTTCGCACAAATGGATGCAATAAATTAGCCCTAGTATAGCTAAAGTCCCAACGACAATGTATGTGACAAAGAAGAAAGAAAGAATAGAAATAAATTTCATTTACATGTATTAATAGTATATCCAATCATCAAAAAATTTCCATCATGAAGCTCCAAGGCAAAATAAAATGATCCAAACATTAAAATTCCTTCCATGCTCCAAAACTTTGTCCTCTAAGAAGGATAGTGAAGTTCTCTAAAGAGATACAAGTCCAATCCAAGTGATGATGATAAAATGAATTCAAACCAATTGTATTTATACACTTATAATGAGTTTTATTTAGCTAATTAGGCCTACATTAACCCCTAGAATAAAATAATGTGCAAAATAACTAAATTTTGGTGACAAGTACACCAAACTAGCTCATAAACAAAAGAATAAGCCTCTCAAGAGGTCAAATGATCAATAATACATGTTGTTTAGCCTTCTAAGAAGCCCGATGAAGTCCATAAGTGCCATAATGATGAATAAGACTCCCAAAAGTAGTGGACAAGGGGTTGGCCACTTGTTCTCCAAACAATAAACATGTGGTGCTCCCAATGTGTGTGGGAGCACACAAGTAACCTCATGGGTCTCAAATTAGATTGAAGATACTTGTAGACCATCTGTAAGGGCTCAGATGATGGCGTAAGTTATGCCACATCAACATACAAATCCTGGGTCATATCCTAAGTTCATTGTACAACTATGGGATCGGTTGGGCATGGTGAACCAGGTGCATCTTCCTCGTACAATAGGTGAATCTCGAGAAATATCTGAACATATCTAGGGATCCATGGAGTGTTTTCTACTACTATGGAGGCCCATGGCTCTCTACATACACCCTACATGTGTCGATGTATCCCTCTAGATGGTTAGGACCCCGAATAGGGAGACCAAACCCAAAATGGAGACCATATACAATCCTGGATAAGATCAAATGAATCCCCTAGCCTTCTAGTACAAAAATTTATTTAATGAAATCAAGTTAAAGAGCTTAAAACCCATGGAAAATATGTGGTCACTTCATAATGGCATGCCCTTCCATAGTAGGATTTGGAATGTGCTAATGCCTCCAAGCTCCAAGGGGGGTTAACCAAGCACCCTATTAGGAATTTCCACTTTTAAAGGGGGGAATATGTCCAAGGTACACCCTTCAAATGGTAGTGGAATGTGACAAATAGATGAATGGAATAGGGAATAAAAGGGGAAATCCTGGGCCACATGTTGGGATACAATGTTGGGATACAAAGGCCGCTAACAAAGGGAACTCCACACTTGGGTATATAATGATAGGAGGGAGCAATCGTGGTACATGAGATACTATGGCCTTGATTTTTCCACCCTTATTTATATTCCCTTTTCCTTTTATGATTTTTTTCTTTGATTCGCAACTCAGGGCTCAAGGATAATACCATGATATCTAAGGTATAGAAGTGGATATCCCCCTTCACGGTAGGTTGATTCATTTCCCACCAGGGGTTGGGACAATCATGGGTTCCTTAAGGATAGAGGAGGCTCATCTAAGGACTATAGGAACTAGGGTGATGGCCATGGGTATGGGGTAGAGGTCATGCATTTGGATTTTTCCCACGTCCTAAATGTGTTTGTCTCGACCATATGTTGCATTTTGTGGTATATTTTCCTGTTGAATGTGGCAAATTATGATTTTCCTTTTCTTTTTAGCTGCATCAACCTCTGGGGCATCATTTTAGGCCAGACCAAAGTTGTAGGTAAGGGGTAGGAGAGGCTAACCCTATGTGAACCCAGTGGAGGGATGTGGACCTAGGTGGTAGAAATGATGAATGGGGGTTGTAATGAAAGTGAATGGGGTGATATGTGTGGATTAAGGAATGGGACCGTGCAACGAAAATTAGATTTTACCATGTAGTACCATCCCTAAAGCCCAAAGGTTAGTAAAAGAGATCCCACAGGACTAATATCCAATAGTAACATCCAAAATAGATCTAAGGGAAAAAAACACATACCTAGCCCACTCTTTTTGTCGAATCCTATGATTAATCCATTCCCATAAGTGTCCATGATAAGAAAACTACAATAGTCAATTACCAAATGAAAAGGCATACCTTTAGGTTCGAGAGGCCCACCTTCAAACATATGATCATGACATATGGGTGAGTGACCATACAGATGGCTCAAGTGGTGAAGAAATGGCACTACGAGCTAGCTGGTGGCTGCAAGGGGATGTTGGCTGCTGGATGAGGACCATATTTGAGAAAATTTTCTCCTAGGGATATCACCCACAAAATGGTGGGTAACATCTATTTCCAACAAGGACGTGATATTTTGAAAAGTGGGTAAATATACTTGAATGGGAGTTCCCAAGAACACCAACAATATCTTGGTTAACAAAGACCTATTTATACCTGCATATATCAAAGACTAAACCCATGGTTCAACATGTTTTCATGGTGTCTTACGATCACCCATGCTTAATGTTAGGGCATAAAATCAACAAAAAATAAATTATGAAATTTTTTATCCAAATGATTCTATCGTGAGAAATATCATATGACATTAATTCTAATGCAAAAATCAACATGTAATGCATCCTACTCTAACATGCATATGGTGTGAAACTAATACTAAGTGTAATCATAAAGCCAGTGCAACCAACATATCATTATATCAATATAAATCTGCCTGCGAGTATGATTAATCATGTAGAAAATCCAAAAGAGAAAGTGGATACAATTATATGGAAGATGAAGAGGGTGGGAGGTGGGAAATTATGATGCCCATACATGGATGATCACGTGAGAAGAGGTAAGAAAAGGATGTAATCTAGTACATGAGATCCTCTCTTCTAACCAAAATATAGAGATGTCAATGATTAGGCTCATACATTTTTTATGGATGGAAACCTCGGGCATATTATTTCCATTATCATTAGTGTCATATTTTATTGCCTCTACAAGGTTATGATTAGTAGTAAAGGGATACTGATGAGATGGAGAAACACAAGTAGGCTTCCCACGATGATCACACTCGAAAGGAGAGATTATAGGTTGATCATGATACTAAGGGGATTCCCAAGGAGATAAATAATACTCAATCAGGGGTTCTTCCTTAACACTATACTCAAAAAGGGGAAAGGGATCAAGGCCACTTGAGATAATATGAGACTAGGTGTGGTAATCACTCTCAATATGATGAACAAGAGAAGGATGCAAACATGAGGGTGGAGTGTTTTATCCAACATGTTTCTCTTCCCAAAAATTATAAGGCTCGGGGGATTTCAATATAGCATTCTACTTAGGATAGGTGTGAGCCTTACCGATTTCCCTAGTATCAAAGATTGGGCCTCTCCTAAAAGCAAAATTGATCACTTCCAATTGCCCCTCTTTATGCAAGGGAAAATAAAATTATCTTTCCCAATGGAATCAAAGGATATGTCATGATAAATAATGTTCTAGAGAAAGGGAGGACCAATCTCAGCCTCATCCTCCTTTTCGGTGTTGTAAATGGGAGCACAATCAAATTGAGGACAAAAAATTTCCCATTTTTACTTTTCAATATGGAATTAATCTCCAATGTCATATTCTAAGGGGCTAATGGGATCACCTTCCTCAAGGTTCTCAAAAGGAGAGTCATCATGAGTAATATCCTCGAGAAAGGTAAGGTTGGTCTCAACTTCATCCTTCCCAACACATGTGTTATCCAAATCATCCTTTTCGTCATGTGGACCCGAGGAGGAAATGCCTTCTTTCTCATTACTTAGATTCTCAATGTCTTGATGATGCTCAATGAAGGCTTCCTCTTGGATGATTAATGTGGGGCATACTTGAAAATTTCTAAGAAATCCATCAACAAACTCCTCAATAGATGAGATTCTCTTAGGTTCATGATCATGTGGCCATGAGTTATGACCACGAGAGATCCCATGAACAAAAACATAATGACATCTTGGTGAAAAACCTCCTCTCTTGAAGCATGTGCATAAAATATTTCTACATGGTCAATTGCAGAGAGTGGATCATTTTCAAACACGGGAACCCCACATACTATCCTTTCTGTGACATGATTATGGTGCCGAGGGATGCTAGCAATGTCCAAAGCAGGAAAATTATCAAAGAAAGACAACATTTTTTAGATATACATGAAAAATATTTAGGATTCACCAGGGTGAATTTGAAGATGCCTATAAAAATGATTGCTTCACCATAAAAGCATCAACCTTAAAGTTCAATGAAGAACTAGGGCTTCGTTCTTACAATTGAGTCACCGATAATGATATATCAATAGGTCGTATGGGGAACAAAACACACATCTCGTGTTCCCAACAACGATGCTAGAAATGTTATCGATCAAATTAGCAGGTGTCCTAAAATGGGATCATTGAAGGGAAATCACTAGCTCCAGGGCAAAAATGAAGCAATAGCCCAATGTCACCTCAGCCAAGGCTCCCTACTCTTTACTGACTTTCACCAATGGGAGGAGACCCATTATAACAAATATCACGAAATTGAATGGATCAATGATATGGTTAGAAGTGATCCTAAAACCTATTATCCTCTTGTATTCTATAGTTTCACTAGGTGACTATGGATTTTCTACAATCTGCTGAAGATAGCATTCCTTGACTATCAACTATCTTCAGAATTCTCACTGCCTTCATTATCTTCTTGAAACCCTTTTCACTATACCTCATCTTACCTTCTCTAAAAATTTCCCTCCTACTCTTAAAGAACTCATATATGGGTTTAATCCTCTCATATTCACCATTTTTCCCTACCTAAAGACTCATTTTCTCCACTAAATCCCCTCACCTTCACCCCTTTCCCTCATTTCATAAAAGCAATGTAAAAACTCCTTTTTACAATGTTTTAAATCAAAAAATATATCATTCGGACCTATGGTTTTATATTAAAACTTTGTTTTTAATTAAAATTAAACCCAACCCTTTATAATTTTTAGAACCCCCGCACTGTTTCTAAAAAACCCCATATAACCCTTCCCCCTTTTCTTATAAATAAGCGCTTCCACTTATTTTATTAACCCCCAGGCCCCACATACACTAAACCCCGCACTGCAATAAAATGCTGCTACCTGTCTGCTTGGGTCCCACCAGCTGACTTGCCCGTCGCTTTACTGATCCCCAACCACCGTTGATCTCCTCCCTCAGATCCGATGGCCCTGATCTGATATCGCACTGATTCCTGCGCGGGGGTTAAACAACCCCAAACCTTGCGGAATAAGTGGTTTTACTACCCGTACCCTCCGCCACGCGGCATCTCCCCTATGGAATCGCAAGCCCTCCTCCAAAATTGTTTACTGCCTCCATCCCGTGCGAAAACCACCTCCCTCGCTCGCTAAAACTGCCTTTCCTCACTTGCGCCATAAATCAAAACCACCGCCCAATTCAAATATTCAAAAGCCCTATGGCTTTGGAATGAAGCCTCGCAGCCACCATGAACCTCTGTAAAGCGCTCCAAATGCTCGAAAACACCAAAAAATTGCATAAAAACCACCAATGCGGGTTTTTAAACTAATTTTTTGTTTTTATTGTACAGGTATGATGGCAGGAATGCGAGAATTGCATTCCAAGGGTCCAAAATTGTTTAAATAAGAGTTATGGGTGACGATCCAGAGAAAATTGTTTCATTAGAAGGACTAAAGGTGTAAGAACAAGCATAATAATCCATGGATCATGACCATTGATGGTTATTTAAGCATTCCAACAACAAAAGATTGCTCCACTGTGCAACAAATTGTAGACAGAGGCACAATGAAAAGAAGAAGGCAATCAAAAGACTGTGTCAGTGAAGGATAATCTAAGGATTAAAAGGGTTAATCATAAATTAAAAGACAAATCAGAGATAACGTCAGAGTTAAAAAAATAAAATAGTAAGGTACACAGTGAAGACAAATCCAAGTTTAATGGCCTAAACAATGTTTAAAGAATAAATTCAAAAGAATATTAGCACAGAGGAAGATTCGAATGACTAAAAACGCAGCATTTACTTCTTCAGGGACACATATTGCCACCTACAGTCTGTTACATTTCAATAAAGACATCAACAGTTATTGAAATAGTTAGAGATATTTCTCAGCAACTCAGTAGTTATTGTGAAAGTTATTAAGAAGCCTTAAAGTCAAAAATTTCCTAAAAAGTTAGCTCAACAGTTAAGTTGGGAGTTATTATTACAGTAAGTCAGTCTCAAATATTTTGCCTTGGGCCTTGCATGGTATCAAAGGTCAAAAACACATTAACTATGTAATAAATACACATATGAAACCCTAGCTTAGGATCACCTCCTCATTTTGGAAATAAATACTGCATGTATTATTCATTTTTAGTGTTGGTTGGTTGGTTGGTGGATTAGTTGGCTGATTGATAGTTGATGGATGCTAGGCTGGATTTGAGAAAACTCTAAGTTGTAGAGATCTATTGTACTGGAGTAATGTAACTATTTTGAACATCATTAATTCAAGCACTTTAACATGATTCTTGAGCTATATTAATGGTGAAGTTATCGATTCTCTGTCAATTTTTTCCTTCTGTTTTCCATTATGTCCATGATTTATTTCATGAAAGAACATAAATTTTATATTAGGATATGTTGTCTTGGCACCCTGATTCTATCTGCTTCCTTTATCTTAATGTTTTCTTCTACAAGGTTTGATTAGAGAATTATTAATTTCTCTCTGGTTCCACCTAGCTTGTTGTCTTGGAAATGGTTCAGTAAAGTCAAGCCAAAGAAGTCTATGGTATGCCCTCTCCTTTGGTTTGTCTCCAACTATTACTTTGAAGGTCTTTAGAGTGTTTGATTAAAGAAGATAGGTGTATATTTCTCTTTAGTTGCACTCATTGTTATCTTAAATTTTTTCTTTGTCTGAAAGTAATTCTAGGATTGTTGGATTGTTGTCTTAAAGGTTTGCTTATTAAAGTCTAGCCAAAGAATTCTATGGTTTTCCCTATCCTTTGGTTTGTCCCAAACAGATACCTAACAGGATTTTCTTGTTGACGTAGAGTTAAAGGATTCTTAATTGCCCTTTATTTTTGTTGTTTTCACAACTTACTGTCATTTCATATTCCATCTAATCTAAAAGATCCACTTGACATAGTTAGCTTGCCCTATGAAAACCCTTGCAGAGTTGGTGAACAATTAAATCCTTTTATGACTCCATAGCCCAATGGATTAATGTTTCTCATGGTCTATCTATTCAGCTGAACCACTCCCTCAATTAATCCCATCATTGACCTATCAACCAATAAAAAAAGAAAACAGTTCTAAGAACTTCATAACTAGCCTAAAATCATAAAAACAAAATCATAACGAAATATCATTTATAAACACTTACATAGAGAGAGCCCTCTTTGAGTCCAGGAAGGCTATGTCCTTGGACTCCAAAGTGGTTTGATGTGGTTCCCTACAGAGTTGTTCTTGCCAATCTTACAAATCACAAGAGCCAACAAAACATATTCACAAGGGAGGCTCAGATATATGGCTTGCTTACTTCAAAAGAAAGATGAAAGGCTCTCTAGGAAGGGCTTAGGGGGATTATAAGAGATAGGGTTCGAGTATATGACTTGTCAAGAATATTCTTAGCTCCTAAAATCCTTGTGGAAACTTGGCTTCCAAGTGGTCTTTCTAAAATTGGCTTCAATAAGTTGTGGGACCACATGGGACTAAGTGGACTTGAGGTTTGGTCTGGGGTGTTAGCACTATAAATGTTAATAGTCTGACCACCATTATATTACTGTTTTTGAATTTTTTCTTGTTCCCTAGCCTATGTAAAAGTTCTAATCATCTTCAATAAAATCCAAAAAGAGTCTCAAAACCAAAAATATTTTCATTTTTATAGGTGGTATTGTATCTTAGGTTCATATAAAAGTTAAAACCATTGCTTTAACTTATGTTAGAGTCAAAGTTATTGGTCATTTTAGTAATACAACAATAGCTGCTCTTTCTGAAATAATAGCTACCCTTTTGAAAAGGAAGCTATTTCTTCAGGAGTCTCGTTTTGGTTTCATTGGTGACACAGAGATAAAAGTAGTTATTCCCCGAAACTACATAAGGAGCTGCAATGAACATTTTTCAGAGAAAAGATCATTCTCCTTTGAAATTAATTGAAGGTCTTCTATGTTATAAGATATTATTCTTTTTAAAAGGGTAATTATTTCTAACTTAGAAGAAATATTATTAGAGAATAGTTATATTATTGGTGGCGCTAACCTATAGCTAGCCATTAAGGCTGAAGCATAAAATAAGGTACAAGGTATCAATTTTTTAATGATGCGGAGGAGTGATGTATTGTATGGGGTGACTTGGAGCTCAGATTTGAATCATTTCAAATCATATCAGTTAAAACCATACTGTGATTGAAGGCGCAGACTCCAGAGGATTAGGTTCGTTGTTTTCATGAATGAGTTCTCCATGAAGGTTACAGTTATTAGATTTAAATTTTCCAGCAACCAGATTATCATCCCAAAGCAAGAAATTATGGCTACGTGTAGGGTTTTTACCTCCAGTTTGAAAAGTTGTGCATAACGGAAGCTTAGGTGTTGAGAAAAATGGGTAAAGGTGGAAAAGTTAACCTCTTTGAGCTAGTAAATACCATTTTTTTCGATGCCAGAGCAAAGCCACAATTTCAAACAACAGACTGGTACAAGTTTTTATAGAAATTCTCAGGAGAAAATGTAGTTGTTGCACAAGCCTTTGCAGAAATTTTTGACAGGGAGAAAGTCAAGCTTGGAACAAAAACTTTCAAAATCACCTAGACCAATATATTCAGGGCTACTCAGACTTCATCCACTGGAGAATGTTGGTTCAAGAAGAAAATGTTGCAAGCAGATGTAAGTGCCTTCCTTAAACCTGAGCATGTCAATTTAAATTGGACTCCTACTGTGCATATTTCCTGTTTTAGGCCAGAATGGCAACATGTTATAACTATAGTGCAACGCTATATCACTTGTGAGGGAAGATTCTCAACTCTTCATCAGTATCAAGTGAGATTTCTCTCTCACATCTCCGGTGTCAGACCTATGAACTTACCTTTCTTTCTCTACAAATCCTTGCTTAAAATGCATTTGAATTTGCAGAAGATCCCTAAATATTCCTTGCATAACCTCTACCATAGAGGTTTAATCAAGATGTTGGTGGTCTATCACCTTAAGAAAAATAAAACTACCTGGGAAAATTTCCTAACAGATAAAGGGTTTTGTAGTATCAATTCTAGGAGGAAGCTAGTGAGACCTAAGAAGAAAAATGTCCAAGAAAAAACTGGCTTAACACATCTTCCAAATAGTTCACAAGCAGCTTAGTCTATTCCATCAATGAGTAGACAAACTAGAAGTTCAGCTAAGAGAGCCAGAACGAAAACTTTCACTCCCATACCAATAGTACAACCAACATAAAGGGTTTATACAATGAAATATTCAAAGGAACCCAAAACTTTAGCATCATTCAAAAGAGAACATTACATTAAATTCAAGCAAGGGAAAACCCAGCCTAATAAAGAAGTTAAGTCCACTGGTGAGAAAAACATAGCCTCTTCCTCAATACATAAAGGCATAAGGAAGTTAACCTAGTAGAAGAAACTTTAGAGGAAGCCAACCCTGAAATACCAGTTCAACACTTTGTTCCAGCAATTGCAGAAGAGAAAGAAGAAAACAAGGACAAACTTTCAAAAGGAGAACCAACATTAGCTCAATTATTTTCTTCTCTTAAGACATCCAAGACATCTACCAAAAGAAAGGACAATAACATCATCCACTCCCATTCATATTTCTAAGAAGACAACAATGATGAAGCTTTCGTAGAGAAAAAATATGAGGTAGGTCAATCTAGCAGTATGATGCAAAGAAGAATAAGGGTTTCTTATATTCCCAATCCATACCTCAAAAGGCCTCACACTAGATCTAAAAACAAGCTAAGACTGAACATCAAACTCATTGCTAATCCTAGACAGAGAGATGAAATCATAAATGTTGATGAGAGCCCAGGAAAGGAAGCCAAGAAGACCAGAGCTCAGAAACGAAAGTATGCAGGAAAAAGAAAAGCTAAAAGGCTTACTAAGGCAGAGTCCCTCAAAATATTTGCTTCTATACTTGATTTTATTTAAACATTTAAGGCAAATCAAAGAAGGAGAGGCACACACATTTTGGTTTAATAAAAAAATGCAGCTATTTACAGAATTTCCAATAATATTTTTTCTGGATTTTTTTATAAAGGAAGTGGAGGCAGTTTTTGTTCAAGTCTTGAAGGGTGATACTAAGGATTAATTGAATGCATGCAACATCAATAGAAGAAGTTGTTTCCAAGTGTCAACTAATCAAGTTCTCTTCCAAATAGTAGATTCAGTTGACAAATTTTTCACTTTTGGGGGGAAAGAGCCAAATGTCATCTTCAGCTGTTAGTTGCACTTTTTGAGGAATTGGTTGTACCAAAAAATAGGAGCATATTGCTAGTAGTTTTCCACATCACTCTAGCCACTTCGAACTATATGTCATCATGCTGTTTATTTTTATTATGTTGCACTAATTTTCTTTATGGTTAAGGATAAGCTTCACCTTATGTTTAGGAATGCAATAACTCTAGAACAGATTCACACTTTTTGTGGAAATATCAGCATAATATCTCTTGTATATATATGATGAAACTCATTGGAGAAAAGGTTTGTGGTTTGTGAATCTTAAAATCATGTGATCAATGTAATGTTTTCAGTTAATGATATTGAAGAAGACTTTTGAGGACTTATTACTGTTGATTAGTGGTTGTCATTGATGTCAACCCAAGCACTACTAGGGGCTACCCCAATATTGCATGGTAATTTTGACCTACCAAATTACTATATTCTGGGTCAAGAATATTTTTTATGGTTTCTACTTGTCGAGATGTTTCCGGTGATATGTGGCACGCCATGTAAATCTTCACGGTTTGAGAGATATTCATGTTTGAAGTTTGTAAACCCAGTTAGTGGGCTAAAACCCCATGGGGTTGTGGAATGGGTCATTGAAAATTAAATAATTAATAATTTTTAAGCTCCAAAAATCCCCCCCACATTCACTTGTTGAAGACCCTCTCAACCTAAGAATTTACATAAATTGTGATCCTCATATCCTCATCATGCAAGGATTTTGATACCTGAAACAGGTCATCCTGGAATTTGTGCTATAATTTTTTTTCTACTAATGTTCAGAAGCTGATATTTTTATGCGGTTAAGCTAAAATCCTGAGGAAGCTCCTATAAAAATTTCAGATCAAGATGCACAATATTTTCGGAGATATTATTTGTGGAAGTCAATGCTTTTGCAGGATCCTGAACTTCATCTCAAAGAAGTGACCTTGGGAAAATCGTCATAACTCTCTCTCTGAGTATCAAATTGGATTTTTGTAAGAAGTGGCAGATATTGAATGGACTCTAGTTTTCTCTATATCAATTTTAGATTTGAATGAAGAAAAAATGATATGTGGCACACCATACAAGTTCGCTCTACTGAACCAGTCCAGAATTAAGGCATTGTGAGAGATTGGGCATATCTCTCTCTTGAAGAATCCAAATAGGGTCAGACCTGTGGCATTGAAAATAAGAATCAGAGGAATAATACATGACCAAAAATCACATATTGGGGATCTTAAATAACAAAGATACGCCAGATTCAATATCGAGCTCCTAGCATGGAAAATTTTAGGGGCTAATCTTCACCGACGGGCTAATTTTCCATGGTTTTTTCGAAAAAAAGATTCGCCAATTTCTATTTTTTTATAAATATGATTTGCCCAAATTTTACAATATAAAATTATTTTACATTAAAAATTGTCAACATTATATAGAAAATATATATAATATCATTATAAATTTGAATAATTTTACAAATACATCAATAAACATTTTATAGTTTTCATATTAGGGACTAGTGAGATTCACCAATTTTTTAAACTTAAAGATAATTTTCCATCCTTGAAATTATCCCTGGCTCCTAGAAGGCAAGAAAAAGCTAGATCATGTGTTGTCAAGGGCTTCAAAGGACCAGACTTTCTAGGGCAGCAAAGCAAAGCAAGGTGCAACAGAGGGTAGCATGACAAGAGCAGAAATCAAGGTGCAGAACAACAGCAAGAAGTTCACCACATGAAGTCTTCAAGTGGTCAGCACTGCATACAATCATTATAAAGGTATCATTGTACTAAGTCATTGTAAATGCATCATTGTAAAAATTGTACAAGTGTCTATCTGCCAAGAGTTGAAGAGGCAGTGTTGAGAGGTCTAGGATAATCATTAGGTGGTTGTGTCATAGTTGGGATTATGGTCTAGTGTGTCTTCTTCTTCTACATCATTCTATATCATTGTAAAGGGGACCATTTTCCCTAGTACGAGATTCCATTCTTCTTTTATTCTTCTATAGGGTGGTAGGGTGGTGCTAGGTTGGTGCATGAAGTCACCAACAGGTTCAAGCCTATGAAAACTTTAGGGTGGTAGGGTGGTGCTAGGGTGAGTTGTAGCTCATTGGGTGTTGGGGCATCCGTTCAGTTGACTACTGAAGAATCTTGGACGTTGGACCATCCATCTGGTGGGAGCTGGAGAAGAATGCTTTTCTAGATTCTAGGAAGTTGTAGCTTTATTTTCAATTGGAGTTGAATATTAAAGAATTATTAGAAAATCATTCAGGTGGTTTTTGTCCCGGAGAGGGTTTCCACCTTAAAAAATGTGTGCATTTGTGTTCCTTTTGTTTACTGCTATCATTGTACAAACACTGATAATAATTGAAGATTAAATAATTCTCTGAAAGATTAATAATAATACTAATTGAAAGGAATACTGATTCACCCCCCCCTCCCTCCTCAGTATTTCCAACAATTGGTATCAGAGCTTGGTTCCTTCAATAGTAGTTTAACAGCTAGAAGGAGGTCATGGAGCATACCAAGAATGGTGTACCTTTGTTCAATGAAAATAATTATGCACTCTGGAAAGGAAGAATGGAGGTCTATCTCATGGTGCAAGGTTACAAAGTATGGGACACTGTTCAAAATGGATTTACATCAACTGTGGATGAACAAGGTAAGAAGAATTTTGTAAACGATGCAAAAGAAAAGAATATTATTATCAATGGACTTATTGAATCTACTTATCATAACGTGTTGGGTTGTAAAACCGCCAAAAATATATGGGACAAGCTTGAGAATATATATGCAGGTGACTCAAATGTCAAAGAAGCAAAGCTTCAAATCTACAGAGCAAAATTTGAGCAACTCATAATGAAAGAAGATGGAAACATTGTTGCATAATTCCAAAACGTTGATGAAATAACCAACACTCTGGAAGGATTGGGAGAGCCTGTTGACGAGAAGACTATTATACGAAAGATTCTTAGAACGTTACCAGGAAGATTCAACCCAAAGGTATCGGTCTTAGAATATAGTGCAAATCTGGCAAAACTCAGCAAAGAGGAATTACATGGAGTTCGCATAGCATATGAAATGATACTTGATGAAGAAGAGGGTACTTTGCATCTAGAAATTGCGTTCACTGCATCTAAGAAAACCAATAAGGAAAAACAACCTTCAAAGGAAAAGACCTACACCTGCAAGTGTGAAGAAAAAGAAGATATCTCATCATCCAATGAATAGAGTGACAATGAAGATGAAGCTAATGAGAGAGTATTTTTTATGGCTAAGCACAATAAAAAGGAGGTATCAAAAAATGAAGACAAAGGGTTGACCATAGAAGAATTTTCTAAGGAGGCAATCAAGTTATAAAAGAACTTAAGGCTAAGAATATCCGTTCCAATACTCTTGAAGAACAAGTTCAAGGTCTCAAAATTGAAGTTGAAGAACACAAATGTATTGAAGAGTCACTTAAAAATAAGTTGGAACTAAGCAACCAAGAAAGGGAAGCATTAGAAGTCGAAGTAGCCTCGCTGTGTAAGGAAGTGAAGAAGGGAAAAACTGTCCAAAACTATGCCAAAAGCTCAAGGAAATTGGAAGAAATCATCAACAATCAATGATATTACAACGACATAACTGACCTCATTTACAAAGAAGAAGAAGAAGCAGGACCTTCTACAACAAAATAAAATGAACCTATGAGATCTGACATGCATGTAGACTTCATTGGACAAGATTCACAAGAACAACCTTGGAAGACAATTCCTCGACGAATATTTCCATCCAGGTACCAACATATTTTTTATGGTTATTGTTATTCATGTGGAAAATTTCATCATAAAGCTATAGAATGTCGCACGTACCCTAGGAACCAGTACAATTCCAGGAGATCTGTCAAATATAAACCTCCCAGGGCTCAATGAAACATCAATAGATTTGAACATTTAAGAAATAATATTGAATGTTAAAAATGTCAAAACTTTGGACACATATCCAGAGACTGCAGACTTTAAAATCCTCCTGAAGAATATTTGAAGCTACAGAACGAACGAACATGGAAGAAGAAGAAGACTGATAATTGTGCTCTCGCTCTCAAGGCTCAATACAACAAAGATGTGTGGTATGTTGATAGCGGTTTCTCAACACATATGACTGGAGATGGAAAGAAATTTGTATCTCTGAAAGAGAAGAAGGATGGAACTGTGTCCTTTGGAAATGATGGATCTTCAAATGGTATAGGTTCAGGTACCGTCACTCTCGGAAGCAAAGATTCTCTAGCCTGGAATGTTCTATTGGTTGAAAACATGAATCACAATCTGCTCATAATTGGACAAATGTTGATCAAGGACACACAACACTATTCAACTCCACAAAATCTGAAATCAGGAAAGGCAAGTATGGTAAAATTGTGGCTACATCAAGTCGAGCTCCAAATGACATATATGTTCTGGATGAAAAAACTAAAGCACGTCTACTAGCTAAAGAGGATGATATAAGATTTAGTAGCAATGATGATCGACTAAGTAAGAAATTTTCTACAAATATGCAAAGTGAGTTCAATATGTCTTTACTTGGTGGGTTAACATACTTCTTAGGGCTTCAAATATCTCAGTAAGAGAAAGGAATATTTATATGTCAAGCCAAGTACATCAATGAAATTCTCAAGAAATTCAAAATAGAAGATTGCAAACCCATCCTTACTCTGATGGTAACAGGTTTCAAATTGAGCATAGATGACTCATATAAGGATGTGGACCAGAGGTTGTACATATCTATGATTGGGATTCTTCTATATGTAACAGCCTCCCGGCCAGATGTTATGCAAGCAATTGGACAAGTAGCAAGATTCCAAGCAACACCAATTGAATCACATATTATTGTCGTCAAAATAATTCTTCGATATCTAAAGGGAACAACAAAATATGGCTTGTGGTATCCCAAGGGTAAAAACCTCATTATTCAAGCCTTTACAGATGCAGATTGGGCAAGAAGAATTGATGATCATAAGAGTACTCGCAAAGCATTTGAATATCGTCGCCAGAAGCTTGGGATTCTCCCAATTTCTCTTTAGATTTTCCTTATTCAAAATATAAAGGGGGAGTGGAAGTGTGTATAGGTTCGTAGGATGGTTGTGTTTCAGGGGGAGTTACCCTCTGCCATTGATGTCAAAGGGGGAGATAATATTGTAGGAAGAGGTTTCATGATCGCAGGGGGAGTACTTGTGTTGCCATCAATGCCAAAGGGGGGGATTGTTGATCAATGGTTGTCATTGATGTCAACCTAAGCAGCACTAGGGACTACCCCGATCTTGCATTGTAATTTTGACCTACCAAATTGCTATATTCTGGGTCAAGAATATTTTTTATGGTTTCTACTTGTCGAGATGTTTCCATTTATATATGGCACGCCATGTAATTCTTCACGGTTTGAGAGATATTCATGTTTGAAGTTTGTAACCCCAATTAGTGGGCTAAAACCCCATGGGGTTCTGGCATGGGTCATTGAAAATTCAATAATTAATAAGTTTTAAGCTCCTAAAATCCCTCCCATGTTCACTTGTTGAAGACCCTTTCAACCAAAGAATTTATATAAATTGTGATCCTCATATCCTCTTCATGCAAGAATTTTGCTACCTGAGACAAGTCATTGTGGAATTTGCGCCATAATTTTTTTTTCTAAGAAGGTTTAGAAGCTGATATTTTTATGCGACGAAGGAAAAATCTCGAGGAAGCTCCTGTAAAAATTTCAAATCAAGGTGTGCAATATTTTTAGAGATATGATCTTTGGAGGTCAGTGTTTTTGCAGGCTCCTGAACTTCATCTCAAAGAAGTGACCTTGGGAAAATCGTTATAAATATCTCTCTAAGTATCAGATTGGATTTCTGTAAAATGTGGGAGATAGTGCACTGGCTTTAGTTTTCACTATATTGATTTCAGAGTCAAATGAAGAAACAGTGATACGTGGCACACCATACAAGTTTGTTCTACTGAACCAATCCATATTTAGGGAATTATGAGAGATTGGGCATAAATCTCCCTTGAAGAATCCAAATTGAGTCAGACCTGTGGCATTGGAAAGAAGACTTAGAGGAATACTATCGGACCAAAAATCACATATTAGGGATCTGAAATAATAGAGATACACCAGATTCAATATCGAGCTCCTAGAAGGCAAGAAAAATCTAGATCATGTGTTTTCAAGGGCTGCAAAGGACCATACTTTCTAGGGCAGAAAAGCAAAGCAAGGTGTAGCAGAAGGTAGCATGACAAGAGCAACAATCAAGGTGCAGAACAGAAGCAAGAAGTTCACCACATGAAGTCTTCAATTGGGTAGCACTGCATACAGTCATTATAAAGGTATCATTGTACTAAGTCATTGTAAATGCATCATTTAAAAAATTGTACAAGTGTCTGTCTGCCAAGAGTTGAAGAGGCAGTGTCGGGAGGTCTAGGATAATCATTAGGTGGTTGTGTCTTAGTTGGGGTTATGGTCTAGTGTGTCTTATTCTTCTGCATCATTCTATATCATTGTAAAGTGGACCTTTTTTCCTACTACGGGAGTCCATTCTTCTTTTATTCTTCTATAGGGTGGTAGGGTGGTGCTAGGTTGGTGCATGAAGTCACCAATAGCTTCAAGCCTGTGAAAAATTTAGGGTGGTAGAGTGGTGCTAGGGTGATTTGTAGCTCATTGGGTGTTGGGGCATCCATTCAGTTGACTACTAAAGAATATCGGGCTTTGGAGCGTCCATCCAGTGGGAGCTGGAGAAGAATGATTTTCTAGATTCTAGGAAGCTAGAGATTTATTTTCAATTGGAGTTGAATATTAAAGAATTATTAGAAAAGCATTCAGGTGGCTTTTGTCCTGGAGAGGTTTTCCACCTTAAAAACTGTGTGCATTTGTGTTCCTTTTGTTTACTTTTATAATTGTACAAACACTGATAATAATTAAATATTAACTAATGCTCTGAAAGATTAATAATAATACTAATTGAAAGGAATACTGATTCACCCCCACTCTCAGTATTTCCAACAATTACCATCTTGATATGTGTATCGTTGATCTCTCTTATGTTTTTCCATACCTTAATTTCTTCGGTTCTAGTTTGTAATTTCAAATGTTGTTATATGTTTTTATGAGCCTCTTGATTGGTTTATGTATCTTATAAAATTTTATCAGTATTACTTGGTGATATTTATTGATGAGATGTGCATAATGACTGGTTAAAGATAATTCCTTATAACAATGACTTTTCATGATATTCAATAAGATTACTGTAAGTCTTGTGATAGCCTTCTCTTATTGATATATTATCAAACTGGTTCTTGTGTTGTTTTTCATCAAAGTAGTGGATTTATGCCTTGCAGACCCAATGTTCCTTCTGTTATTCCATAATTTATTCCTTCTATAGGCTACAAACTTATATTTTGCTACCATATCAGTTCTCAATACCCTCATTGGTGCGACAGTGAATTTGTCTGAAATCCCTTTTCAATGATTGAGAGATTAAACCACCTACCAATTATATAATCCAAATCATTAAATTGCCCTAGATCTTAGGATGTGACTGGTCAAGTACTTGAAGCAGTCCAAGTGTTGATTCCAGCGCTAAAATCTTTTGGTGCGTCTGTCGGGAGACGAAGGACTTGAAACAAAGTATTCTCCCGAGCCTCTTGTTTAAAATTGTTGATGATAAATTCTTGATGGTGAACAAGAATTTTTGACTTGAAGAAGACTGCAAATTGGTTCACCTGGCGACTCCACAAAAAGGAAGAGGGGTTTTAAGACCTCCTACTACAAGGATAAATCAGAGATCACCTACTGTGACTCCAGTTGCTGACCCAGAGAAGATCACTAAATATGTAAAAGGGAAACATAAATCAGTTGAAGCTACATCTCAATCAGTGAATAAGGTACATGTTAGGGTCCTATAAATATAGGATTCATAATTTTGAATTGACTTTTGATAGTCTTGTAAAATATGTACATAACTTGCTTTCTGTAAGTTGTTTTCCCATATTTTGAAAAAATAAAAAATCAAAAAGAGGGTAAAAAGTCCTAAAAGAAAGATCAAAGGACTTAAAAAATATAGACCCCAAAAGAAAAAGATGAAAATAAAACATGAAAGTGTGCAAGTCCAAATGCCACTAATTTTGACTTTTTGCAAATGATTATGGCAGAGTGTCAATAAATGCCATAATCCATGATGAGTTAAACTGTTTAAACTTGACTTGCCATGTTTTCAATTTCCATGTTTTAGATAGTGGATAAAGTTTTGTCATACTTTTTAATCCTGACAAATCAGTAGATAGGTAGAGAATAATGAGGATCTCATCAGTTTAATCTAAGCCCTCAGATGAAATAAGGTAGAATTAGATATTTTTATTCTTTCAAAAGAATAAAATGTTTCAAGGTAGCAAGTTTAAATGCACCTGCTAAAAGAAAAAAAATGTTAGAGTAATGTTGGGTAGGTAGAAAGAAGTGGGAAAAATCATGTAATATTCATCACCAGGAAAAAATCACTAATTACCCTTCCCCTGTAAATATTCAGTATTCTATACTTCCAATTAAAGAGGCTCAAAGCATTTCTCTGACTTTTGTTGGGACCGGACCCAAGGCTTGATGACTGGATAGTGGAAAATGTTGAATTCTTATGATAAAATCCCCTTTACCATTATTTATCTCTCATTCATACATTTAATTCATCTTCATAAGTAAATAATCCTTCTTACTTAATGAAACCTAAAATCCCATTTAATTAACTTCCTTCATTCATAAAGAATACAAAAACCCTCAAAAAACACTCTATCCTAAGTAAATTGGTGAAATGATGAAATAATAAGCTTTGCTTTTATTTATTCACTCTACTTGGTCATTTAGTGTATTTTTGTGTATTCCATCTCCCCTTGTCATATTAACTTTTAACTTTTAACTTATGCTATTAATTCCCTAAAAATATCTTTTCCTATCTTTATAATTCCCTTTATCTAAAATACCCCCTAAAACCCACTATTATAAAGATTTTAGACCAAAGATATTATCCACATGCTAAATTAAAAACCCAAATAATGCTCCCTTTGGTCTAAAACTAACCTTAATTAAATACCCCGCCCCCTATGGTTATTAGACCCTTCAATGGTCTAAAAACTATATAATAAAATAAATAATGAAAATATAGCTTTTCAAGCATTTCCTATGTATTTGGAAACACAAAAAAATTGCCACACCCATCACATTTTTATCTTAAGTATTAAAGACAGATTAAGTCTTTTATAAAGGTTCAACCCCCGTGCCTTTGAAATACACTTACCAACCTTTCCTCACACCAGCTTTTAACCCGAGCTGCTATCACGATTAAGACTAAAATTTATTTTCCATTGAAATTAAACTTTTCCTTTGTATCTTATCCCCGCTATGTAAAGCCCCAAGCTTTACATAGGCTAAACCATAGTTAACCATATAACCCCACCTCATGCACCTCCACCCATATATATAAAACTCTTATATATATAAATACCATCATTTAACCCCTTTTTAACCTTATATTATCCCGTATACATAAGCCCCGCTTACACATACTTTAAACCTTTATCCATTGAAAAAAAAAGGTTTAAACCCCGGTCCCACCATCTTTTTGACCACACCTTCCCAAGAAAATCATGACCGTTTGCTTCTTTTCCACTGATCCAATGACACAAGATCGATGTCGCGCTCACAAACCGATCATCTGCCCAAAGCCCAAACAGACACAACATGGGTTATCTTACCCATTTTTCCTCCTGCGACATGGCATCCTCTCATAGGATCACATTCGTTTAAAAAAAAACTACTTACCGCCTGAGCTCAACGCGAAAAATGCTAACAGTTTCGCTTTTTGAAAATCCAAACCACTCCCGCCAGTGGATTAGACCTGCATTTAATGCATTTTATGATGATTCATATCAAAGGTTAAAACCTTTGACATATAATTTTTGATGTTTATTTGTGCATTTCAAACTTTAAAAAGCTCTGATAAACTTTGTGAGAACCCTTTGTCCCAAATTGTCGATTTATACCCAAAAAAAATCAAATTTGACTACAAATTCCCTATTTGAAGACTGGAAAAGCCATTCTCTGCTCCAGCAAGTCAGACCAGACCTCACATTCGGCCTCGAACCCCCGAAACCCTTTCAAGCATCCAAATACCTACGATTTAAGGTATTTTTCATCATATTAAAACCTTGCAAAGTCAATTCTAAACTGTCCATAAGTAAAATAATATTTTAATTAGAAGAACTCACCGAAGAAATTGCCCAAAAACGCCCAAAACAGGCCGAACCCTGGCCAATTTTTCCCAGAAAATTTTGTGTCTGAAAAAACCACTTTTGAAGCCAATCTCCTCAATTTGTGACCTCTGAAGATCAATTTCAAGGACAGAAAAGGGTTTAAAGCCTACAAATATCTTAAAAACTCCTTTTTTGTAGACCAATCTATTCAGGAAACCCTCGTTTTCTATTTTATCCCAGTTTATATCCTCTGACAAAGAAAAAAAACTCCTGCAAACAATTTAAGCTTGTAGTAGTTATTCCAAAATGACCAAAAAGTAGATCACAGCTAAACCTGGAGGTTCTAAACCAACCAAGCCTGGAGGATCCAAACCTCCTAAATTTGTAACATCTAAAGCTGCTAAATTTAATCCAGCCCTCACTGCTAAATCCATTGTATCAGTAAATCCCCTCCAGCCACCTGTAGCTACTGTAGAAACCCTTCCATTGACTGATATGGACTACAAGATTTTTGATCCTGTTGTAGAATTCAACCTCTTAGAAATACATAATTGATGCTACGATAAATACTTGGACAAGGATGAAATGCCTATTTGGGAGACTCATTTGCCAAAATATGTAGTTCCATTGACCCACCTTGGACAAGAACTTGTTAGATCATGTCAAAAAAATTATGACCCAGACCAAAGGGCCATTGTTAATGCTGACAGAGAAATCCATTTTACCATCACAATAGAGTCAATAAATCAATTGCTGCAATTACAGTCTGATCCTCAATCAGTCCCCCTATCTATAGAAGCTTTGACCCAGTTGTACTTAGGCCTGGATTTCCCAAAGAAGTTTATGATATTTCAAAACTTTTTGCCTTCCCATGTTGACATTCCTAAAATAAACCCTCCTTATTCTACTGCCAAATTTCCTAAAGGGTCTAGACATATTATCTCAATGCTATCTTTTATACTAGGATACTTCACAGATGGATTCACTGATGAATCCATTCTAGGCTTTCTATCCACCTTATCTCTAGGCTAACCTCTAGCAATCATTTTTTATTATGCCAGATTCATAGCAGACAGTATTCATGATCAGCTGACCAAACTACCCACTTAAGGGGTTTTTAGATACTCATCCTACTTGTTTCACTTATTTTTATTCTTCCAAGCTGATAATTTTCCAACCGCATTGCAAAAGATAGACTTAGAGGGAAAGCCTCTGTCCATTATCTTCTGGACTTCATTGATTAGGAAAGAGGGTAGTAACTTCACTTATACAGATTTTTCAGACCTTTTCCTGCATCCAGCAATGAACATTTTGTACAAATCAGAGCAGCCCAGAGTCAATGAAGAAATGAAAAGAATCTTGCAACTATCATAACATAATAAAATTGGAGATCAGTTTCTTTATGAAAAGCATACAGAGATAAGAATTCTTGGATCCAACTTATTACCATATAAGTTGCCAAAATATATGAGCATGAGAATTTTTGCATTGGAGTATTTAAGACAAATTCTCAATTCTGACTCTATTAAATTCTTAGCTGCCAGGAAAAAGACTCAATTCAAGCTAAAGAATCAGGTTGGTCCTTTCATCATAAACAATAGAGAGGCAGAAAAAGAAATCACAAAGAGACTAGCAGAGTTTAAACTTCAAGAAATTTTTCCATGGAACTATGATCCTCAAGGGATCCTGCGAAATTTAAGGGTAAAATGTAAACTAACACCCTTCATACATGAGCTTAAGCTAGAGATTGAGAAGTTTTCCAATCTAGCAGAATGGGTGGAGAACATACTGATAGATACAATTACTAATATAGAGACAGCAGGAAAAATGGTTACAACACAAGCCCTTGAAGTTGTAAAGCAGCCAGAGACTTCAGCCAAAAGAAACAAAGAAGAAGGAGCATACATAGCAGAAACAACTACAGAAACTAAATTCAAATTGTTTTATAATAAAAGGCTTAAATTCAGTTCAGTTGGGAAAGAAAAGGTAATTGACATTGAAGATACAAATGCTCCAGAAGTAAATAATGATGAAGAAACAATGATAGTCATTAAAACTCTTGCAGAGATTGAAAAAGAGCAAACAACAGGTAAAGATGATACTCAAATGATTGAAAAGCCAAAAAATATGGAGGCCTCTTCCTCACAAACAATTGAGGAAAAGGATTTAGATACCAAAGAGAAATATAAACAGATAAAACAGAAGAATGAGGAGATCAAGACTGAGATATATTCTCAATTCCTCAAGCAAAAACCAGGGAATCAAAATAAGCTACTGAAAGCCTTTGATTATTCTACAAACAAGATGATTATGTCATTTTTGCAACCAACTACTTCAGCACTAAAGACAGTGGCAGATTATAAAAATATGGAGTTTGAGGTAGACACTGAAAATGTTCATGAGCTAGACCAAATTGAATTTCATAGACATAGCTCTGAAATGTTGTATTCAACAGTGGTAACTAAAGAAATGAGTGCTACCAAGTTACAGAATATTATTCTTAATATGCAGGATCAAATGAAGTTAGACAAGGGATCTTTGTATGCAAAGGACCTAAGGATTAAAGCCTTAGAGGATTTAGTTTTACAGGTGGGATATGGTCCCTCAAATATTCAAGCAGCAGAATTGTTGGTAAAGAAAAAGAATGAGGATATAGCATCTTTGAGGAAACAACTTAAGCTTCCTCAAAGTGAGCATCCAAAAACCAAAAAAATCCTTCAAGATTAAACTGAAAAAGAAGAGATGATGAATCTCATCCTAAAATTAACTGCTCAGATCAAAGAAATGAAATCCCAAATGGACCAGCTAGTCCAAGAGAAGGAAACTGTGAAAGAACCTGACACTCCTATCATTCCTTCAGTTATACCAGTGATTACCACAGCAGTGGCTTCCACATTAGGAGAAAAACTAACGCCAAAAGAACCACTGGAAACTACAATGCCAGTAAGTTCAACTACTACTTCAACCACAGATTCTTCTACAACATAGGTTCAACCAACAGATGAAGCAGGCCAAATTGTTAAAGCTATGGAGGAAATGTCTTTGAAATCTAATGGAATCAACAGCCTAAAGAAGATGATTGATAATCTTCAAGCCACAAATAATTTAGATTTGATAAATGCTAATACCCATGAACAAAAGGCAATCAGGCTTGGAGAACAAATCAAGGGCATGCAAAAAGAGCTAACTTTCACTGAGCAAATTTCATTTGTAAAAAATCATCTATGGACAAACATAATTGAAGCCATTCACACTCAATGGCCTTCAATTTAGGTTATATATGAGCAGAGAGACTTATTATTAGTAGCTCAGACAGAGATTCAAAATACCAAGGATGAGTTAACTGATAAGCCTGCTCAGGCTTTAAAACTCATCACATTCCTAAACAACAAGAACAGAGCAGAATTGGAAGAATTAAAGGTATTGGACAGAACAGAAACCATTTTACGGATTAAAAAAGTGGTAACAAAGAAAAATTTGATGAACAATCTGGAAGAAAATTTTGAATCAATGAACATTGCCATAACAAAGTTTATGGTAAAATACACAAACTTAAGACAGAGGGGCTTGCCAGACATCCATGTTTTTAATGAAAAACTGATGCCCCAGAAGGATTATGAGAAAACGATTAGGGAATTTTCCAAGGAGTAAGTCAGCAAACCATTACCTCAAGGCACTCCCACAGGAAAAGTCCTCCTTCAGCATTTTGAAGATTTGTTCTTTTTACAACATGAGATTAAAAATCTCTTTGTTTTCAAGCCCACTTTTTCTAGATACACAGAAGCCGATGAGAATTTCAAGAAGCTAAAGAATGTCAAAATTCCCAATGAAGAATAGTGGCAAACATTTACAGATTTAATGTAACAATGAGAGGTAAAATAGTGAAGAAAATTACCTTGAAAAACAGTCAAAAAGAAACAGTGAAATAAAAGGACAGTCTACTGATTTTTACTGCAAAAAGATATATTTTTATAGCAGTAAACAGTGGAAATATCATTCAAAAGTGTATCAGCGTTAAAGAGTATCATATGAAAGAGTATTAGCTAAGGCAATTCAAATGAAGATATTTTCTAGCAGCCAGCAAGCAGGACAACTAATCACTCAAAAGCTCCTTGTTAGATAAAGTAGTTCTATTTATTTTGGATAAGAGGACAACTTGTTGTTTTGTTAAGCAACTGTCCCTCTTATTTTGTAAAGATATTTTCTATTTCCTAAAGATATTCCTAGATTTCTCCTAGGATATTTGTAATAACATTTTGTATAAATACTTCTACATTAGAAGTATTCAGGGTGGAATAAAATTTTTGGACTTACTATAGAATTTTTTGCTGAACATTGGAGGCTATTATGTTTTGATTTCGAAGTAGCAGACTGGACAAAGCTGAACTGGCATCATAATTCAGGATCCCTGTGATAAGCTGATGAGTGAAGTACTCCCTTCTTGTCATTGTTTTCTTTTCTGAGTTTCACGCAATTCATTATATGTTTTTTCTATCTGAATGTGCAACTAGGAATATTATTATAGGATTAGTCTAGTGTTCCCTGTTTTTAACTATTTACCATTTTAATGTTTTCTGCTAAGTTCCAGTGTTAGGAATCCTTGATTGCTCCTACTCCCATTTGACCCCTGCCTCCTTCTTCCATTTTCTGAATCAAAGGATCCTTCATTTCCCTTTATCCCAATCATACCATTTCACCAAAAAACACTTTCCCAAATCTCTGAGGGTTATCTATCTTGCCCTGAATACATTTGTACCTTTTTGGCCTTGACTTCTAGTGCTGCTAGCTAGATTTAGACTCCATAGCCCAATGGACAAGTACATTTCTCTCTAGTTTACCTCTAAGTGATTTTTTCCCACCAAACCTTTAAAAACAAAACCAATTTTTCTATCATAACTAGCCTAAAAACATAAATAAAAAACAAAGATAAATCTTAAAGAGAGAGCCCTCTCTGAATTCTAGGAAGGCTAGATCCTAGAATTTGAAGTAGGTTTGTGGTTACCTCTAGTATTCTTTGACTAAAAACTCAAAATATCACAAGTTAAGAAATTAATAGAGTTATAACAGTACATAAAAAGTACATTCCAAAGCAAAAAGTACCCCATCTACTTTAGAATCAAAATAAGTTTTAGTTTCAAAATATTCTACTCAAATATCTCATGTTGAAACTGCTTCCCTAGAAAATAAAGTAAATGATGTTAACCTAAGCTCAGGTGAAGCTATCTCTCAATCAACATTTAGTAAATCAGAAATAAGTACTATTCCAGTGAAAGAAGAAAAAATAGAAGTTTTAAGTGTCAATGCAGAAAATAAGGAATCAGAAGACTTTGTCTTGACAGAAAGGGAACTAGAGCAAGTATTGTAAATTTCACCTTTTCTAGGTAGGGTTATTTAATTGAAGAAGATTTTAAAACCATTCTAAATTTTCTTCAAACTCATTTTGAATATCAGTCCTCTTATACCCCTCAGCATGAGTATTTTCCTTTGTCTCTAAATCTAGTTGTTGGTTCATCTTCTTCTCATCAACTAGAAGGGAATGTTCCTGAAGGTCTGACTTTAAATTTATCTGAATTTTTAGCTCAACAAGACAAAGTTGAAGTTACTTCATCCCCTCAAGAGACTAAATTTGAATCTAATTCTTATATAGAAGGTGAAAACAAATACCTCCTTTGTTCATCTCTTTGAAAATCCACTTTTTTCAATCCCAAAACTTGAAGAACCAACCCAATAATTCCAATTTCCTGTTGTCCCAAACCAGATTCAAATTCCATAGATTGTAATTCCTAGTTCCCAAAAAACTACATCAACCAATCATCCATCAATTGTACAACAACGAGCCATGGGTCAACCCGCCCTTACAAGGATGCAACAGATAGTTGTTGCAAGATATGCACCACTTGCTCTTCCTCAACCTTTGCATCCTCTTCCTCAAGGGGATTATCTAAAATATCTTCCAAAATACACAGGAGAGGGAGAAAGATTTTCTATTGAGAAACATTTGGTTGCTTTTTATAGTTATGTTGATAACCAGAACATTGAACATGAAGATGTCTGGTCAAGACTCTTTGTTCACAGCTTGGATGGAGAAGCTCGTAAATGGTTTAGAAGTCTGCCACCAAACTCAATAACAAGAATAGATGAATTGGAGGAAGTATTTGTGATATAATGGGGTGATAGAAAATATTATGTGTACTACCTTATAGAGCTTGGAACTCTAAAAAATAAGACTGATGAGTCATTGGCAGATTTTACAAAGAGGTTTAATAAAATTTATCAAAATAATCATGAAGAAATTAAGCCTCCTGAAACCACAACTATGATAACTTTTTCCAATGCTTTAGATTCTAAGTTTGCTTTATGGTTAAGAGCTGAGAAAGCACAAACATTGATGGATATGTAAGAGGATGAAATTGGAGTGCAATCTAATATTATGGCATCAAATAAATTGAAAATGGAAAAGGAGAAAGCAGCAAATGACAAAAAGAAAATGAAAGAAGGAAAAACTTCTTCCTCCAGAACTTTCTTCTAAGATGACAAAACTGGAGTTAGAGAACAAACCAGCTGCTAGAGCCAATCAAAATGAAGCCAGTAGAAATCAGGCTCCCTTCAGAAGACCTTCTTAGCCTCAACAAATCTTACAACGCCCAAGGAGGAATGTTGATGATCAAAATGTTCAGGCTCCATTGAATAATTTTGCTAAAGAAGAGCAGCAAGAACATGAGGAAGAAAATGAAGACATAAATATTGTAGTAGAAACATCACAATCAACTTGTTTGAATTTGCAAGAATATGACGACCAGACAAGGATAAATATCTTTTCAGATGATGAGAATGCTCAAATTCATGTGCAGAATGAGAAAAAATAGCAAGAAACTCAAACCAGAAATTATCCTCTAAGGTCCAAAGGTCTTGTCCAACAACCTCAACAAAAATCAGATTCTGACAAACAAGCTGCTAAACAAAAGGCGAAAGTTAGTGATGTCCCTCCACCTCATAATTCTTCCCCAATCATCGAAATTTCTATAGAAAATAAAGAATTAGCTCCTCTTTATTTCAGTTTCAAATCAGAGTTGAATAAAATCAATATCCCTATCCCACTTCTTAAATTATTGAAAAATCCAGCATACAAAGAGTCATTTAAAAGCCTATTACAGCCACCTATCACTCCTAATACAGTCAATCTTGAGGATGAAAATCTTACTATTTACTTAGGCAGCCATGTCCAAGACCAAAATGTTGATAATTCACCACCTTTCTATCTTTTACTCAGTATACATGACAAATTGCTGCATAATTGTTTATTAGATTTTGGGGCTTCTCACAATCTAATGCCAAAGAAAGTAATGGAAGAATTAGGATTAGAAATCACTAAGAAATACCATGACCTATATACGTTTGATTCCAAAAAAGTCAAGTGTTTAGGAGTGATTAAAGACTTGGTTGTTTGTCTTACCCAACTTCCTATGAAAAGCTTAGTGATGGACATAGTAGTTGCAGACATACCTTCTAGATTTGGGATGCTTCTTTCTAGATCCTGGTCTAAAAAATTGGGAGGCACTCTTCAAATGGATATCTCATATGCCACAATCCCAGTGTTTGGAGGCGAATTTAGGAGGTTATATAGGGAAAGCCAAATGGCCTATATCATAAGTTATCGACATAATCCCTCAAATCATCCTATATATGCAGAGGAAAAGGAATTAGGGTCAGCCATATTACACCTTGCTGCTAATGACACCAATTTTTAGCCTGAAATCGGTGAAAATCAACATTTTCCAGATAAAAATGAGCAACATTTAGAAGGAGGATAGATCTGGAAATTATACTTTGATGGAGCCTCATCAAGAGAAAGATCGATAGCTGGTGTAGTTCTCATTTCTCCCACTCAACAAATGGTAACTTTATCATATAAACTGTAATTTTCTACCACTAATAACATTATTGAATATGAGGCACTTTTTTTGGGTATGAAGGCAGCGAAAGATTTGGGAGCTGAACAACTAATTTATTTTGGTGATTCAAAATTGGTGATAAGGCAGGTGAGAAAAAACTATCAAGTGAAAAAATACAAATTGAAAAATTATAGGAATGAAGTGTGGGACTTGATTGAGCATTATTTTTCAGCATTCAATGTAAATTTTGTCACTAGAGAGGAAAATCAAATGGCTAATTCACTAGCTATAGCTACTCTGTAATTTTAATTTTCCTCTTGATGTCAAGGCAACATATGATGTTCAAATAAAAAACATACCTTCCATTCATGACAATATCAAATACTGGAAAGTATTTGAAGATGAAAAAGAAATTCAAAAAATTTTGGAATGTGTTGAAGAGTTTGCAAATATCCAAATTGATAATGAGAAGGACATTGTTGACAACCAAAACAGAAAGTCTTTCAAAAATACCATGGCTAGGAAAGACATTATTGATCTAAAAACTAACTACAATCCTAAGGCCTAATTGCTTTAGAAAGATTGTTTGACAATAATGATGTCTTTTTAAAGACTAAAAGTAAAGCAGATGGAGAGAGTACAATTGACTGCAATATTGGTACAGAAGATCAACCTAAATTAGCTAAAGTTTCTAAATTTCTTTCTCTAGAAACTAGAACTAAATATGTCAAGCTGCTAAAACAATATGAAATTTTTTTTGCATGGTCCTACAGTCATTTGAAGACCTATGATAGAGGTATAATGGAGCACAAAATTCCTCTTAAAGCAGAAGCTAAGCCTGTAGTACAGAAGATAAGGCATATCAATGCCACATTTACCCCTATTATTGAAAAATAGATCATAAAATTATGGGAAGAAAAAATAATTCTGCCTTTAAGATTTTCCAATTGGATAGCTAATATAGTCCCGTTTCGAAAGAAGAATGGAAAAATTAGAACTTGTGTTGAATTTCACAATTTGAACCAGTGTTCATCGAAGGATAACTATCCATTACCCAAGATGGATTATATTTTGCAGAAAGTTTTGGGCTCTAAGATATTATCAATGATAGATGGCTTTTTAAGGTATAATCAAATATCAGTTGATAAACAAGACGGAGAGAAGACAACATTTACTACACCCTGGGGAATATTGATGTATAACAGGATTTCATTTGGTCTAATGAATGTAGGTGCAATGTTTAAACGGGCAATGGATATTGCCTTTGCTGGAGAAAAAGACAAATTTGTAGTCATTTACTTGGATGACATTATAGTCTTTTCAAAATCTGATGAAGATCATTTGAAACATTTGAAACAAGTTTTTGACAAATGCAGAAAATTTGGTTTGTCCTTGAACCCAAAAAATTCATGCTTTGTTGTTTAAGAAAGAAAATTATTGGGACACATTGTGATAGAAAGTGGCATCTGTATTGATCCAAAGAGAGTTGAGGTTAATTGGAAGATTTATTTGCTAAGGAATAAAAAAGAATTGTAGTCATTTTTGGGGAAATTAATTTTCTGAGGTGTTTTGTTCCAAATTTGCAGAGATGATCAAACGCATAAATGTCTTGCTGAAGAAAGATGCAGAATTCAAGTGTTGAGATGAAGAAAAAAATTATTTTTCAGCAATCAAGTCTGCATTGACTGAAGCTCCAGTTTTAATCAGCCCTGATTTTGAAAAAGATTTTATGATTTTTTCATATGCTTCAGAAGAAATAATTGCAGTTGTTTTGTTACAAAAGAACAAAGAAGGTTTAGAGCAACCTATTTCATTTTTCAGTTGTGCTTTAAGATATGCTGAATTAAAGTACAACTTGATTGAAAAAAAAGTGTATGCACTAGTTAAGGCTTTAAAGTCTTTTCGAGTTTATGTGTTACATTCAAAAATTGTTGCCTTTGTACCAAAAATTATTGTCAAATATGTATTGTTGCAGCCATACACAGATGGCAGGAGGGGAATATGGTTAACCAAGATTTTGGAATTTGATATTGACATCAGACCTACTAAATTGATAAAATGACAAGGCTTAGCTCGCTTGATGGCTGAATCTAATTGCAAATCTCTAGATCTGAACATGGAGGTAGTTGAGGAAAAAGATAGAGAGGGTATATCTGATTATCCCGAAATCTTTCATTCAAATTGGCATAAGGATATAGTGTACTTTTTGTTAAATTTCAGTTGTCCCCGTGAAATGGAGAAATAAAAGAGAAGGGATTTTAAATTGAAAGTTGTTAAGTATTTCATACTGGAAGACCAACTTTACTGGAAAGACCTTGTGGGAGTCTTATTAAGATGTCTAGATGAAGCTGAGTCACAGAAAATCATGTCAGAGATACATCTAGGAGTGTGTGGTGGACATTTGTATTGGAAATCTACTCAAACAAAATCTTAAGAGCTGGCTATTATTAGCCAACTCTTTTCTATGATGTTTTTTCCAAAGTCAGGACTTGTATTGAATGTCAAAAGTTTGCTGGTAAGCAAAAGCTACTTCAATTACCTCTTATTCCTATCTTAGCAGATGTTCCTTTCCAGCAGTAGGGGTTAGAATTCATCAGTGAAATTCATCTACCTTCACCAGGATAGCATAGGTGTATTATTAAAGCTACAGACTATTTTACTAAGTGTATTGAAATTTTTCCAACTAGGAATGCCACTAACATGGTAATAATCAAATTTCTGTTGGAAAATATCATGTCAAGATTTGGTTATCCTCGGAAATTGGTGACTGACAATGCAATGGATTTAAAATCTACTAAGATAAATAGTTTCTGTCAAAAATATGGTATTGATTTGAATCATTCTACACCTTATTACCCTAAAGGTAATGGGTTAGCCGAGTCATCCAATAAAATCTTGGTGAGAATCACTAAGAAGATGTAGCCTAAAAATAAGAGAAATTGGGACACTCAGTTGGTTCATGCTCTTTGGGAAGATAGGGTAAGTAGCAAAAGATCAATTGGAATGTCTCCCTTTCAACTTGTTTATGGTAATGATGTTGTAATACCATTACAATTAGCCCTTCATGTTATGAAGTTTCTGCAAGATGAAATTAATGATGCAAATCCAATTCAAAGGAGAATATTGCAGCTGATAGAAGCTCATCAAATTAGAGAATCACTTATGGATAAAGTACAGAAATATCAGACCAAAGTCAAATCCTTTTTTGACAAAAGAGAAAATCAACAGTTATTCCAGGAAAATGATTTGATGTTGCGCTGGGATGTTAGAAGGGAAGACCATGGAAATCATGGTAAGTTTGATAATTTATGGTTTGGGCCATTCAGAATTGCTGAATTTTTAGAAAACAATACATTTCTACTCAAGCATTTAGATGATGATCAACTGACTGTAGGTCCAGTTAATGGTCATTTTATTAAAAATTTCCATGTTTGATAAGTTAGTTAGTCATTTCCATTGTAAATATCTGGAGTTATGTGTCAATAAAACTCCATGCCCAATGGTACTTGTGTCTATAAATATGGTCATTCTTGAGTCCAGTCAATGAAAGGTCGGTTCTAGTCATAAGTTCCTAAAGTTTTCTAAGTCTTGAAAGTTTTTAGGCACTGAGTCTACAATCCTTGAAGCCTCACAAGGAGGACTTCATTGCCAATAGGAGCCATTGTTAGAACTATAAATGTTAATAGTCTGACCACCATTATATTACTATTTTTCAATTTCTGCGTGTTCCCTAGCCTATGTCAAAGTTCTAATCATCTTCAATAAAATCCAAAAAGAGTCTCAAAACCAAAAATATTTTCAGTTTTATAGGTGGTATTGTGTCTTAGGTTCATATAAAAGTTAAAACCATTGTTTTAACTTAGGTTAGAGTCAAATTTATTGGTCATTTTAGTAATAAAATAATATCCACTGTTTCTAAAATAATAGTTACTCTTTTGAAAAGGAAGTTCTTTCTTCAGGATTCTGGTTTTGGTTTCATTGGTGACACAGAGATACAAGTAGTTATTTCCCCGAAACTGCATAAAGAGCTGCAATGAACATTTTTCAGAGAAAAGATAATTCTCCTTTGAAATTAATTGAAGATCTTCTTTGTTATGAGATATTATTATTTTTAAAAGGGTAATTATTTCTAAATTAGAAGAAATGTTATTAGAGAATTGTTATATTATTGGTGGAGTTAACCTATAGCTACCCATTAAGGCTAAAGCAGAAAATAAGGTACAAGGTATCAATTTTTTAATGATGCGGAGGAGTGATGTATTGTATGGGGTGACTTGGCGCTCAGATTTGAATAATTTCAATTAAAATTGTACCGTGATTGAAGGGGCAGACTCCATAGGATTAGGTTTGTTGTTTTCATGACCGAGTTCTCCGTGAAGGTTATAGCTAACAGAGTTACATTTTCTAGCAACCAACTTATCATCACAAAGAAAGAAATTAGGGTTGTTTGTAGGGTTTTTACCTCTAGTTTGAACATTTTTGCATAACAGAAGCTTAGGTGTTGAAAAAATGGGTAAAGGTGGAAAGGTTAACCGCTTTGAGCCAACAAATACTAGGTTTGTCGATGCAAGAGTAAAGCCACAATTTCAAACAGTAGGCTGGTACAGGTTTTTACAAAAATTCTCAAGAGAAAATGTAGTTGTTGCACAAGCCTTTGCATAAATTTTTGATGGGGAGAAAGTCAAGCTTGGAAGAAAAACTTTCAAAATCACCGAGACCATTATAGCCAAGGCCACTTAGACTTCATCCACTGGAGAATGTTGGTTCAAGAAGAAAATGCTTCAAGCAGATGTAAGTGTCTTCCTCAAACCTAAGCATGTAAATGTCAATTGGAATAATACTGTGCATATTTCCTATTTTAGTCCAGAATGGCAGCATGTTATAACTACTGTGCAATGCTATATCACTAGTGAGGGAATATTCTCAACTGTTCATCAATATCAAGTGATATTTCTCTCTCACATATCAGGTGTCAGACCTATGAATTTACCTTTCTTTCTCTACAAATCCTTGCTTAAAATGTATTTGAAGTTGTAGAAAATCCCTAAACTATTCCCTGCATAACCTCTGCCATAGAGGTTTAATAAAGATGTTGTTGGTCTATCACCTTAAGAACAAGAGAAATATCTGGAAATAATTCCTAACAAATGAATGGTTTGGTAGTATCAATTCTAGGATGAGGGTAGGGAGACCAAAGAAGAAAAATGTCCAAGAAAAAACTGGCTCAACACCTATGACAAATAGTTCACAAGCAACACAATCTATTCCATCAATGAGTTGAAAAACTAGAATTTCAGCTAAGAGAGCCAAAACTGAACCTTTCAATCCCATACCAATGGTACAGCCAGCAAAAAGGGTTTAGACAAGGAAATATTCAAATGAACCCCAAAATTTAGCATCATTCATAAGAGAACATTCCATTAAGTTCAAGCAAGGGAAAACCCAGCCTAATAAATAAGTTAAGTCTACATGTGAGGAAAACATAGCCTCTTCCTCAAGACTTAAAAGCATAAGGAAGTTGATCCTAGTAGAAGAAACTTCAGAGGAAGCCAGCCCTAAAGTATTAGTTCAACACTCTATTCCAGCAGTTGCAAAAGAGCAAGAAGAAAACAGGGACACCCCTTCAAAAGGAGAACCAACATTAGCTCAATTGTTTTCTTCTCTTAAGACATCCAAGACATCTACCAGAAGAAAGAACAAGAACATCATCCAATCCTATTCATATTTAGAAGAAGACAGTACTGATGAGGATTTCTTACAGACAAAATATAAGGTAGGTCAGTCTAGCACTATGATGCAGAGAAGAAGAGGGGTTTCTTATATTCCCAATCCATACCTCAAAAGGCATCACACTAGGCCTAAAAACAAGCTAAGACTGAACAAAAAACTCATTGCTAATCCTAGACTGATAGATGAAATCATAAATGTTGATGAAAGCCCAAGAAAGGAAGCCAAGGAGACCAGAGCTCAGAAACAAAAGCATGCAATAGAATAAAAGCTAAAAGGCTTACTAAGGCAGAGTCCCTCAAAATATTTGCTTCTATACTTGATTTTATTTGAACATTTAAGGCAAGTCAAAGAAGGTGAGGCACACAAATTTTGGTTTAATCAACAAATGCAGCTATTTATAGAATTTCCAATAATAACTACCTGTTTCTGAAGGGTAGCTATTATTTTGTGAATTTTTGTATAAAGGAAGTGGAGGCAGTTTTTGTTCAAGTCTCGAAGGGTGCTAATGAGGAGTAATTGCATGCATGCAATATCAATAGAAGAAGTTGCTATCAGGTGCAAACTAATCAATTTCTATTCCAGATAGTAGATTCAGTTGACAAATTTTTCACTTTTTGGGGGAAAAAGCCAAATGTCATCTTCAGTTGTTAGTTGCACTTTTTGAGGAAGTGGTTATACCAGAAAACAAGAGTAGTTTTCCACATCACTCCAGCCACTTCAAACTATATGCCATCATGCTGTTCATTTTTATTATGTTGCACTACTTTGCTTTATGGTTAAGGATAAGCTTCGCCTTATGTATAGGAATGTAATAACTCCTCTAGAACAGATTCACACTTTTTGTGGAAATATTAGCATAATATCACTTGTATATATATGATGAAACTCAATAGAGAAAAGGTTCGTGGTTTGTGAATCTTATACTCATGTGATCAATGTATTTTTTTTGGTTAATGATTGAAGAAGACTTTTGAGGACTTATTACCATCTTGATATGTGTATTTTTGATCTCTCTTATGTGTCTCCATACCAAAATTTCGTCAGTTCCAGCTTGTAATTTCAAATGTTGTTATATGTTTTTATGAGCCTCTCGATGTTTTTATGTGTCTTATCAAATTTTATCAGTCTTACTTAGTGAGTTTTCTTGATGATATGTGCATAATGACTGGTTAAAGAGCATTCCTTATGACAGTGACTTTTCATGATATTCAATAAGATTATTGTAAGTCTTGTGATAGCCTTCTCTTATTGCTATATTATCAGACTGGTTCTTGTGTTAATTTTCATCAAAGTAGTGGATTTATGCATTGCAGACCCATTGTTCCTTTTGTTGTTCCATACTTTATTCCTGCCATAGGCTACAAACTTATCTTTTGTTACCATATTAGGTATCAATACCCTCATTGGTGTGACAGTGAATTTGTCTGAAATCAGCAAGATAATTCTCTGCACCAGATTTGTAGACAATTTCAAAATCAAAGCCCTCAAGCCAAATAGCCCATCTCAATAATCTGGTACTTCCTTGTTCAAGCAGCTTCTTATTTGCCAGGATACTTTTCATATGCTTTAAATCTATTCTAACAACAAAATTCACACTTTTTAAGAACAGATTAAATCTCTTGATTCCTCTTTTAACAGCAAGTATCTCTTTGTGGGAAGAGTGATACTTCTTCTCAGTGTCATTGAACGTTCCAGAGGAATATGCACATACTAATTCTTTTCTTCCATGCTTCTGGAGAAGTACAACAGCCCATGTGTGATCAGAAGCATCTGTTTCAAGAATAAAAGGAAGATTAGAATCATGAAGCTTTAGTTTTGGCAAATCATTTACCTTGCTTTTAATATTTCTAACAGCTGCAGTCATTTCATCTGTCCATCCAGATGCCTGTTTTTTCAACCTGTTTTGCAACACCTTGGTATCATTTGTCTGTTTCTCATAAAATTGTCTTATGTAATTAAGAAAACCTAAAAATCTCTGTAGAGTTCTGACATCTGGAATCACATCAGGAAACTTGGTTAAATAAACAAGAACATGAGGCTGCAAGTTAACACGTCCTTTCTCTATATGCAAACCCAAATAGTCTATTCTGACTTTTCCAATTTGAAACTTCTCTTCAGAGTCAGAAAGCACAAGACCATGTTTAAAAACCAGTTCATAAAACCTTTCTAGATGCTTCTTATGGCTATTTACATCTCGGCTAAAAACAAGCAGATCATCTATATACACAATAATAAATTCCTCCCCAGCAAAAATATCTTCTATCCTTTTCTGAAATTCAGATGGAGCATTCTTAAGACCAAAAGGTAGGACTGTCCACTCGTATTGGCCATGAGGAACGGTGAAAGCAGTCTTATAACGATCAGCATGAATGATGCCAATTTGCCAGAAACCACTTTTTAGATCAAACTTACTGAAAACATTGGCATTGGCTATCTTGGCAAGCAGAAGTTCTTTATTAGGCAATGGATACCGAATAGGGAGCAATGCATCATTTAGAGCTTTATAATTTATAACAAGCCTCTTTTTTCAACGTTTCTGTTCACTATGCTTGTTAACATAAAAAGCTGGGCAAGCCCAGGGGCTTTTGCAAGGCTCAATCAATTTTTGCTCTAGCAACTGGTTGATTTCTTGTCTGAAAAGTTTTTGTTCAAAAGGGCTCATGTGATTTGCACTGGGTTTTTGTGGCTTAGGAGAATAATTTTCTTTATAGGGAAGACTCACAAAATACTTTTCTCTTGTCCAGAAAGCATCTGGACGACTGGCAGTGCAATCTGCTTGAAGCTTGGTAGAAATTTTTTCTAGAACATGTGGACCATGAAGCTCGGCATTCTTTACAATCCTATTGATCTTGGTGAGATCTTGCAGACAATGCTGAAGCTGATCTTCTTCTGCTGGAGCAACATTAACTCTATAATCACTTGAGGATGGCAATTCAACAGGACCACTTTTCGTAGTAAATGTAACTGTACCTTTACCAAAAGTAACTGGGAGAAGATCATTCAGAAAATCTTGACCTAAAAGAAAATCAGAACCTGTATCAAAACTGTACAAAGTTACTTTAACAGTAACATCATTTAAAGAGATGGGAAAATTTGGGGCTATATGATTAATCTCCATCAAATCTTTAGTAATAGCCCGGAATTGGAGCTTTGTAGGATGCCAGAAATGAGCAGGGATAGCACCAAACTTACAGCAATTGCTCATTGCTCCAGAGTCAATCTGTGCATCAAGAGTGTATTCCTTAATTTTGGGCAATTTGATTTTAATAGGAATAACCACTCTGTCACCTATTCCCATGATTTTCATTTCTTCTATCTTTGCTTCTTCAATTAAAACCAGATTTTTTCTGGGAGGCTCCCTCAATAAAACAGATGACAATCTAGAATTACATTCATCATACTCAGAAATAAGGACTTGCAACTTTGCTGACAGATTAATCATTTCTTCTCTAGTATGATGGATAGAGGATTCTAGATCTGCAATTTTTTTTTGAAGAGAACTGATTTTATCCATACCTTCTTCTGGATGTGCAGTAATTGTCAATGGTTTGAACATTGAATCAAATTCTTCTTCGATGAAAGCCTCTTCATCAAAAACTTTCTTCTTTGACTTAGAAGGCAGTTGTCTCTCTAAGCCTTCTATTTTTTCTTGCAATCTTCTTCTAGCAGTAAACTGAACTGGATCAAGTAATGCCATCTCAGCTTTGACTGCTGCAATCTTCATCGGCAATTGTTCTGAGGAATTAACAAAGAACATTTTAATATTGGGAATAAAATTTTCATCTGAATCAGAAGACTCGGAAAACTCAAAATCTATTGTCAATCTCCCAATATTAGGAATTTCACCATCTTCAGAACCAGAAGAGCTGGAGATCTCAAAATATTCTCCTTCAGAATGAGATATCAAATCCCAATCTTGTGGATCATGAACAGTAGAGAAAATATTTATTGCCTTCATTTTTTTTTTATCTTTCTTCTGACTGCATGTATTTGCATAATGTCCTTCCTTTCCACAGATGAAACAGAAAACCTTTTTAGAAGGTTTAGATCTTTTCCGAAATACCATTCTCCTTCCTTTCTTGAATGATCTCTTGGGAGAATAATACTTCTTTTTCTTGGGGAAATATTTGTCTGTTTTGCAAGAAAAAGAATATTTAGAAACCTTTTTCTTCTTGTTTCCATGGCATCCAAAATCATAGGTTTCTTTGAAGTTATTACACAACTTTGTACTGAAATGAATTTGCTTTTTAAAGTTCTTTTTGGCCTTTTCTGCAGCACATTCTCTTTGTAGAATAGTGACAATCAGTTGATGAATAGCAGCAAATGATTGCCCTTCCAGATTAATCTTATGGTCATCTATATGCTGGTTTATTAAATCTGGTATTTTACCAGGCATTGATGCTATATAATATCTCAAATATGCAGGATTATGAGAATCATGAGCTTGATAAAGTAACTTCTGCATAGTGCAATAATACCTTTGCAAATGGTCAATATTACACAACCTTTGTGATAAGAATAATTGTGCATGATGGTGAGATCCTTCAGGTACTGCACCTACAAACTCATGTCTTAAAGCATCAAACAACCTCTTTGGTGGATCTTCATCTTCATCAATTATAGCATTTTTATTTTCTTCAGAAAGTTTATCCCACCATTGCTTGACTACACCAGTAAATGACCAAGAAATCCGAGTTAATATATCAGGCCAATCAGCACGGGATTCTGCCTTTCTTTGCAATGCCCAAGCATACAGATTATGTAAGACATCAACAACTTCATCTGAATCCAAGCAATCAATATTGATTAACAAAGTGTTACCATAACCACTATTGCTAGGATTGTTTATTCTAGCATTGACATTTTGGAGATTGTCAGTGTATCTCCTGAAAGGACTTGTAGCAGAGGCACCATGGGCTGTCTCATCAGTTGTATTCCTTCTTCCTTTATGTGGGAAATTAAATGGCTCAGACCTATCCCTTTTAGAACTTGATTCTCCTTGGGTAGGATCACCAGGGGTTCTAGCTGTGCCAGTTACTCCAGACATGGCAAGAATAGTTTTAGGAGCATATGGTTGGCCATTTTCTAACAAACTTCTTAGACTAACATATTGTTTTGGAAATTTATAACTTTCAACAGAAGGAAGTTCTTGCAATATTTTCCTCATTAAATCTATCTTTTCTGTGGCCAAAGAAATTCCTTTCTGGACTTTTTCCAATCTTGTGATAGCTATATTCTCTACCCCCTTAAAAAGAATGCTTTTGGTAGAGGACTCTGGGACTGAAGATTCTGGAACTGAGGAAGAGAATTTAAGCTTTGGACTAGATAGATCAACTGTTCGATAATGTGGAGGAGAAAGAGGAGCAGGAAGAGCATTTTTTAGATGGTCCAAATATTTAGCTATAATTCCCATGTTAGAGTTAATATCATTGAGCTGCTGGGAATGTTCATGCTGATCCCCCAAGAGTGCATCATAACTTGTATGCAACTTCTTAATATGTTCTTTAACCTCTAAGACATCTTTGGCCAGATCATCAATATTTTGTAACATACACACTATTTGGTAATTAGTGTAGTTAAGTACTTTTTCTGATTCTGATTGATCTGGGTCTGTGACAGGTTTTGTATGCAACCATTGCATATCAGCTTTTAAGGTTCCATTCTGGAACGTTCTTCTTGACCTTCCTATATCCAAATATCTTTCATTGATTTCAGATGTTTCAAATTCCTCCTGCAAACCAAAAGAAACTTTGATACTGAATCAAAATTTTGGGCTCATGAATTTTGGGGATTCTGTCTAAAAGGAGACATAGTGGACACAAAATTCACATTGGTCACCATTGATCATTGGATGTAGACTTTCTCTCCTGATCCGTTGACAGATGAGCAGGATATCTCATGAGACACCAGAATAACTGAAGCAGATTGTGGAGTCTTAGATCTCGGAACAGAAACTCTGGGAAGAGTGAAATTGGGATCAATTGTATAATATGGAGAGGGATTAGTAACTCTACCCCCCAAAAGTGGAGATCTTGGAATAGTGGACAAATATCGAGGAAGAGTAGGAGAAGTGAATTTAAGACCAGAAGTGTCATCATTATGTTGGACAATAGACCACTGTTGGGGTTGTTTGGAAGTTTGCAGTTGAGGATATTTTTGAGACAGTGGAGTATAGGTACTACTCCATTCCTCATGGAGAGTACAGGCTGCAAACCCAATCTGTAAAGGAGCAGTATTCCCTGGTCCAACAACAACACCTTCTTTGAGGGCACGTTCCTTTAATTTCGGATGGAGAGGAGGCATGGTCGTGGAGACAAAACGAATACAGATAGAAGCATGTAGCTGGGCTATCTGTGTTTGAGGAGTGATATCAAAACCATGAAACTGTATATAAGCATGTAAGAACTCATTAATATATGGGTCAGTCAGAGACACCTGATATCTGGGAATAACTGATGACCATGCAGGACCATTATTAAGTGGGATTTGAAAACCTCCTATCAAAGCGTCATGAAATTGGTTCATTCTTGTATCTAAAACACATGCTAGACAAGATGTGTTTAAGCCAGGGCGGACTAAGGGATTTATACCGAACTGAAGCATTCCAAGATGAATGTATTTATATCCTTTACTTAACCCCCATTCAATATCTTCAGGCTTAATCAGAGGAATCTGATAAACATCTTGACCAGTAGAGACAGGAATATTTACAGAAGTAAATCTAAACAACTGAGCAGCTTTAAACTGGAATGTAGGAAGCTTATATAATTTGTCAAAATCTATCTCTGGCAATGTCCAATTAGGATCTGGCTCATATTCTTGAACAACTACCAATATTTTATCCAAACATGAGATTACAAAACTCCGTGGTGCAAGTAGATCAGGCACAATGCCCGCAGATGCAGAGCAGGGAGATTCAATACAGACTCAATACACAGACTTAGAGAACTTTCCATGATGCAAGCAGTTCAGGAAGAAATTCCCGCAGATGCAGAGCAGGGAAATATCTCAGACTCAAACTCTTAGATACAGACTCTTGAGACACACTCGCTCTCACACTCAAACTCCGAATGCCAAATGAAGTGGTAACACAAGTATTTATAGCATTCTAGCAGGTCATCCGGTGCAAACTTTTACCGGATACCAGAGACACAAAGCATCTACTTTCGGCTAGGACACTGTGCAAGATGCCTATCACGAGAGTACTATTTATCTAGGATTCGGGCAAGTGGGGACAACCACTTGTTATCTCGTCCCTTGGAGGCTAGGCCATATGGGGACCGAATCCGACACAATCTTAAAGCTTTTTAAAAATAAGGCCGGAATCTAGGACATCGGCTCTTTAAGTACAATTATTACACAGTGGAGATTTTTTATTTGGATATATCCCACGAAAACCAAAATGTACAACAAATCAATTGCAAAGATATCATAAGAGTGATCTTTACAATCAGTCACTATTTGCTCTATCATCATAGTCATACTCGTACATGTCACGAGCAGCTTTTTCATCCCTTGGCCGATAAAGTTGGTTAAGACTTATTAATTCATCATCCAGATCTGGAGCAAGGACTTCATATGGAATAGACTCGTCTAACCATGGAGGAGCTTGTTCATGCAGACAACAATAGAATGGAAAACTGTAAAATGAGGTGGTCGGTCTACTTCATCAACTGAGATACGTCCTTTAAACTTTACTGAGAGTTTAAAGGATTCATCTTTCTCATCTGCTATCATGACTGTAGTCTTTGAGTGTACAAATTCGAATTCCAGAGAAAAATCATTCTGGACAGCAACATGGAGTTCCCAACTCAAAATATTTACAAATTCCGTAAAATTCCTATCAGAAATATAAGTGGCTCTGGGCATATACCTAAACGAAAATAACTTAAACCACAGACTCCACCAATTATTAGCAGGATCAATAGCTATTGAATAGAATATGACCTTGACTGACCCATGTATTCTAGCTCTCTGATGGATAGAAAAATAATCTGACCAGGTCCAATCTGTGTTTTGGATGCAACCAAAATAGACGGGATTATGTTCTCTAGACAAGGCATAGTAAACTTTCCAAGGTCTAATTCTATAGGGCAACTCTTTGGTGTAAGACCACTGTGCTTCAGCTGTATTAAACCATTTCTGTAGTATTATCTGTTTGACTTCTAACGGTAATACAGAATACTTTTTTACAAGACACTCAAAACAAAACTCATAGTGACAGTTACTACATATGATAATATGTCTGACTCTCTTAGACTGACTCTGACTAGACTGAACTGAACTAGTTGAAGCTTCATGTTGGTGAAGAGGTCTGAACATTTTGATTTCCTTTACTGTTTCTGCACCTTCTCGAGTAAGCATATCAGCAAGATAATTTTCTGCACCAGATTTGTAAACAATATCAAAATCAAATCCTTCAAGCCAAATAGCCCATCTCAATAATCTGGTACTTCCTTGTTCAAGCAGCTTCTTGTTTGCCAAGATATTTTTCATATGTTTCAAATCTGTTCGAACAAAAAACCTCACACTTTTCAGGAATAGATTGAACCTCTTAATTCCCCTTTTAACTGCAAGAATTTCCTTATGGGAAGAAGGATATTTCTTCTCAGTGTCATTAAAAGTTCCAGAGGAGTAAGCACAAACTAATTCTTTTCTTCCATGCTTCTGGAGAAGTACAGCAGCCCATGTGTGATCAGAAGCATCTGTTTCAAGAATAAAAGGAAGATTAGAATCAGGAAGTTTCAATTTTGGCAAATCATTTACCTTGCTTTTAATATTTCTAACTGCCGCAGTCATTTCATCTGTCCATCCTGATGCCTGTTTTTTCAACCTGTTTTGCAACACTTTAGTATCATCTGCCTGTTTCTCATAAAATTGTCTTATATAGTTAAGACAACCTAGAAATCTCTATAGTGGCTTGACATCTGGAATAATATCAGGGAACTTGGTTAAATGCACAAGAACATGAGGCTGCAAGTTAACTCGTCCTTTCTCTATATGCAAACCCAAATAATCTATTCTGACTTTTCCAATTTGAAACTTTTCCTCAGAGTCAGAAAGCACAAAACCATGCTTATAAACCAGCTCATAAAACTGTTCTAAGTGATTTTTGTGGCTATTTATATCACGACTAAAAACAAGAAAATCATCTATATATACAATAATATACTCCTCCCCAGCAAAAATATCTTCCATCCTTTTCTGAAATTCAGAGGGAGCATTTTTAAGACCAAAAGGTAAGACTGTCCACTGATATTGGCCATGAGGAACTGTGAAGGCAGTCTTGTAGCGATCAGCAGGAATGATGCCAATTTGCCAAAAACCACTCTTTAGATCAAACTTACTGAAAAAATTGGCATTGGCTATTTTGGCAAGCAGAAGTTCTTTATTAGGTAAAGGATACCTAATAGGGAGCAAGGCATCATTGAGAGCCTTATAATTGATAAAAAGCCTTTTCTTCCCTCGTTTCTGTTCACTATGCTTGTTAACATAAAAAGCTGGACAAGCCCAGTGACTCTTGCAAGGCTCAATTAATTTCTGCTCTAATAACTGGCTGATTTCTTGTCTGCAAAGTTCTTGTTCAGAAGGGCTCATATGATTTGCACTGGCCTTTTATGGCTTGGGAGTATAATTTTCTTTATAGGGAAGACTCACAAAATACTTTTCCCTTGTCCAGAAAGCATCTGGATTACTAGCAGTGCAATCTATGCGAAGCTTGGCCGAAATCTTTTCAAGAACCTGTGGACCATGAAGTTCAGCATTCTTGACAATACTGTTAATCTTGGTGAGATCTTGCAAACAATGTTGCAGTTGGTCTGCTTCTGTTGGAGACACATTAACCATGTAATCACTTGATGATGGTAATTCAACAGGACCTCTTTTGGTAGTAAATGTGACTGTGCCTTTACCAAAAGTGACTGGGAGAAGATCATTTAAAAAATCTTGACCTAATAGGAAATCACAACCTGTATCAAAACTGTACAATGTTACTCTGACAGTAACATCATTCAAACAAATGGGAAAATTTGGGGCTATATGATTAATCTCCATCAAATATTTTGTAATAGCCCTGAAATGGAGCTTTGTAGGATGCCAGAAATGAGCAGGAATGGCACCAAATTTACAACAACTGCTCATTGCTCCAGAGTCAATCTGTGCATCTAGAGTGTATTCCTTAATTTTGGGCAATTTAATTTTGATAGGAATAACCACTCTATCACCTATTCCCATAATTTTCATCTCTTCAATCTTTGGTTCTTCTATCAAGACTGGATTTCTTTTGGGAGGTTCTTGCAATAGAAGAGATGATAATCTAGAATTACAGTGATCATACTCAGAAATAAAGATTTGTAATTTGGCTGACAGATTAATCATTTATGCTCTAGTATGAGGAATGGAGGATTCTAAATCTGTAATCTTCTTTTGAAGAGAACTGATTGTATCCATACCTACTTTTGGATGTTCAATAATTTTCAATGGTTTGAACATTGAATCAAATTCTTCTTCAATAAAAGCATCTTCTTCAAAAACTTTCTTCTTTGACTTAGAAGGTAGTTGTCTTTCCAGACCTTCTAACTTTTCTTGTAACCTTCTTCTAGCAGTAAACTGAACTGGATCAAGCATTGCCATTTCAGCTTTGACTGCTGCAATCTTCATCTGCAATTGTTCTGCGGAATTAGAAAAGAAAATCTTAATATTAGGAATAAAAGTTTCATCTGAATCAGAGGATTCAGATTCTATTGTCAATCTCCCAATATTAGGAAATTCACAAGTTTCAGAATCAGAAGAGCTGGAGATCTCAAAATATTCTCCATCAGAGTGAGATATTAAATCCCAATCTTGAGGATCATGTATAGTAGAAAAAATGTCTACTATCTTCATCTGTTTCTTATCCTTCTTCTGACTACATGTGTTTGCATAGTGTCCTTCCTTTCCACAAATAAAACAGACAACTTTCTTAGAAGGTTTAGATCTTTTCCTAAATACCATTCTCCTTCCTTTCTTAAATGACTTCTTGGGAGAATAATATTTCTTTCTTCTAGGATAGTACTTATCTGATTTACAAGAACAGGAATGTTTAGAAACCTTTTTCTTCATATTTCCATAGCATCCAAAATTATAGGTTTCTTTGAAATTGTTGCACAATTTTGAGCTGAAATGCATTTGCTTTTTGAAATTCTTTTTGGCTTTTTCAGCAGCACATTCTCTTTGTAGAATTGTGATTATCAACTGGTGGATTGCGGCAAATGATTGTCCTTCGAGATTGATTTTGTGCTCATCTATATGTTGGTTGATCAGATCTGGTATTTTTCCTGGCATTGATGCTATATAATATCTCAAATATGCAGGATTATGAGAATCATGAGCTTGGTAAAGCAATTTTTGCATAACACAATAATAATCTTGTAAATGATCAATATTACATAGTATCTGAGACAAGAATAACTGTGCATGATGATGAGAACCTTCAGGTACTGCCCCTACAAACTCATGCCTTAAAGCATCAAATAGTCTTTTTGGTGGGTCATCGTCTTCATCAATTATGGCATTTTTATTTTCTTCAGAAAGTTTATCCCACCATTGTTTGACTACACCAGTAAATGACCAAGAAATCTGTGTTATTATATCAGGCCAATCAGTATGGGTTTCTGCCTTTCTTTGTAATGCCCAAGCATACAGATTATGTAAGACATCTATGACTGCATCTGTATCCAAGCAATCAATATTGATTAACAATGTGTTTCCATAACCACTATTGCTAGGATTTTGATTTTGTATTCTGGCATTAATATTCTGGAGATTATCAGTATATTAAATGGCTCAGTTCTATCTCGTTTAGAACTTGGTTCTCCTTGGGTAGGATCACCAGGGGTTCTAGTGGTGCCAGTTACTCCAGACATAGCAAAAATTCTCTTAGGAGCAGATGGTTGTCCATTTTCTAGCAAACTCCTTAAACTGACATACTGTTTTGGCAATCTATAAATTTCCACAGAAGGAAGCTCTTGCAATCTTTTCTTCATCAGTGCTATCTTTTCTGTAGCTAAAGAAATTCCCTTTTGGAATTTTTCAATTCTTGTGATATCAATATTATCTACCCCCTTAAAAAGAATGCTTTTGGTAGAGGACTCTGGGACTGAGGATTCAGGAACTGATGAAGAGAATTTAAGCTTTGGACTAGACAGATCAACTGCTCTATAATGTGGAGAAGAAAGAGGAGCAGGAAGAGCATTCTTGAGGTGCTCTAAAGATTTTGCAATGATGCCCATGTTAGAGTTGATATCATTGAGTTGTTGTGAATGTTCATGCTGATCCCCCAAGAGTGCATCATAACTAGTATGCAACTTCTTAATATGTTCTTTGACCTCTAAGACATCTTTGGCCAGATCATCAATATTTTGTAACATACACACTATTTGGTAATTAGTGTAGTTATGTACTTTTTCAAATTTTGGTTGATCTGGGTCAGTGACAGGCTTTGTATGCAACCATTGCATATCAGCTTTTAGGGTTCCATTCTGGAACGTTCTTCTTGACCTTCCTGTATCCAAATATCTTTCATTAATTTTGGCAGATAGCTCTTGAGGGCCTCTTGGTAAGCCACTAAAACTTTTGATGTCTGGAATCAAAACTTGAGGTTCTCTGCTTGGGGATTCTGTCTGGAAAGTGGATGTGGATGGAACACAATATTCACAATGGTCATTGATATTTGAGATAGATCTTCTTGGTTGATCTATTTTGACTGGAGGAACAAGATATCTGACAGACATACTTCGAGGTATAATTGAAGCATACTGTGGAGACTTGTTTCTTGGGACAAAAGGCTTAGGAAGAGTGAAAGTGGGATCAACTGTATAGAATGGAGAAGGATTAGTATGAGTAACTCTACCCCCCAAAAATGGAGATCTTGGTACCGTGGATAACGAGCGAGGAAGAGTAGGAGAAGTAAACTTCAAACCAGTAGTGCCATCAGAATGTTGGATTGTAGACAACTGTTGTGGTTGTTTGGATGTTTGCAGTTGAGGATATTTTTGAGACAAGGGAGTGTAAGTACTACTCCATTCATCAGGGAGAGTACAGTCTACAAATCCAATCTGTAAAGGAGAAGTATTCCCTGGACCAACAACAACACCTTTTTTGAGGGCACGTTCCTTTAACTTAGGATGGAGAGGTGGCATGGTAGTAGAGACAAAATGGATATAGATAGAAGCATGTAGCTGGGCTATCTGTGTTTGAGGAGCGACATCAAAACCATGAAACTGTATATAAGCATGTAGAAACTCATTAATATATGGATCAGTCAGAGACACTTGATATCTTGGAATAACTGATGACCATGCAGGACCATTATTAAGTGGGCTTTGAAAACCTCCTATCAAAGCATCATGAAACTGATTCATCCTTGTATCTAAGACACATGTAAGGCAAGATGTGTTTAAGCCAGGGCCGACTAAGGGATTTATACCGAACTGAAGCATTCCAAGATGAATATATTTATATCCTTTACTCAATCCCCATTCAATATCTTCAGGCTTAATAAGAGGAATCTGATAAACATCTTGACCAGTAGAAACAGGAATATTAACAGAAGTAAATCTAAACAACTGGGCAGCTTTAAACTAGAATGTAGGAAGCTTGTATAATTTGTCAACATCAATCTCTGGCAATGTCCAGCTAGGATCAGGTTCAAATTCTTGAACAACTACTTTCTCATCATACAGAACATCATTTTCATGAGATTTATTCAGATACTTAGAAAGAAAAGACCATCGATTCTTATGAGAAATTTTTCTATCTTCGGGCTTCTGAAGAGAAAACTCATTCATATAACCAGCCATTGCAGAAAGGTATAAGTAAGAACCTGAATAGATAAGTAAACAGAAGATTTCTTGCACCAGGAAAGTAAAAAACGGTTGTCCTTCGCCTCAACAGCTCTCTACCAGCGCCTTACAGTCACATCTTGCCTTACATGTGTCTTAGATACAAGGATGAATCAGTTTCATGATGCTTTGATAGGGGGTTTTCAAAGCCCACTTAATAATGGTCCTGCATGGTCATCAGTTATTCCAAGATATCAAGTGTCTCTGACTGATCCATATATTAATGAGTTTCTACATGCTTATATACAGTTTCATGGTTTTGATGTCGCTCCTCAAACACAGATAGCCCAGCTACATGCTTCTATCTGTATCCGTTTTGTCTCTACTACCATGCCACCTCTCCATCCTAAGTTAAAGGAACGTGCCCTTAAAGAAGGTGTTGTTGTTGGTCCAGGGAATACTGCTCCTTTACAGATTGGATTTGCAGACTGTACTCTCCCTGATGAATGGAGTAGTACTTACACTCCCTTGTCTCAAAAATATCCTCAACCGCAAACATCCAAACAACCACAATAGTTGTCTACAATCCAACATTCTGATGGCACTACTGGTTTGAAGTTTACTTCTCCTACTCTTCCTCACTCGTTATCCACGATACCAAGATCTCCATTTTTGGGGGGTAGAGATACTCATACTAATCTTTCTCCATTCTATACAGTTGATCCCACTTTCACTCTTCCTAAGTATTCTATCCCAAGAAACAAGTCTCCATAGTCTGCTTCAATTATACCTCGAAGTATGTCTGTCAGATATCCTGTTCCTCCAGTCAAAATAGATCAACCAAGAAGATCTATTTCAAATATCAATGACCATTGTGAATATTGTGTTCCATCCACATCCACTTTCCAGACAAAATCCCCAAGCAGAGAACCTCAAGTTTTGATTCCAGACATCAAAAGTTTTAGTGGCTTACCAAGAGGCCCTCAAGAGCTATCTGCCAAAATTAATGAAAGATATTTGGATACAGGAAGGTCAAGAAGAACGTTCCAGAATGGAACCCTAAAAGCTGATATGCAATGGTTGCATACAAAGCCTGTCACTGACCCAGATCAACCAGAATCTGAAAAAGTACATAACTACACTAATTACCAAATAGTGTGTATGTTACAAAATATTGATGATCTGGCCAAAGATGTCTTAGAGGTCAAAGAACATATTAAGAAGTTGCATACTAGTTATGATGCACTCTTGGGGGATCAGCATGAACATTCACAACAACTCAATGATATCAACTCTAACATGGGCATCATTGCAAAATCTTTAGAGCACCTCAAGAATGCTCTTCCTGCTCCTCTTTCTCTCACATTATGCCAAAGCGATTGATGCATCCAAAGCAAATTCTCTTCATCGATTCACAGGTCATAGAATCAGAGTCTCTGCAAAGCATTCTTTAAGGGGAGTAGATAATATTGATATCACAGAGTGAAAAGAAAGTCAAGGGAATTTCTTTAGCTGAAAATATAATATTGATGAAAGAAGATTGCAGAGCTTTCATGCAATGAAGGGGATATGAATTTGCCAGAAGCATTATGCCTTTGGGGATTTGCTAAGAGAAATAAGCCGGCCATCACGAAGGTCATTTTTGCTGTGTAGGAGTAACCACTAGACACGATCTACCCAGAGAGAACCAGAGATTCTAAGCGAATAGAAGCTGAGCCATTTATTTCACATAATTAAAAGGAAAGTCACTACAGAGCAACCCATGACCTCTGCCTCAAGTCCCTTTACTTTTGAGAGATATACGTAAGTTCGAGAATATTAATGCCAGAATACAAAATCAAAATCCTAGCAATAGTGGTTATGGAAACACATTGTGAATCAATATTGATTGCTTGGATACAGATGCAGTCATAGATGTCTTACATAATCTGTATGCTTGGGCATTACAAAGAAAGGCAGAAACCCATAATGATTGGCTTGATATAATAACACAGATTTCTTGGTCATTTACTGGTGTCGTCAAACAATGGTGGGATAAACTTTGTGAAGAAAATAAAAATGCCATAATTGATGAAGACGATGACCCACCAAAAAGACTATTTGATGCTTTAAGGCATGAGTTTGTAGGGGCAGTACCTGAAGGTTCTCGTCATCATGCATAGTTATTCTTGTCTCAGAGACTATGTAATATTGATCATTTACAAGATTATTACTGTGTTATGCAAAAATTGCTTTACCAAGCTCATGATTCTCATAATCCTGCATATTTGAGATATTATATAGCATCAATGCCAGGCAAAATACCAGATCTGATCAACCAACATATAGATGAGCACAAAATCAATCTCGAAGGACAATCATTTGCCGCAATCCACCAGTTGATAATCACAATTCTACAAAGAGAATGTGCTGCCGAAAAGCCAAAAAGAATTTCAAAAAGCAAATGCATTTCAGCTCAAAATTGTGCAACAATTTCAAAGAAACCTATAATTTTGGATGCTATGGAAAGATGAAGAAAAAGGTTTCTAAACATTCCTGTTCTTGTAAATCAGATAAGTACTATCCTAGAAGAAAGAAATATTATTCTCCCAAGAAGTCATTTAAGAAAGGAAGGAGAATGGTATTTAGGAAAAGATCTAAACCTTCTAAGAAAGTTGTCTATTTTATCTGTGGAAAGGAAGGACACTATGCAAACACATGTAGTCAGAAGAAGGATAAGAAAGAGATGAAGATAGTAGCCATATTTTCTACTATACATGATCCTCAAGATTGGGATTTAATATCTCACTCTGATGGAGAATATTTTGAGATTTCCAGCTCTTCTGATTCTGAAACTTGTGAAGTTCCTAATATTGGGAGATTGACAATAGAATCTGAATCCTCTGATTCAGATGAAACTTTTATTCCTAATATTAAGATGTTCTTTTCTAATTCCGCAGAATTGCAGATGAAGATTGCAGCAGTCAAAGATGAAATGGAAATGCTTGATCCAGTTCAGTTTACTGCTAGAAGAAGGTTACAAGAAAAGTTAGAAGGTCTGGAAAGACAACTGCCTTCTAAGTCAAAGAAGAAAGTTTTTGAAGAAGATGCTTTTATTGAAGAAGAATTTGATTCAATGTTCAAACCATTGAAAATTATTGAACATCCAAAAGTAGGTATGGATACAATCAGTTCTCTTCAAAAGAAGATTACAGATTTAGAATCCTCCATTCATCATACTAGAGCAGAAATGATTAATCTGTCAGCCAAATTACAAATCCTTATTTCTGAGTATGATCACTGTAATTCTAGATTATCATCTGTTCTATTGCAAGAACCTCCCAAAAGAAATCCAGTCTTGATAGAAGAACCAAAGATTGAAGAGATGAAAATTATGGGAATAGGTGATAAAGTGGTTATTCCTATCAAAATTAAATTGCCCAAAATTAAGGAATACACTCTAGATGCACAGATTGACTCTGGAGCAATGAGCAGTTGTTGTAAATTTGGTGCCATTCCTGCTCATTTCTGGCATCCTACAAAGCTCCATTTCAGGGCTATTACAAAAGATTTGATGGAGATTAATCATATAGCCCCAAATTTTCCCATTTGTTTGAATGATGTTACTGTCAGAGTAACTTTGTACAATTTTGATACAGGTTGTGATTTCCTATTAGGTCAAGATTTTTTAAATGATCTTCTCCTAGTCACTTTTGGTAAAGGCACAATCACATTTACTACCAAAAGAGGTCCTGTTGAATTACCATCATCAAGTGATTACAGGGTTAATGTTGCTCCAACAGAAGCAGACCAACTGCAACATTGTTTGCAAGATCTCACCAAGATTAACGGGATTGTCAAGAATGTTGAACTTCATGGTCCACAGGTTCTTGAAAAGATTTCGGCCAAGCTTCTTACAGATTGCACTGCTAGTCGTCCAGATGCTTTCTGGACAAGGGAAAAATATTTTTTGAGTCTTCGCTATAAAGAAAATTATACTCCCAAGCCACAGAAGGCCAGTGCAAATCATATGAGCCCTTCTGAACAAGAACTTTGCAGACAAGAAATCAGCCAGTTATTAGAGAAAAAATTAATTGAGCCTTGCAAGAGTCCCTGGGCTTGTCCAGCTTTTTATGTTAACAAGCATAATGAACAGAAACGAGGGAAGAAAAGGCTTGTTATCAATTATAAGGCTCTCAATGATGCCCTGCTCCCTATTAGGTATCCTTTACCTAATAAAGAACTTCTGCTTGCCAAAATAGCCAATGCCAATTTTTTCAGTAAGTTTGATCTAAAGAGTGGTTTTTGGCAAATTGGCATCATTCCTGCTGATCGCTACAAGACTGCCTTTACAGTTCCTCATGGCCAATATCAGTGGACAGTCTTACCTTTTGGTCTTAAAAATGCTCCCTCTGAATTTCAGAAAAGGATGGAAGATATTTTTGCTGGGGAGGAGTATATTATTGTATATATAGATGATTTGCTTGTTTTTAGTCGTGATATAAATAGCCACAAAAAGAACTTAGAACAGTTTTATGAGCTGGTTTATAAGCATGGTCTTGTGCTTTCTGACTCTGAGGAAAAGTTTCAAATTGGAAAAGTCATAATAGATTATTTGGGTTTGCATATAGAGAAAGGACGAGTTAACCTGCAGCCTCATGTTCTTGTGCATTTAACCAAGTTTCCTGATATTATTCCAGATGTCAAGACACTATAGAGATTTCTAGGTTGTCTTAATTATATAAGACAATTTTATGAGAAACAGGCAGATGATACTAAAGTGTTGCAAAACAGGTTGAAAAAACAGGCATCAGGATGGACAGATGAAATGACTGCAGCAGTTAGAAATATTAAAAGCAAGGTAAATGATTTGCCAAAATTGAAACTTCCTGATTCTAATCTTCCTTTTATTCTTGAAACAGATGCTTCTGATCACACATGGGCTGCTGTACTTCTCCAGAAGCATGGAAGAAAAGAATTAGTTTGTGCTTACTCCTCTGGAACTTTTAATGACACTGAGAAGAAATATCCTTCTTCCCATAAGGAAATTCTTGCAGTAAAAAGGGGAATTAAGAGGTTCAATCTGTTCCTGAAAAGTGTGAGGTTTGTTGTTCGAACAGATTTGAAACATATGAAAAATATCTTGGCAAACAAGAAGCTGCTTGAACAAGGAAGTACTAGATTATTGAGATGGGCTATTTGGATTGAAGGATTTGATTTTGATATTGTTTACAAATCTGGTGCAGAAAATTATCTTGCTGATATGCTTACTCGAGAAGGTGCAGAAACAGTAAAGGAAATCAAAATGTTCAGACCTCTTCACCAACATGAAGCTTCAACTAGTTCAGTTCAGTCTAGTCAGAGTCAGTCTAAGAGAGTCAGACAGATTATCATATGTAGTAACTGTCACTATGAGTTTTGTTTTGAGTGTCTTGTAAAAAAGTATTCTGTATTACCGTTAGAAGTCAAACATATAATACTACAGAAATGGTTTAATACAGCTGAAGCACAGTGGTCTTACACCAAAGAGTTTCCCTATAGAATTAGACCTTGGAAAGTTTACTATGCCTTGTCTAGAGAACATAATCCCGTCTATTTTGGTTGCATCCAAAACACAGATTGGACCTGGTCAGATTATTTTTCTATCCATCAGAGAGCTAGAATACATGGGTCAGTCAAGGTCATATTCTATGCAGTAGTTATTGATCCTGCTAATAATTGGTGGAGTCTGTGGTTTAAGTTATTTCTGTTTAGGTATATGCCCAGAGCCACTTATATTTCTGATAGGAATTTTAGGGAATTTGTAAATATTTTGAGTTGGGAACTCCATGTTGCTGTCTAGAATGATTTTTCTCTGGAATTCGAATTTGTACACTCAAAGACTGCAGTCATGATAGCAAATGAGAAAGATGAATCCTTTAAACTCTCAGTAAAGTTTAAAGGATGTATCTCAGTTGATGAAGCACACTGACCACCTCATTTTTACAGTTTTCCATTCTATTGTTGTTTGCATGAACAAGCTCCTCCATGGTTAGACGAGTCTATTCCATATGAAGTCCTTGCTCCAGATCTGGATGATGAATTAATAAGTCTTAACCAACTTTATCGGCCAAGGGATGAACAAGATGCTCGTGACATGTACGAGTATGACTATGATGATAGAGCAAATAGTGACTGATTGTAAAGATCACTCTTATGATATCTTTGCAATTGATTTGTTGTACATTTTGGTTTTCGTGGGATATATCCAAATAAAAAATCTCCACTGTGTAATAATTGTACTTAAAGAGCCGATGTCCTAGATTTCGGCCTTATTTTTCAAAAGCTTTAAGATTGTGTCGGATTCGGTCCCCATATGGCCTAGCCTCCAAGGGACGAGATAACAAGTGGTTGTCCCCACTTGCCCGAATCCTAGATAAATAGTACTCTCGTGATAGGCATCTTGCACGCTGTCCTAGCCGAAAGTAGATGCTTTGTGTCTCTGGTATTCGGTAAAAGTTTGCACCGGATGACCTGCTAGAATGCTATAAATACTTGTGTTACCACTTCATTTGGCATTCGGAGTTTGAGTGTGAGAGCGAGTGTGTCTCAAGAGTCTGTATCTAAGAGTTTGAGTCTGAGATATTTCCCTGCTCTGCATCTGCGGGAATTTCTTCCTGAACTGCTTGCATCACGGAAAGTTCTCTAAGTCTGTGTATTGAGTCTGTATTGAATCTCCCTGCTCTGCATCTGCGGACATTGTGCCTGATGTGCTTGCACCACAGAGTTTTTTAATCTCATGTTTGGATAAAATATTGTGAGCATGTTTTCAGCTGTTGTATAAAGCTTGTGTGCGATCCGTTTATATAAAATTGGTATCACAAGAATTGAAAAAGTCCAAAAGGGAATTTCTTTAGCTACAGAAAAGATAGCACTGATGAAGAAAATATTGCAAGAGCTTCCTTCTGTGGAAAGTTATAGATTTCCAAAACAGTATGTCAGTTTAAGGAGTTTTCTAGAAAATGGCCAACCATCTGCTCCTAAAAGCATTTTTTCTATGTCTGGAGTAACTGGCACCACTAGAACCCCTGGTGATCCTACCCAAGGAGAACCAAGTTCTAAACGAGATAGAACTGAGCCATTTAATTTCCCACATAAAGGAAGAAGGAATGCTACTAAAACAACCCATGAAGCCTCTGCCTCAAGTCCTTTTGGGAGATATACTGATAATCTCCAGAATATTAATGCCATAATACAAAATCAAAATCCTAGCAATAGTGGTTATGGAAACACATTGTTAATCAATATTGATTGCTTGGATACAGATGCAGTCATAGATGTCTTACATAATCTGTATGCTTGGGCATTACAAAGAAAGGCAGAAACCCATACTGATTGGCCTGATATAATAAAACAGATTTCTTGGTCATTTACTGGTGTAGTCAAACAATGGTGGGATAAACTTTGTGAAGAAAATAAAAATGCCATAATTGATGAAGACGATGACCCACCAAAAAGACTATTTGATGCTTTAAGGCATGAGTTTGTAGGGGCAGTACCTGAAGGTTCTCATCATCATGCATAGTTATTCTTGTCTCAGAGACTATGTAATATTGATCATTTACAAGATTATTACTGTGTTATGCAAAAATTGCTTTACCAAGCTCATGATTCTCATAATCCTGCATATTTGAGATATTATATAGCATCAATGCCAGGCAAAATACCAGATCTGATCAACCAACATATAGATGAGCACAAAATCAATCTCGAAGGACAATCATTTGCTGCAATCCACCAGTTGATAATCACAATTCTACAAAGAGAATGTGCTGCTGAAAAAGCCAAAAAGAATATAT